>OW240914.1:352198023-352210888 GCA_933207985.1 Pelobates cultripes | reverse complement strand
CCCCCAAGGTGACTAGGGGTCCCCAAGCCCCTAGTCATCCACCCCACCCACCCAAATAAAAAGTCCCTACCTACCCCCCTCACCCTTGTCATTTTACACAGTGTGGGAAAATTCCAAAGAACTTTCCCACGCTGTGTAAAATGACACAGAGCACTGTGATTGGATGTGATTGGAGAATAATTCTATCCTCAGCTTCTCCCTGAGAAGCACTGAACACACACATCATCACATGCCGATGCCAGACATAGAATAGATTTAATTATGAATTTATTTGTATTGGATCAGATTGACAGTCACTAGTAGGTGATGGCACTGCAAAAGGTAAACCACAAGGCTTTCAGAAACTGCAAAGTTTTAGAGGCAGAATATTCATTGGATTAAGTGATTTTGGTGCTTAGAGTGTCTGTTTGTATTGTATCTCTAGAACTCTCAGTCACAGTGTGAAGTCTATTCAAAGTAACATCACACCCATAGATTAATCCATTCACAGCAATATTTAAAGGGATCATCTAAACTGGAGTCGTCTTCAATGTGCTGAACACAGTCTATCATTTCCTGGCTGTAACACAAATTAAACTGCTGCCCAAGCTCACACAGCTGCAATCATCTTAAAGGGCTACTCCAAACCTTATGACCATTGAGTGATTTGAAGTTGTCATGGTGCTTGGAGTCTGTATGTGCAGCGTTTTATACAGAAGCCCTGCATATACAGAGATATTTAATGATGCTGCTTGGGATGTAACTCCACCTCCCGTATGGTAATTAGTAGATCATTAGCCAGCCAGAAAAACAGTCTGCCCCATTACAGGGTTCTCCTGGCATCATACCCACCACCACAGTACAATTCTATCTATACATTGTGCAAGTAGAATTGTACAGGAAGGGAGAAAAAACTATTGTAAATCAATTCTTTGGCATGGACATTTGTACTGAAGAATTGCTTGACCGGGAAAGCTGGAAAGACCACTGACATGCAGTCCTCTTGCTCTCCACACATAGCACAAGCATTGTGCTTTCTATTGTTATTCCCTAAATGACATGTTAGCACTGGGGGTATAAGAGAGCAATGACTCTCGTTACGCCTTCAGACGATAAAGACAGTAGGTATGTGCATGGGGAAAATATTCGGCCCGGTTCGGCATTCTGAAATTCCGGACTTCGTCAATTCGGCACTTCGCAACTTCGGATCTTAGACACTTCGGAACTTCGGAACTCTGGCATTTCGGGACTTTTCTTGCAGCCGCTTGGTAGATAACTGCTTAATTCCCACGGTATTAGGGAGTTATCTACCAAAAGGCTGAAAGACCTAAATTGGTCTTTCAGACAAATTTACTAATACTAAGTAAAAATGACTTAGTATTAGTAAATTGTGCCCCTACTCGCTATACCGCGAGTAGGGGCATGTCTAGTAAACTGTGAGCAGCCTGTGGCTGCTCACTGCTAAAAAAAAAAAAAAAAAAGGGTCCCCCTCCCTGAGCGGCGGGTTTTGGGCCCTAAGTAATAATGTCCTCCCCCCGTCCCCCACCCCTGAGCGGTTTGTGGGGGCCCTAAATACAAATTGGGGGGGGGGGACCTATTGTCCTCCCCCCTGGCCACCACCCCTGAGCGGTGGGTGGGGGACCTAAACAAGAATAAGGGGGGGGACCTAATGTCCTCCCCCCTGGCCCCCACCCCTGAGCGTCGGGTGGGGGCCCTAAATAAAAAAAATAACCGCTCCTACCGCAGGTGACTAGGGGTCCCCAAATCCCTAGTCACCCCCTCCCACAAAAACTTAACCTCTACCTACCTCCCTCACCCTAAAAATAATGAGGGGGGACCATTTAACTAAGTACCTGTAAAAAAATAAAAATAAACTTACCATTTGATGTTTTCTTTCTTCTAAAATCTTCTTTTTTCAGCCCCAAAAAAGGCCAAATAAAAAGCCATAACCGATGCAATAAAAAAAACAAAAAACACGAGCGCAAAAAAATAAAAGTTATCCTTTTTCACCCTGCGAGGGCTCCTGCCCTGCAATTAGGCTCAGAGCACTCTGATTGGTGGGTTTAAGTCATCCAATCAGAGTGCTCTGACAGGTAAATGAAGAGACTGACAGGTAAGTCTCTACATTTACCTGTCACAGCACTCTGATTGGTTGGTTTGAAATCCACCAATCAGAGTGCTCTGTGTCATTTTACACAGCGTGGGAAATTTTCACACGCTGTGTAATTTGACTCATAACACTCTAATTGGTGGATTAAAGAGAGAGACTTACCTGTCAGTCTCTTCATTTACCTGTCAGAGCACTCTGATTGGATGGCTTAAACCCACCAATCAGAGTGCTCTGAGCCTAACTGCAGTGCGGGGCAAGGTTTTATAAGCCTTCCCCTGCCCTGCAGAGCTCAGTCTGCGCGGAGACCTTGCCAGGTGAAGATGGATTTTTTTTTTTGGCGCACGTTTTTTTTTTTTTTATTGCGTTGGTTATTATGGATTTTTATTTGGCCTTTTTGGGGGCTGAAAAAAGAAAATTTTTGAAGAAAGAAAACATCGAATGGTAAGTTTATTTTTATATGTATTTAGTTAAAGGTCCCCCTCATTATTTTTAGGGTGAGGGGGGTAGGTAGGAGTTTATTTTTTGGGGAAGGGGGTGACTAGGGGTTTGGGGACCCCTAGTCACCTGGGGGAGGGGGGTTAAATATGTATTTAGGGCCCCCACCCGCCGCTCAGGGGTGGGGGCCAGGGGGGAGGAAATTAGGTCCCCCCCCAATTTGTATTTAGGGCCCCCACCCACCCCCTCCCCCCCTTCTAGTTTAGGGCCCTGTGGCTGCTCACTGTAAAAAAAAAAAGTGTTTTACAGTGAGCAGCCATAGGCTGCTCACTGTTTACTAGACATGCCCCTACTCGCGGTATAGTGAGTAGGGGCAGAATTTACTAATACTAAGTAATCTTTACTTAGTATTAGTAAATTCGGCTGAAAGACCAATTTAGGTCTTTCAGCCTTTTAGAAGATAGCTCTCTAATACCGTGGGAATTAGGGAGTTATCTACTTATCCATTCCTGTCATTACATGACTGGCTAAGTAACTTACATTTTATATGAATGTATGTTACTTGATTGTTGTAAGTGTCGCAAATGCTTACAGCTGAATCCTGGCTATGTTTGTATACTGTTTATTTAAAATTGTATACAATGTAACATTCTTCTTCTTCCACTGGGTAAGTATATTAGTACTTAGGCAATACTGTGCTTCGGAACTTCGGCACTTTGACACCTCGGAACTGCGGCAACCAAAACGAATTGCACATGTCTAAAAGACAGCATGTTAGCGTTGTGGAGCAGATTTCCCCTGCTTGGGGACAATTCAAACAAGAGAGTGGGCACAGTGCAGATGAACCAGTGGCTGGTGTTACAGAAACATAACATGTCAACACTGTATCGGGGGTGAAGTGAGTTAATATATCAAACTTTTACATTTAACGCATCCTGTATCTCTGGGATATATGATGTATTCAATGCATTTTGGGGGGGAAAGTATGTTAAAGTAAATGTATCGTGATATGCTTGGGGTATCCCTTTAGAGGTGTCTGAAGGGAACATTCTTATGAAATTGACAGACAGTAATGTTAAAGGACACTTACATGAGATTTATTTAAAACAGGGGGTGCAGTTTTGGGGCGTCTGATGCCAGAGAAAGAACCAGAGAAAGTCTGATTGCGTTTAAATGAGGAATCCGGCTTGGGACTGCCATCTAGGTCTCGTGATAACGGTTTCTCTGATGGATGTGCTGGTCTTTCACTGCTGAATTTCTTCAAAAATTCATGGTAGTTTAGATTTCCATTAGAATTCAATGGTAACACATTCCACAGGTTCTCAAACTGCAGGGAAAACAGAGAAAACATTTTGGCAGCAGAAATTACCATCATCTGTTTGCAGATGACCACTTCTGCACCTGACCACATCACAGAGAAGGATTCGAAGTGCACGGTAAAATACATAAACAGTAGGGATGAATAATCATTTTTGTCTTGAAGATCACAAAAAATGATACCTGCTCATCTGTCACCAGCATAAAGTGCCTGCTGAAAAGTTCTCGGAAATCGTCCTTAGAGATGACATTACGGTTTGCATAATCAAGGTCTACAAACGCCTGCACAATGGTTTGGAAGCGAGCCGTGACTACCTCCTGGACATGGGTCAGGATGTCCTTCATTGATAACTTTGGGAAAGATTTTGTCCGGGTGGCTTTCTGCACTCGCTCAGCCCACGTGGAGTTGGACTAGGAGAAATCAGAAAAAAAAAACCACAAGTAAGAACTTGTTCCTATTTATACCTTTAGGGATGGACATTTTGTAAATACAGTCTCATTTCTAGCATAGCTGATCTGCCATTTACACCTATTCACACACCAATACTTCTGATAATCATCTTGTAGATAAAACTTAACAGACATTGTGTTAAAAATGTAACTATTAGGTTTTTGTTTGCAGTTTATAGTTTATTAGAAGGTTTTTCATGGTACATACAGTAAAATGGAGAGATATTAAATGTATATATACACATGACTCCCTGGAAAGAATTCCTCTCCTAGAACATCAGCCCTTGCTATAACAGACGTGCTGTCCTACGTAAATATCTTCCTGCCATTCGGCCCATTTAACTGCCTGATAAGTTAGTCAATTTATGGGTTTAACCCCGGTCCTCCCCTTATCCCGCCCTGCTATTCTTCTAATTCCCTTCTCGCCATGGCATTTCTAAATCTCTCTTTTTGTTTGTGTACACTTATTGTGGTGACACTCTGTCCCTTTTCTTGTTTTTCAGACAGGAAATGGCTTAACAGGTAAAGGTGAACAAGACACGAGTAACTAACACAGCTTTTTAAGAAAAATTAAAAGAATTAAAAAATGAAAACACAATCTGAGTGTAGTGACAAGGGAAGAAAATCTAGGAATTTAGGAAGAAAAAGCTAGAGATTAGAAGACTGATTAAAAATGCGCCGTTCGCTGCTGACGATCCCTGAATTTGATATCGATTACACTGTATCTCCTAGTTTGTACTTATTTTCTAAAGGAAACATCAATGTACATTTTAGGGTCATTGACTTTCCCTGTCTAAAGTCTCATTAATCCATCTCTCTCTCCACATTCAGGCAGGGAAGTAATGGGTGCATGGTTAGTAGGGGAACATCACAGCTGTACTTCTAACTGCTCTCAACTACTACATTCTGAGCAAAGCAGAACACTATTTTCCATTTAAAAAAGGATTTTCAAAGCCGAAAAATAATCCATATTTGAGAAGGCAAAGTTTAAAAAGCAGTAACAGGGTAATTTGCTAAACTCTGAATGGTATAAAATCAGGCTAATATATCCAGGCTGTGACAATACCTGGGTTGGAGAAATTTAGCAGATGGACTTTTAGCCACATTTGCCACTTGGATGTTACTTTGCTACAATTGGTTTTTGGGCCTAGTAGTTTTAGGTTTTTTCACAATTCACTGTTTTCACAATTCGCGATGCTTTCCCTGTTAATAACTATTTAAATTGTACTGAAATCACTGCTTATCCTCACACCGTGGCATTAGTCAATGTCTAAAGAAACTCGTGTTTATAGACGTGAGGCTGCCTTTTATGTCTGTCTGTCCATTCTACCGCAAATAATACATATTTAATAAAGCACTTTTTGATTATTAAACTGTCTTCGCATTTATTGTATTAAAAACATGAAAAAAAAAAAACAGAACAAAAGACAGAGAACTGAAAAGGATGTATGCGACTGGCGCTTTGATAAAAATAGCTTATATCAAAAAACAATACAGATATAAAGTTGTCATCAGTCATGTCGATAATAGATGGTTGCAGCAAAATTACTAGTTTTCCCTGAAATCCTTGATGTGCCAACAAACACTTTCATACCTCGTCACTCGACGCCGGGAAATGATGTAGGAAGGCTTGCCAGTCTATTGTGTGATCATCGCCCAGCATTAATTTACTCACAAGGTACTTGAATTGCTTCTCTGTTAGTTTAAAACAAAAACTGTCAAGTATACGTCGCAATTCAAAGACTGTTATTGTGCCGGTGTCATCCTTATCAAATAACGAACAAGCCTGTAAAAAGAGAAAGTCCCATAAGGATTGGGTTAGGTTTAAGGCGGAGCTACGACTTTACTAATGTTAGATATCACATCCACCAGTTCAAATTTAAAGGGAACATCCCCCAGTATTAAGGGAGCAGTACACCTGGTCTTGGGATTGTTCAGGAATATTATAAGTGAATTACTTTTAAAGGAGAGATATCTATATTAGGGATTTAGTCATCAAACTCCAAATTGTAGTGAATTGAAAACTGGATCAGTACCGAGCTCGGCTAGTTACACCAGAGAACAGGCTGTACACAGGAACATCGTTGGTTTTCTTTTAGAAATGTTCAGAGTATCATTAAAAATAATGGGGTTCATTCAAAATTCTAATTTTCTTTAAAAAAAAAATGAAAAAGAAAACAAACAAACCTTTTTTAGGTTAACTAATCATTTACGTGCATTGTAAGCATCATGTATATTAAAACATATATTTTTTCTTAAATTTTTGCCTGAAGCTATTAAGGCAGCTCTGGACTGCAGGTGATCACATGACAGGTGTTAGCTCCTCCCGCTCCCAAACATAGCTGCACTCAATGCAAAGAGCTTCTTAACTGTTGTAGCCAAAGGTAATTCAAGGGACACTGTAGGCACCCAGACTACTTCATCTCATTGTAGTGGTCTGGGTGCAGTGCCCCTGCCTCCCTGCAGATTTTGAGATACTACAATGTTCAGATTGCAGGACTAGGATTGCTTCAGTGTCTGTCAATCAGACAGCCACTGGAGGTATTTCCTTATTGCTAATGGACTTTTGGTTGCCTAAATGACGCTGACGCTTTACATGAGGACATCCAGCGTCAGCGAAATCCCCATAGGGAAGCATGATGCTTAGAATGATAGGAGTCCATATGAGTTAGACCATGAGCTACATTTGAGGGTACTTAATGTTCAGCAAGAGTCCATTCTTACTGTGTACAGCTGGTCATACGAAGCAGCCACGGATTCTTTTAGCTTGGTTAGTGCCCTCTGTGGGCTGAGTGTATAGAAATTGTCTGAGCGCGCGCTAGATTCCTGTTGCCGGCCATACTTGGAAGCTCTGCCGTCATCCACAACTTTGAGAAACTCAAAGTACGAGAGCTTGCTGCCACACACTTTCATTTTTAGCCTGAAATTAAAACATCAGAATATGAGAGATAAAATGTTTATTCATCACAATTCCTGTCAATAAAGAATAAATATTAAAAACTGAGCTCTAAAGTAAGTTCACCCAGCTGTGTCTGCAATTATTAGGCCAGTGAAATAGCTCAGTAGGTTAATGTGCCAACTGTAATACCACTTCAGATGCCACAGTTGCAGATTGATTCCTAACTGGGTCAACTCAACAGTTTATGCTTCACATATTTGATAAAATAATTACTGTTGAGTTGGGTGATAACACATTTTCAAGATATCTTAAAGAAATCACAATGTAATCTTGTGAAATACTTTATTATAGCTGACCTACGCTGCAGTTGTATTCAATCTTTGGCTTGAAGAAAAGTGTACTGGATTTAAAATGGCTCTTAGATGCCCACCATGTCTACGAAATCTGAAAGGCTTAATCACTAAAGTGAGAATTGTCAGGAAGTGAATTTCAATTTTTAGACTATAATAGCATTCACAACTTGGAGAATTTTTCCAATTCAGCTATTTTGGCCTTAAAGGGACACTATAGTCACCAGAAAACTACAGCTTAATGTTGTGGTTCTGGTGTCTTTGGTCTGTTCCTGCAGTCTTTCAGAGAAAAGGCTGTGTTTACATTGCTCCCTCTAGTGGCAATTGATCAGACGTCCACAAGAGGTGCTTCCTGGTGCAGTGCAGCACAGTGTGCAGCACTGGCATCCAGTGTCTCCATGCTCTGCGTGGAGACGCTGAAGTTCCCCATAGAGATTAATTGATTCAATGCATCTCTATGAAGAGGTGCGGGTTGGTTTATACACAATAGCCTCCCAATACTTTCCTATTGAAAAGCATTAAATTGCCTTAGATCGTCAAGTTTTTTGATCTCAGCCAAGGTGGCCGAACGTGGGCAGAGCCAGCTGCAAAGGACCCGCACGACGTGGAAAAAGGTGAGCAAACTCACTATTTTAAATGGCGGTAAGAGGACTAAACTGTTATTTTAGAACTATAGTTGTCCTCAGCCATGAAGGCGGAATCAATGGAAGCCAGCCGCGGCAAGACCAGTGCAGCGTGGGAAAAAAGGTGAGTACAATAACCTTTTTGCTGCTCTGATGGGGGTCTGGTGACCTAAACAGCCACACAGGCACTACACTGACAGGAATACTATAGTGTTCCTTTAAATGTGAAAATCACTTTGAATACCTTGTTCACTAAATAACCCTGTTAGTGTGTTTGTTTCCTTAGTCTGCAGAACATTTCTATTGGAAGTTCGGTTACTGTTAATTAACTGAAGCTGTTTTACACATTTGACACGTTGGCTTTTTGTGTGTTTTACCATGACATAATGCCTGGTGGGGTAACCTGTAACAAGGCGTCATTAAACTTGGGTTGGTGTATCCTCCGGTGCTGGGGAGTTCCATAAAGGACTTGGCATCACTATCTAGCAGCTGCTAATCTGTGCCATGCTCCCATCAGTTGATGTTTCTCTCCTTAATGTTAAATCAAGATCGCAGGCGCTTGGAAAGTGAGCATGGACAATGAGAGCTCTTTAATAGCAGGATAGATCCTTTAAATAGCTTTCACAGGCGCTAAATGGCCCAATTTACCCCAACTATATGGCTCATGAAACAGTAATCCGACACAAGTATGTTAATAAGGCTCGAGTAACGGGTAAAGATCAGATGTTTCCACTCAACAGCGATCTTGACATTTAAACCCTTTCATGAAGAACCTCACAAATTAGCACTGCTTTGTCCGTGACAATAGAAGTCAAAAACCCTTCTGATGTAATTTCACTGTATTTAATCTGGTTTCACCTGTCTACCAAATAGCAGCAATGGGTTAATGAGACACTCCAGCCTAAAATCTTCCTACAAAGGAGGCAAGAGAGATGATTTGTAAAAGGAGAAGACAAGCAAATGTCTACTGCACCCCTTAAAGAGGCACTCTGTGCATGTAACACGTCATGTGCTATGTGTAGGTTAATGTTCTCTTCGTTCCTGCTGCAGCAATATTAGTGACAACAGTCCAGTTATTCCTGACATCATCATATATAGCTATACCATTCTAAGACACTGTGAGCCTCTCATCGCTTTCTATGAGAGTGTTCGTAAGCTGCTGGGTGACTGAGTGATGATAATACCATCATTCATTAATTCTCTTGTCTCGTTATTTCAGACCCGGGCTCTGACTGACTTCATTAAGGATATTTCTGTGCGCTGTGCATGCACTGTGTGGCATTCATACAAGAAGCATGTGCGCAATTATAAAGCACATCTATAACACACGCCAGTTTCCCTCATTGATGCAAAGGTGACTCTGTGCCAGGAGAAATGGGACAGGAGATGGACATTCAGAGGAAAGTACTTTTTTTTTCTTGTTTTAAATGATGCTATACTTTGGGGAGTTTTTTTAAATGAATTTTGTTATAAAGTCTGTACTGTGCCTTTAAGAATGAGAGGTCTGTACCTGCACAGGAGATCGAGAAACTGATCATCCTCCAAATTAAAATTCATGTCTTGGAGCATGGTTCGGAAATCCTCCAGCGTTATTAATCCATCTTTGTTTCTATCCATTTTAGCAAATGCTGCGCCAAAGTCTTGGTAATATTCCCTGAATTTATCCCTGCAGAACCAAAAAGAAATCAATGCATATAAAGTGATCCAGAATACTCAATTTTATGGGGAAGAAAAGGAGAAAGTGAGAAACAGGCACAGAGCTTACAGGGGGAATTCGGTGCGTCTTACCATAGTGTCCATTTATTAATTACTGTGAGAATTATTGATACACAAACAGTTTAACCCATTATCCTATAACCCAAATCAAAATCCCAAACAGATTGCAGCTGGCCATAGAAAATACAGTAAAAAGGCTGGCTACTATACAAGATAGTAATCATAAATCCAGGAGCTTACTTAGTATAATATATAAAAAGAAGGAGAACAAATAAATAGTATCTGTCAAAGAGTTAACTGAGTTGGTGAATATAGCAAAAAAATGTATCTATCAGAAGGATACAATAGCTAAATGGTTAAGTCACTCACAAAGTGTCCGTTGGCTGCTTACAGTCAAATAGAAAAATGAACAAAGCTCGGTACAACAAAGCTAGTGCAAATAAGCAATATAAATATATCGCTAAAAACAACTGTAGATATTAAAATATTATTTATTGAAGATTAAAAATGATATAAAATAAATAGCATGTCCACAATCTAAATGCCAGTCAATTTCGGGTAAAATTTGCAAGACCACCTTAGTATAACGTATGGATCCAGATGATGTGTGTGATCCTCTTGCCCAGATCCTGATCGCCTGTGAGGACGGCGTGCGTTCCACAGTGCGTTCCACCTCGAGCCTCACTTCGGGGGAACAGCACTGTTCTTGCGACTGTGTTGGTTATGCGTCTAGGATCCGGGATAGGTGAGTTCTTCTGCAGAGATACCCTGGCTGGATAGAGTTCGTGTGGATGTGCCTTCTTGCTGTTCTAGCTGTCTAACGCGTTTCGTAGAGGATAGCTCTACTTCATCAGAGACGGATAAAGCACCCTCTACATGGGGGTGTTTAAATACCTCACAGTTGTTAATTTAATAATTGAAAAAATTGAAAAACTTGAGAAATTACTTGAAAAATGTATACTTATTCAATATAATATATACATATCCAAAACAAGATTGTTACATATGAGTTTATATAATACAATAAAATAAAATAAAACGAAATAAATAATATATACCATTCTTTCATTTGTTGTGTCTTATTACTTATATATAATTGGTATGAACATAATTGACATCAAAAGAGATTGATATCAGAAGTATGTATTTTGTGACGTTTTACTTCTTATATATGATCAGTATAGCATAGGCATGAATGCAGTCAGTAGTTAAGAGAGGATGAAGACAAAAAATAGAAAATAATAATAAATGGAAACGAAATATACTAGAATAAAATGCATTAGACATTCTATGGTAATTGGGACAGAAAGCTTGTCATACGTCTACATTATATAAACATTTGGAAGGAGTCTTGTATCCTGAAACGAGACATAATTGTTAATACAGGGAACCATTAACATAGTTTGTGTGCAACAAATAAGTTTAAAATTAGTTGCTTGAGAGAACATAGAACATAGAAAGCACCAATTAATTAGAGGTTCAGTAGTGTACCTTAGTGGGAGTTGTATATCAGAAAAACTCATGAGAGTTACATAAAAATATAGAACACTATAAAAAAATCTATAATATAACCCTAAAAGACTCTGTACAGACAATATAAAAGTTTGAATATGTAAGACAGGTCCTAGGGGAGCTTATTGTAAATTCTTCTTAAATTTGCATAATAGGGACAAGTAATATATTGACAAAAATGAATATAGACAAAAATGAAGATGAAAGTGAAGATACATGAATGTGGGAACGTAAAAAGCCCTTGACGGCTAAAAGGGGCAAATATCGTCTAACTCAAAAATTCTGGATCACAAATAAAAGGAAATATGTGAAAAAAGAAGTGTAAAATATAAAATATCAAAAATTAAAATTACAATTAAAAATAGAGTTAAAAATAGATATAAATATAAAAAAAAGAGATATAAATATAAAAATAGAATAAAATAAAAATAATAATAATAATAAAAATAATAAAAAATAAATAAAAGATAAAAATATATAAATAAAAAAATAAAATAAAAATATAAAAATAAAAAAAATATAATAAGAAATGATAAATAATAAATAAAAATAAATATAAAAATAAAAATAGAAATAAAAATAAATAAAAATAAAAATAGAAACCTAAAATAAAATGCTACTGAAAAGAGATCATAAAAAGCGATCATAAAAAAGCATTAAGCTCAAAATCTACATTAAGGCCATGGGGGACCAGAGTGTTAAGGGTAAAAATCCATTTCACCTCAGTTTGGTCTAGATTAGTGTCTATACTCCCTCCTCTCCAGTGAACACTGGAACACTGGAGAGGAGGGAGTATAGACACTAATCTAGACCAAACTGAGGCGAAATGGATTTTTACCCTTAACACTCTGGTCCCCCATGGCCTTAATGTAGATTTTGAGCTTAATGCTTTTTTATGATCGCTTTTTATGATCTCTTTTCAGTAGCATTTTATTTTAGGTTTCTATTTTTATTTTTATTTTTATTTATTTTTATTTCTATTTTTATTTTTATATTTATATTTATTTTTATTTATTATTTATTATTTATCATTTCTTATTATATTTTTTTATTTTTATATTTTTATTTTATTTTTTTATTTATATATTTTTATCTTTTATTTATTTTTTATTATTTTTATTATTATTATTATTTTTATTTTATTTTATTCTATTTTTATATTTATATCTCTTTTTTTATATTTATATCTATTTTTAACTCTATTTTTAATTGTAATTTTAATTTTTGATATTTTATATTTTACACTTCTTTTTTCACATATTTCCTTTTATTTGTGATCCAGAATTTTTGAGTTAGACGATATTTGCCCCTTTTAGCCGTCAAGGGCTTTTTACGTTCCCACATTCATGTATCTTCACTTTCATATTATAGATTTTTTTATAGTGTTCTATATTTTTATGTAACTCTCATGAGTTTTTCTGATATACAACTCCCACTAAGGTACACTACTGAACCTCTAATTAATTGGTGCTTT
>OW240914.1:352106383-352197923 GCA_933207985.1 Pelobates cultripes | reverse complement strand
CCCGTTGCCGAGGGGCCTGTCAACGCTCTATGGAATGATCATGCAGTTGAGGAGGCTGCCACCCCCAAGCTTCATGGGGAAATGGGAAACAGTTTTAGGCACTACATTCACACCCAACCAATGGGACAAACGTTGCACCCTCTCACTACACTGCGCACCATCTAGCGGAACGCAAGAAACAGCATATAAAATACTGGCCCTTTGGTACCGCACCCCACTCCACACACACCTATACGACCCCACGAAGGACGACGTATGCTGGAGATGCAACACGCACAAGGGAACATACCTCCACATATGGTGGGAATGTCCAATTATTCAACCATACTGGTCAACCATCCACTCGATCATCAAAAGATTCACAGACTCCCCACCACCCATGAACCCCGCAACATTCCTCATCCATCACACCAAGACGAAAGCATCAACATATAAAAAATCCTTAACAATACGGATACTTAATGTAGCCAAAAGCCTAATCCCCCTCTACTGGAAAAAACAATGTGCGCCCCCGCTGGAGACATGGTACCAAAAAATGGAGGAGCTGAGAGCTCTGGAAGAGCTCTCCCTGCTGGCAGAGGGGAGGACCCAGACGTACATGACGATCTGGACACACTGGATACTGACTTCGACTAACGCTGACTTCCAGGATCTGCTGACGTGACTGCAGACACCTGAAGGGACAAACGACCACCTTGACTGAGGGAGTGACTACACAAACAAACAGGGAAAACACCAGAATCAACATCATAATAAATAAAACACCCCCTCCCCCTCTCCCCACCCCATCCCTCCCCCCCACCGGTCCCCCCCTGGGGGAACCCGCGGACGGGAAGGCGACAAAGTAGAGAAGTTCATAAGACATAGAGGCTCCAGACGGAGGGGCACCCTCTAAGCAAAGAAGGGAAGAGAGGGAAAAGATAAGGGTAGCTAAGGGGGAAGGAAAAGAACAAGAAGGGGAAAGCCAAGAGTAAAAAGAGAGAATAAGAAAGGAGGGAAGAGAAAGGGAAGGTGTAAGGAAGTCAAGAAGGAAGGAGACAAAGAGAATCAGACAGGAAAAGGGACAGGGGTTCACAGTTAAGGATAAGACAAGGAGAAACAAGCCTAACTTTGCACTCATGCCAAAGGCGGGAGTTAAAGACGGCACAAACCACCTCCACCCCAGCCAGATCAACAGGGGTATACCCCACTGTCACCAAAGCTCTGAGAACTGAACGCGCAAGGCACACACAACACCCGGTTTCCCCCCCATACGGTTGGTCAACACACACCACCTGCCTAGACACAAGACACCAACCACCATTGCCACACTGGGTGATATACTAGAGCCACAACAACCGTACGAGAGGGGGAAAACCCCACTCACACAAAGGTTTATAGGACCCATGAGCCCAACTAGTATACGTCTTTAAACTGTTTGATGACTTGCATGTCACTATGTTGTTCACAATAACTAGCTCATGTCTGAGACATGATCTGGGAAAGTGTTTATTGGACCTGCGTGTCCGCGACAATGTTTTTTTTTCTTTTTCTGCATAAAATGAAAATTCCTTGAATAAAAGAAAGTTACAAAAATGTCATGTAGAACTAAAAAAAAAAAATTCTTATTTTTTTTTACAATTTTTTAATATTTTATTCATATTAAATAGTTTCATACCTAAATATTTGATGTTAAATGAAAGCCCTGTTTCCCCTGAATAAAATGATATGTAATAAGTGTGGGTGCACATAATATGAAAGAGGTGAACTACGCCTGAACAGACATATAGCGCAAATTCAAGTTTTTGTTTACGTTTTGTTTTGATCACAACTTTTAAACAACTCCTTTGTTTATTTATCCACCATCGTGTGTCTACAGTATCAAGCATTTTTGCATAATCTACTTAAAGTGTCTTCCCCCAGTTTCACCCAATACATAATGCAGAATTAGAGATTTAAATCAACATTACATCAGGCAACCGGTTGGACGGTGCTTTTTTTCAACTTTCATTGTACTTGTCACTGATCTAAGTTCTCGTTTCTTCATCAGAAGAAAATGTGAATATTTTGTATCAGCCCTGCTTAATTCTGACATATTCATTAAAACATTTATTTGAATCTCTTTCTATCAGTCAACCTTCCCAAACTTCTAGATTCAATCAGTTTCCACCAAAGTGGCAAATTGCCTTAAAGGATCACTATAGGGTCAGGAACACAAACGTATTCCTGACCCTATAGTGTTAAAACCACCATCTAGCCCCCCCCTGGGCCCTTCATGCCTCCATAAATATAGTAAAAAGAAATCTTGCTGTATTTCAATGACACAGAGCTGTAACTCTGCATGCTGTTAGACTCAGAAAAACAAGCAGTCTGCGCACAAGCATCATCAGAGTGGTACAGCCACAGTCAATCCCGCAGAAGTAGCTTCTCCACTTAGGATTGGCTGAGACTAGAAGAGACAGATCAGGGGACAGAGCCAGCACAATTCCAAGAGCCTGGCCCTGTCTGAGAGAGTGGCATCTCCTCCTTGAGATGGGTGAATCAATGAATCTCTAGAGAGGAAGTTCAATATCTGCATGCAGAGGGGTGGAACACTGAATGTTTCAGATACATTTTAGGCAATACACTTGACCCAGGAAGATGCTCTAACAGCTATCACGAGGGGGTGGCCCATTGGGGGTTATCACTGGAGGCTGTAATGCCAAACACTGCATTTTTCTCTGAAGAGACAGTGTTGCCCCTAAATCCACAATGTGAGATTCTACTCATCAGAACCACGAAGGCATTTGCAAGGTGCCATGAAGGGGTTAATGCTCAGGATGCAATGGAAAATGAAGCAATATAATCTCTCTCTTGTGGTATAATGTTTTCTGAAATGAACATACCCTATCTCATGGCACGCTCTGCTTTTCCATTAAGACAGAGAAGTACAATTAAATGTAAAAGCCTTCTAATGACATGCAAATAAAGCTATTCAAGCTGTACTCTGATTGAACATTGTCTTCCAAACATCTCCAGGAGCCGCGGATTTACCTGTTTGAAATCTTGAATACTTATATATCCAGATCTCGTGTCATCGCAGGACAGGAACGATCTTCTCATTGGTCTCCAGCAGCTCAGAATTTTTGGCTCAATTCTCAAAAGTGCGTCTAGGAATAATGGATTGTGCATCCCTGAGCTCATCTACAAAGCAAAGAGAAAATTCATCCCATTGATGACCCATCTGGTTATAAACTTTTTAATATGATCTTAAACAGTAGCACCTTTTATATAATCAGTAACAGATTCAATGAATTGTGATAATTTACCCTTATAAATAGGAGATTTATCACCCATGGTCAAGCTTTCTGCTACTCCTCCTTTAAAATATTGCAGGGACGTGTGATAGGTGTTAAACTAGGTGGCTCTTTAGCAGGTAGCCAATACAAACCAATGGAAATGGTGACCACTCCCACGAGGAGCACAATTTGTAGGAAACAAGCTGCCATCGCAGAGCATTGAGTGCCTTGTGCAATCTGATTAACGAATAACTATCCCTGTTTAGGAAGGACAGTTCCTTTATGGGATTCATATGTCACGGTCATTCTTCTCCCACAAATAGTACTAATGCAGAGTGCATGAATGTAACCCAGAGTTCCACAGAAATAAAACTCACAATAACATGCACTGTGTATGACTAGCACAGAGCTCTACAACAATACAACTCACAGTAACATGCAGTGTGTATGACTAGCACAGAGCTCCACACCAATACAACTCACAGTAACATGCAGTGTGTATGACTAGCACAGAGCTCCACACCAATAAACCTCATAGTAATATGCATTGTGTATTGTAAAAAAAATATATAAATGGCTATCTAAGAATTTTATGAAGCTATTTATAATACATAATATTCCCTGTGGTCACACCCCAGGCACACTCCCCAAAACAAATCATCTCACTTTGGCTATTTGAGATTTTGGGAATAATTACGTTCAGATAATCTTCCGAACCAAGAATCCAATGACATGAATGGACAGCCTGCTCTGGGACCCTAGGAGAACAGTTAACACGTACTGACGGACAGCCAATTGCAGAGTGTTTTGAAGCAGAGATGGAACCAGGAGCAGTCTGGTTGTGCCAGGATTTCCCTGAATTTTCACTGTGACATAACGAATCAAATCCTGAATCCAGAACCCCCTCTGTGCGCTGTACATACCGGGACCCGCGGATTCTGTAATTTCATCCTTCGTAAAGTAGCCTTTTCTTGTGTCTTTGGCTCAAGCATGATATTTCGGAGGAAATCAGAATAGGAGAACTTCCCATTTTTCCTTAAGTCATATTTTGTTGTTAACTGATCAAGTTCCTTCTCAGTGACCTCCAAATGAAACTGTTTCAGGACACCTGGGGGGACAGGACACAATGTTCACAATGTACAAATCTTCCCATAAAAAGCAACTAGGAAGTGAAAGAGCTACTTAAAGCACATGTTCCTGATTAATAATGAATATAATAAGAATTAAAGTGTATTTAGACATAAGCAATAGACAGGGCAGAAAATTCATACATGAAAAGCTAATGCCGATTGCTTTAAGAGGGGGTCATAAAATAAAACACAGGAACACACGAGGCACACATGCACACACTTTATACGACCATTCATGCATCAAAAATGTCTATACCGTTCACACAGCAGACTGATCCCAAAACATGAATTAGCGTACATCATCAAATACCACATCTAAAGGGACGGGCATAGAATGCACTTTTTAAAGTAAAACGCAACTTTTCGGTTTATATTTTTCAGCGTGGTGGCAAACTAACCTCAGATTTTAATCAATCCCTTTGTATCTATTGGAGAAATAGAAGGACAGGACAGCTACAGATTTAACAAACCATCTCCAACTACGGCTAGACAGGAAATATTTTCAAGGCATCTGATTTACACCAGCGATGCATTATACAGAGCTAATCTGATCCACACCAGCGATGCATAATACAGAGCCAATCTGATCCACAACAGCGATGCAAAATACAGAGCTAATCAGTTGCACACCCGAGATGCATAATACAGAGCTAATCTGATCCACACCAGTGATGCATAATACAGAGCTAATATGATCCACACCAGCGATATATAATACAGAGCTAATCTGATCCACACCAGCGATGCAATCTGATCCGCACCAGTAATGAATAATACAGAGCTAATCTGATCCACACCAGCAATATATAATACAGAGCTAATCTGATCCACACCAGCGATGCAATCTGATCCGCACCAGTGATGAATAATACAGAGCTAATCTGATCCGCACCAGCGATGCATAATACAGAGCTAATCTGATCCGCACCAGCGATGCATAATACAGAGCTAATCAGATCCACACCAGCGATATATAATACAGAGCTAATCTGATCCACACCAGCGATGCAATCTGATCCGCACCAGTGATGAATAATACAGAGCTAATCTGATCCGCACCAGCGATGCATAATACAGAGCCAATCTGATCCACACCAGCGATGCAAAATACAGAGCTAATCAGTTGCACACCCGAGATGCATAATACAGAGCTAATCTGATCCACACCAGTGATGCATAATACAGAGCTAATATGATCCACACCAGCGATATATAATACAGAGCTAATCTGATCCACACCAGCGATGCAATCTGATCCGCACCAGCGATGCATAATACAGAGCTAATCTGATCCACACCAGCAATATATAATACAGAGCTAATCTGATCCACACCAGCGATGCAATCTGATCCGCACCAGTGATGAATAATACAGAGCTAATCTGATCCGCACCAGCGATGCATAATACAGAGCTAATCTGATCCGCACCAGCGATGCATAATAAAGAGCTAATCTGATCCACACCAGCGATATATAATACAGAGCTAATCTGATCCACTCCAGCGATGCAATCTGATCCGCACCAGTGATGAATAATACAGAGCTAATCTGATCCACACCAGCGATGCATAATACAGAGCCAATCTGATCCACACCAGCGATGCAAAATACAGAGCTAATCAGTTGCACACCCGAGATGCATAATACAGAGCTAATCTGATCCACACCAGTGATACATAATACAGAGCTAATATGATCCACACCAGCGATGCAATCTGATCCGCACCAGTGATGAATAATACAGAGCTAATCTGATCCGCACCAGCGATGCATAATACAGAGCTAATCTGATCCACACCAGCGATGCATAATACAGAGCTAATCTGATCCACACCAGCAATATATAATACAGAGCTAATCTGATCCACACCAGCGATATATAATACAGAGCTAATCTGATCCATACCATCAATACATAATACAGAGCTAATCTGATCCTCACCAGCAAAGCATAATACAGAGCTAATCTGATCCACACCAGCGATGCATAATACAGAGCCAATCTGATCCACACCAGCGATATATAATACAGAGCTAATCTGATCCACACCAGCGATGCACAATAAAGAACTAATCTGATCCACACCAGCGATGCACAATACAGAACTAATCTGATCCACACCAGCGATGCACAATAAAGAACTAATCTGATCCACACCAGTGATGCACAATACAGAACTAATCTGATCCACACCAGCGATGCACAATACAGAGCCAATCTGATCCGTACCAGCGATGCATAATACAGAAATAATCTTATCTATACCAGCGATGCATAATACAGAGCTAATCTGATCCATACCAACATATTACAGAGTTAATCTACCCGTACTAACGATACATTTAACAGAGTTAATGTATAAACAGTAACTCTGGAGCAATGAGTTAGAAGTGATGCAATCTGCATGAATATTTCATTGGTTTCCAAGGTTACTGAAAAACAAAGGGTACTGCATGTAGCGGAATAGTAGTATTATCCACGGTATCTCTGATGGCAGACAGAATAAATCAGGTACAAAGTAGGCAAAATCCAGATAGCGTATTTACAATCCCTTTCTCCCAAGAACTAGACGACACATAGCTTGGAGGTCAACTGAGGTTTTAATCACAGGTCACAGTATTTATGTGGTTACAAATGTAAGGGGTTTCCCAAGTCACATTACAGGGGATGTCCAGTAGTGGACTACCTGGGGGACTGAGCTTACAGGCTGATTACCCAGCATACACTGCTGTACCAGATAAATAATTACATGATTAACAGGCACAGGAAAAAATAAAATTTTACATTAAATTCACTAACTTTGGCAATTCACCACATATTTTACCGAATGACCCCTCATTAGATTGCAGGGATCAATCGGTACAATATACCGAAGTACCACTCTGATCCCTGCAGAAACAACCGAACGCGGTTCGCAATAGACCTTCACACGAACTGGGTTTTAGCAGAGAAAACTCACGAATGGGTTTATTTTCCCGAAGGAGAGAGTTTCCTGACCGCTATGGAAGTCCAGCGGTGTTTGGAAATCAAGTAGCCAATTTCGGTTCCAGGCACTCGACGACCAAACACCGGTGAACTCTAACAAAGCAAAGATGGCCGCCGCCATGTGTTCGGTACATGAACGGTGGCTACACACAGAACGCTCATTAACGGATGGATACAATGTTTCGGCTTTACTAACGAGCGGCACACGACCTTCTGGGGTGGTCTCCCATTCGGTCTTTTGTTTTTTTCCCGAACAGGGTTGGAATCCACTGTTCGTGCAACTTGCAACAGCGTGTTAGCGGTATTCGTGTGCTGTAACACATGAATGCATAGGAACATTAGGTGATAATCTTTGCATACAGATACATTTAACAGGGGTTAAGTTTCTCACAAATAGAGACACAATGGAAACCAACATCAGGCATAATACTCTGTCAGTGGTTAGGTTTGCCACACTGCATGTATAACCCCCTCTTTACATACCTAAAAGGTCGGAGATGGGGATTTCTCCAAAGCTTTCAGGATCTTTAGCTCTGCAGGCTTTATAAACCTCTTGCCAGACTTTTTGGAGATTGGTCCGAAATTTATTTTCAACTAGCTCACAGTTTGTAATTGGCCTGGAGTGTGGAACAGCTGTGTGAGGTCTCGGACTGCAGATCTGTAAATGAAAATATTAATGAAAAATGATTTCTGAAGATGATCTGTATAAGTCATTAACCCCAGACCCATATCCTGCTGCCACTTCTTCCTACCTCAAAGGCTTAGCTCATTAGCCTTAATAAATAAAGATTTAATTAGTGAATATTAACATTTATCCTCAGAGTTTTATTGCCATAAAGTACCTCGAGAACGTATAATTACCGGTACCTTTCCACCTGCTGGCCTGATATCCCCCCACCCTTAAACCAAATATAGCATTTTGGAATTAATGGACTGTTTCCATAAGATTACATTGAAATAGATCCAAGCATTGCATAGTTTGTGGATAAACTATAGGAGTTTATTTTTTGGGGGAGGGGGTGACTAGGGATTTGGGGACCCCTAGTCACCTGGAGGGGAGGGGGGGTTAAATATGTATTTAGGGCCCCCACCCCCCGCTCAGGGGTGGGGGCCAATGGGGAGGACAATAGATCCTCCCCCCCTTTTTTTACTTTAGGGCCCCCACACGCTGCTCAGGGGTGGGGGCCAGGGGGGTGGGTGAGGCAATAGGTCCACAGGCTGCTTACTGTTTAAAAGGCATGCCCCACAAGGGAGATTGAGAAGCGAACCAAAGCCAGAGAGACAGGGAATGTCTGAGACTTGACCTGGGAGAATGTACTAATACAAAGTACAGATGGAACATTGGAGGTAGACAGGCAGAACTAGCAGCTAGGAAACATAGCCCCAGAGGGAGGTCAAAGAGGAGCACCCTTTTCAAACGTTCCACAAACCGAATCTCTTCCCCTTTCTTCCCTTTATTCTTTTCCCTTCCCTTCTCTGCATACCCTATCCCTACCCCCCCGAGCAATAATCTAGCTACAACTCAATACGCATCTAGACAGCCGCTCTAGCACGCACCCCGCTAGTAGTTCACGTACGCCTAGCCCAGACGCTGCCACCAGGCAACCACATTACGCAAAGCTCCTAGGGGGAGAAGAAACCAATTCCCCTGAAGGAGACCAGCATGCAGTGGCATGGGGTCTGTACAATACGCACGTGATAAGGTCGAGCAACACGACATACATATCGCAAAGCTAATCTACCCACTAGACGCTAGACTAACAGCACGCGCAAGTGGCGACATTACGACCTGCACTCCATACTACACTTGCGACCCCGAGAAAGGTAGCAAATACGGATTGGGAAAATACGAACGTTAAAAGTGTAAACGTTAAAATTGTAAACGCTAACATTGAAAATTGTGGAATGCGAAATGTGTATTGTGGACTATACAATGTACATATCCAAGGCAGAGAGTTGTACGTGTAAACAACATTGCCTAGATTCCTCCCCACCTCCCCTTTTTGTTCTGTACCCCCCATATACTGCTTTTTGAAATATGACAAAATAAAAATTGTCAAATTAAAAAAAAAAGAGCATGCCCCTACTGGTATAGCGAGTAGGGGCATAATTTACTAATACTAAGTAATCTTTACTTAGTATTAGTAAATTTGGCTGAAAGACCAATTTAGGTCTTTCAGCCTTTTAGTAGATAGCTCCCTAATACCGTGGGAATTAGGGAGTTTCCTACTTATTCATTCCTGTCATTACATGACTGGCTAAGTAACTTACATTTTATATGAATGTATGTTATTTCATTGTTGTAAGTGTTGCAAATGCTTACAGCTGAATCCTGTCTATGTTTGTATACTTTTTATTTGAAATTGTATACAGTGTAACATTCTTCTTTCACTGGGTAAGTATATTAGTACTAAGGCAATACTATGCTTCGGAACTTCGGCACTTTGACACCTCGGAACTTCGGCACTACTACACTTCGGAAATTCGGCAATTCAGCTATTCGGACATTCGGAAGCACCCGAATGTCCGAATTACCCGAAATTCGGCAGAATTCTAATTCAGACCAGAAACGAATTGCACATGTCTAAAAGACAGCATGTTAGCGTTGTGGAGCAGATTTCCCCTGCTTGGGGACAATTCAAACAAGAGAGTGGGCACAGTGCAGATGAACCAGTGGCTGGTGTTACAGAAACATAACATGTCAACACTGTATCGGGGGTGAAGTGTGTTAATATCTCAAACTTTTACATTTAATGCATCCTGTATCTCTGGGATATATGATGTATTCAATGCATTTTGGGGGGGAAAGTATGTTAAAATAAATGTATCGTGATATGCTTGGGGTATCCCTTTAGAGGTGTCTGAAGGGAACATTCTTATGAAATTGACAGACAGTAATGTTAAAGGACACTTACATGAGATTTATTTAAAACAGGGGGTGCAGTTTTGGGGCGTCTGATGCCAGAGAAAGAACCAGAGAAAGTCTGATTGCATTTAAATGAGGAATCCGGCTTGGGACTGCCATCTAGGTCTCGTGATAACGGTTTCTCTGATGGATGTGCTGGTCTTTCACTGCTGAATTTCTTCAAAAATTCATGGTAGTTTAGATTTCCATTAGAATTCAATGGTAACACATTCCACAGGTTCTCAAACTGCAGGGGAAACAGAGAAAACATTTTGGCAGCAGAAATTACCATCATCTGTTTGCAGATAAAGAGCTACTTCTGCACCTGACCACATCACAGAGAAGGATTCGAAGTGCATGGTAAAATACATAAACAGTAGGGATGAATAATCATTTTTGTCTTGAAGATCACAAAAAATGATACCTGCTCATCTGTCACCAGCATAAAGTGCCTGCTGAAAAGTTCTCGGAAATCGTCCTTAGAGATGACATTACGGTTTGCACAATCGAGGTCTACAAACGCCTGCACAATGGTTTGGAAGCGAGCCGTGACTACCTCCTGGACATGGGTCAGGATGTCCTTCATTGATAACTTTGGGAAAGATTTTGTCCGGGTGGCTTTCTGCACTCGCTCAGCCCACGTGGAGTTGGACTAGGAGAAATCAGAAGAAAAAAAACACAAGTAAGAACTTGTTCCTATTTATACCTTTAGGGATGGACATTTTGTAAATACAGTCTCATTTCTAGCATAGCTGATCTTCCATTTACACCTATTCACACACCAATACTTCTGATAATCACCTTGTAGATAAAACTTAACAGACATTGTGTTAAAAATGTAACTATTAGGTTTTTGTTTGCAGTTTATAGTTTATTCGAAGGTTTTTCATGGTACATACAGTAAAATGGAGAGATATTAAATGAACATCAGCCCTAGCTATAACAGACGTGCTGTCCTACGTAATTATCTTCCTGCCATTCGGCCCATTTAACTGCCTAATAAGTTGGTCTATTTATGGGTTTAACCCCGGTCCTCCCCTTATCCCGCCCTGCTATTCTTCTAATTCCCTTCTCGCCATGGCATTTCTAAATCTCTCTTTTTGTTTGTGTACACTTATTGTGGTGACACTCTGTCCCTTTTCTTGTTTTTCAGACAGGCAATGGCTTAACAAGTAAAGGTGAACAAGACACGAGTAACTAACACAGCATTTTAAGAAAAATTAAAAGAATTAAAAAATGAAAACACAATCTGAGTGTAGTGACAAGGGAAGAAAATCTAGGAATTTAGGAAGAAAAAGCTGGAGATTAGAAGACTGATTAAAAATGCGCCGTTCGCTGCTGACGATCCCTGAATTTGATATCGATTACACTGTATCTCCTAGTTTGTACTTATTTTCTAAAGGAAACATCAATGTACATTTTAGGGTCATTGACTTTCCCTGTCTAAAGTCTCATTAATCCATCTCTCTCTCCACTTGCACACATTCAGGCAGGGAAGTAATGGGTGCATGGTTAGTAGGGGAACATCACAGCTGTACTTCTAACTGCTCTCAACTACTACATTCTGAGCAAAGCAGAACACTATTTTCCATTAAAAAAAGGATTTTCAAAGCCGAAAAATAATCCATATTTGAGAAGGCAAAGTTTAAAAAGCAGTAACAGGGTAATTTGCTAAACTCTGAATGGTATAAAATCAGGCTAATATATGCAGGCTGTGACAATACCTGGGTTGGAGAAATTTAGCAGATGGACTTTTAGCCACATTTGCCACTTGGATGTTACTTTGCTGCAATTGGTTTTTGGGCCTAGTAGTTTTAAGTTTTTTCACAATTCACTGTTTTCACAATTCGCGATGCTTTCACTGTTAATAACTATTTAAGTTGTACTGAAATCACTGCTGATCCTCACACCGTGGCATTAGTCAATGTCTAAAGAAACTCGTGTTTATAGACGTGAGGCTGCCTTTTATGTCTGTCTGTCCATTCTACCGCAAATAATACATATTTAATAAAGCACTTTTTGATTATTAAACTGTCTTCGCATTTATTGTATTAAAAACATGAAAAAAAAAAACAGAACAAAAGACAGAGAACTGAAAAGGATGTATGCGACTGGCACTTTGATAAAAATAGCTTATATCAAAAAACAATACAGATATAAAGTTGTCATCAGTCATGTCGATAATAGATGGTTGCAGCAAAATTACTAGTTTTCCCTGAAATCCTTGATGTGCCAACAAACACTTTCATACCTCGTCACTCGACGCCGGGAAATGATGTAGGAAGGCTTGCCAGTCTATTGTGTGATCATCGCCCAGCATTAATTTACTCACAAGGTACTTGAATTGCTTCTCTGTTAGTTTAAAACAAAAACTGTCAAGTATACGTCGCAATTCAAAGACTGTTATTGTGCCGGTGTCATCCTTATCAAATAACGAACAAGCCTGTAAAAAGAGAAAGTGCCATAAGGATTGGGTTAGGTTTAGGGCGGAGCTACGACTTTACTGATGTTAGATATCACATCCACCAGTTCAAATTTAAAAGGAAAATCCCCCAGTATTAAAGGAGCAGTACACCTGTTCTTCTTGGGATTGTTCAGGACTATTATAAGTGAATTACTTTTAAAGGAGAGATATCTATATACAGTTAGGGATTTAGTCATCAAACTCCAAATTGTAGTGAATTGAAAACTGGATCAGTACCGAGCTCGGCTAGTTACACCAGAGAACAGGCTGCACACAGGAACATCGTTGGTTTTCTTTTAGAAATGTTCAGAGTATCATTAAAAATAATGGGGTTTATTCAAAATTCTAATTTTCTTTTAAAAAAATGAAAAAGAAAACAAACAAACCTTTTTTAGGTTAACTAATCATTTACGTGCATTGTAAGCATCATGTATATTAAAACATATATTTATTCTTACATTTTTGCCTGAAGCTATTAAGGCAGCTCTGGACTGCAGGTGATCACATGACAGGTGTTAGCTCCTCCCGCTCCCAAACATAGCTGCACTCAATGCAAAGAGCACCTTAGCTGTTGTAGCCAAAGGTAATTCAAGGGACACTGTAGGCACCCAGACTACTTCATCTCATTGTAGTGGTCTGGGTGCAGTGCCCCTGCCTCCCTTAGTCATGCAATGTAAATAATTGCAGATTTTTAGATACTACAATGTTCAGATTGCAGGACTAAGATTGCTTTTGGTTGCCTAAATGAAGCTGACGCTTTACATGAGGACATCCAGCGTCAGCGAAATCCCCATAGGGAAGCATGATGTTTAGAAGGATAGGAGTCCATATGAGTTAGACCATGAGCTACATTTGAGGGTACTTAATGTTCAGCAAGAGTCCATTCTTACCGTGTACAGCTGGTCATACGAAGCAGCCACGGATTCTTTTAGCTTGGTTAGTGCCCTCTGTGGGCTGAGTGTATAGAAATTGTCTGAGCGCGCGCTAGATTCCTGTTGCCGGTCATACTTGGAAGCTCTGCCGTCATCCACAACTTTGAGAAACTCAAAGTACGAGAGCTTGCTGCCACACACTTTCATTTTTAACCTGAAATTAAACCATCAGAATATGAGAGATATAAAATGTTTATTCATCACAATTCCTCTCAATAAAGAATAAATATTAAAAACTGAGCTCTAAAGTAAGTTCACCCAGCTGTGTCTGCAATTATTAGGCCAGTGAAATAGCTCAGTAGGTTAATGTGCCAACTGTAATACCACTTCAGATGCCACAGTTGCAGATTGATTCCTAACTGGGTCAACTCAGCCGTTTATGCTTCACATATTTGATAAAATAATTACTTTTGAGTTGGGTGATAACACATTTCCAAGATATCTTAAAGAAATCACAATGTAATCTTGTGAAATACTTTATTATAGCTGACCTAAGCTGCATTTGTTTTCAATCTTTGGCTTGAAGAAAAGTGTACTGGATTTAAAATGGCTCTTAGAAGCCCACCATGTCTACGAAATCTGAAAGACTTAATCACTAAAGTGAGAATTGTCAGGAAGTGAATTTCAATTTTTAGACTAAAATACTGTAGCGGAGAGCTAGTATTGCATAGCCTATCTCCACTTTAGATCCCAGTAAGACTCAGGAACAAGTATAATAAATCCACAGAGTAATAATTCCAGCAGGCAAAAAAGTCTCCAACAATATCCCAAACGCAATCCCAATGACTGGACGACACACAGCATCAGGAGCAGAACTAAAGATTTATTCACAGCAGCTCCTTATAAAGGATTCTCCCATGCAAGGGAGGGATTTACAGTAATAACCAATGATACAGAGGTTCCGTCCCCTCAGAGTGACACTTAATCCTGGCACTTTTTTCCCTGTTTCTTGGATGTACCCCAAAACCGTGGGGTACCAGGACCTAAGTGGCATCCCCTGGTAGCTCTGGTCTGGGTGACCAGCATACTCAAAATTCATCCAGATCAGACCAGGGGTTCGGGACTTATAGACAATAAACGATTTGACCAACCGCACACGAATAGGTAGCCGAAAGGAGTTCCATGTATTATGGCCCTGCGGTCGGTCTTCATTCGGTAGATGAAACAGACCGAAATCCTTGCCATCCATAGATAATACTGGGTTTGCACGAACCCCCTTGTTCGGTATATTGAACTCACCGAACGAGGAGTCGATTAGCCCCTCCGTTCGTGAGTTCTGGAGCCCTGGAGGTCTCAGCGGTGTTCGCGCAATCGAGTGTCCGATTTGGGTTCCAGACACTCGACGACCAAACACTGAGTTCGTGCGTAAGATGGCCGCCGCCACGTGTTCGTCAACCGAATGGCGGCCACCCAGATACAGCAATAAAACCTCAATTAGCTGCGGTTAAAAAGGGAATAAGGGTTTAACTAGGGACACACTTCGTCTCTAAGGTGGTCTATGCATTCGGTAGTTTCCATTCGTATAACTATGAAGGAAACTACCAAACTAACATATGAACTTAGATACAATTTTCAATGTACATTCAGTTAAAACAGGCGAACAATCTTTTAACATTTAATTCTGGCGGACAGTCACAGGCTATCCGCTACAAATACCATTTCCAATTCAGCTATTTTGGCCTTAAAGGGACATTATAGTCACCAGAAAACTACAGCTTAATGTTGTGGTTCTGGTGTCTTTGGTCTGTTCCTGAAGTCTTTCAGAGAAAAGGCTGTGTTTACATTGCT
Organism: Pelobates cultripes; assembly: GCA_933207985.1. Classification (NCBI taxonomy): domain Eukaryota; kingdom Metazoa; phylum Chordata; class Amphibia; order Anura; family Pelobatidae; genus Pelobates; species Pelobates cultripes. The sequence goes on along the minus strand of OW240914.1, from coordinate 352,182,460 downwards.
CACTCTAGTGGCAATTGATCAGACGTCCACAAGAGGTGCTTCCTGGTGCAGTGCAGCACAGTGTGCAGCACTGGCATCCAGTGTGTCCATGCTCTGCGTGGAGACGCTGAAGTTCCCCATAGAGATTAATTGATTCAATGCAGGTTGGTTTATACACAATAGCCTCCCAATACTTTCCTATTGAAAAGCATTAATTGCCTTAGATCATCAAGTTTTTTTATCTCAGCCAAGGTGGCCGAACGTGGGCAGAGCCAGCTGCAAAGGACCCGCACAACGTGGAAAAAGGTGAGCAAACTCACTATTTTAAATGGAGGTAAGGGGACTAAACTGTTATTTAAGAACTATAGTTGTCCTCAGCCATGAAGGCAGAATCAATCGAAGCCAGCCGCGGCAAGACCAGTGCAGCGTGGGAAAAAAAGGTGAGTACAGTAACCTTTTTGCTGCTCTGATGGGGGTCTGGTGACCTAAAAAGCCACACAGGCACTACACTGACAGGAATACTATAGTGTTCCTTTAAATGTGAAAATCACTTTGAATACCTTGTTCACTAAATAACCCTGTTAGTGTGTTCGTTTCCTTAGTCTGCAGAACATTTCTATTGGAAGTTCGGTTACTGTTAATTAACTGAAGCTGTTTTACACATTTGACACGTTGGCATGTGTGTTTTACCATGACATAATGCCTGGTGGGGTAACCTGTAACAAGGCGTCATTAAACTTGGGTTGGTGTATCCTCCGGTGCTGGGGAGTTCCATAAAGGACTTGGCATCACTATCTAGCAGCTGCTAATCTGTGCCATGCTCCCATCAGTTGATGCTTCTCTCCTTAATGTTAAATCAAGATCGCAGGCACTTGGAAAGTGAGCATGGACAATGAGAGCTCTTTAATAGCAGAATAGATCCTTTAAATAGCTTTCACAGGTGCTACATGCCCCAATTTACCTCAACTATATGGCTCATGAAACAGTAATCCGACACAAGTATGTTAATAAGGCTCGAGTAACGGGTAAAGATCAGATGTTTCCACTCAACAGCGATCTTGACATTTAAACCCTTTCATGAAGAACCTCACAAATTAGCACTGCTTTGTCCCTGACAATAGAAGTCAAAAACCCTTCTGATGTAATTTCACCTGTCTGCCAAATAGCAGCAATTGGTTAATGAGACACTCCAGCCTAAAATCTTCCTACAAAGGAGGCAAGAGAGATGATTTGTAAAAGGAGAAGACAAGCAAATGTCTACTGCACCCCTTAAAGAGGCACTCTGTGCATGTAACACGTCATGTGCTATGTGTAGGTTAATGTTCTCTTCGTTCCTGCTGCAGCAATATTAGTGACAACAGTCCAGTTATTTCTAACATCATCATATATAGCTATACCATTCTAAGACACTGTGAGCCTCTCATCGCTTTCTTTTCTTTTTGAGAGTGTTCGTAAGCTGCTGAGTGACTGAGTGATGATAATACCACCATTCATTAATTCTCTTGTCTCGTTATTTCAGACCCGGGCTCTGACTGACTTCATTAAGGATATTTCTGTGTGCTGTGCATGCACTGTGTGGCATTCATACAAGAAGCATGTGCGCAATTATAAAGCACATCTATAACACACGCCAGTTTCCCTCATTGATGTAAAGGTGACTGTGCCAGGAGAAATGGGACAGGAGATGGACATTCAGAGGAAAGTACTTTTTTTTCCTTCTTGTTTTAAATGATGCTATACTTTGGGTTTTTTTTTTTAATGAATTTTGTTATGAAGTCTGTACTGTGCCTTTAAGAATAAGAGGTCTGTACCTGCACAGGAGATCGAGAAACTGATCATCCTCCAAATTAAAATTCATGTCTTGGAGCATGGTTCGGAAATCCTCCAGCGTTATTAATCCATCTTTGTTTCTATCCATTTTAGCAAACGCTGCGCCAAAGTCTTGGTAATATTCCCTGAATTTATCCCTGCAGAACCAAAAAGAAATCAATGCATATAAAGTGATCCAGAATACACAATTTTATGGGGAAGAAAAGGAGAAAGTGAGAAACAGGCACAGAGCTTACAGGGGGAATTCGGTGCGTCTTACCATAGTGTCCATTTATTAATTACTGTGAGAATTATTGATACACAAACAGTTTAACCCATTATCCTATAACCCAAATCAAAATCCCAAACAGATTGCAGCTGGCCATAGAAAATACAGTGTATCAGGCGGTGATGTCACAATGTTCAATACCTTGTCCGCTCACCCCCACTTTGAATATCCGCCTCACTCAGCTGGGAGCAAGGTTTATTCATACAGGTTATTTATTAAAGTGAGAATTTAAAGTGAATTACCGAACTGAAAGCATAGCTGAGATTTTTCCAGTTATTTTGACCTTAAAATTGAAATTCACTTTGAATTCTCACTTTATTAAATAACCTGTATGAATAGAACTGGTTAAACTGTCTCTGTCACCTCAGATGTACCTTTCTCGTAATGTTTCCTCTTTGGTGGTTCCCGAAACTGTCCTCATGCCCCACCTACAATCCAGGATTTCTGTATTTCCCTGTTTTATTCCAGTGCTGATACTGACAGAACTGGATCGGGAAATATTGGCCTAAAGTATTTTTCCTACACTTGACAGTCGCGACAAAGGGCAGAGCTCATGGTAAGCTTTGTTAGCTTGACAGACCTGACAAATAAAGGGTAGCTTGCCGCAAGCTCCATCCTTTGTCAAGGTTGTCAAGTGTAGGAAAAAGACGTCAAACAAAGTAGTCCATACTTTGTCTCATGTTTTAAATATATAAAAAAGAAAAGAAGAGGAAACATTAGGATAAAGGTAAGCTTGAGGTAAATGCACCACGTTAATGTAAATCTTTCTAGATATAATTTCTGATTTTTTTAATATAACAATATGGAGAACATCTGGCCACCCAAATTCAGTTTCCATGTTACACCATCTAGATCGCAGCATTTCACTGTAACAAACTCCTGAATATGCTGTAATTCTGTAAATACTCTGCATGTGTAATGATGTAAAGGCACAAAATGATAAAAATGAACCGCAGAACGCAGCAAAGATTGCATTAACCCTTACTTGACCTGCTGTTCAATGGTTTTGATGTTCAGAGCTTTAGTCTGGTGTTTGTGGAAGGAATCCATCTCCTCGTGGAGTTTATGCTGCGTACTCCAATGTTTCTCCAGACACTCATGGTTTTCATCTGCAATGCGAGCACTTGGACCACTGTCCATGGACACAGAGTCCAACCCCAGTTTGTGGAGGAACTCCTGATGTGTGAGGTAGCCCTTTCCTTCTGGATCATATCTGGAAAAATTATTTAAATTATTAAATGTTTAGCATGAGAACTACTGAAAACCAGCAGAAGATGTGAGGCAGCAATGAGGAAATATATGGTTTGTCCTGTTTAGATGCAATATAACTTCTGAAATATTTACATGACAGGTGCATAGTCGCCATATGGGCAGGCAGAATCAGGACAAACCCCCCCACATACCTATCCCAATAAAACACGGACACTAGGGTATATGGGTCAAAACTGTCCACAGCTTTTATTAAATAGTAATAATAAATTAGTATAGAAAAAGGTCATTGTCCCACACTCCACCATCACATCCGTATCCTTCAGTTATATATAAAAGGCAATAACCCCTATATATAAATAACATAACAATATTCCAACATGAACATAACTTTAAGTGCCAACATTTTAATTAACCACGGTAGGGGTAAACCCGGATACCCCTACCCCACCATGTTCTGAGCCACCGACAGGGCTCGAAACCTACCAAGAACCATATTCACCATTTCCATTGCCATCCTAATTTGGAGCCTATTTCCTCTCCTTCAGCTCCCTATCCCGCCGCTGTGACAGAATGGGACAACCTAAACTTATCCATCTTGCATGAACAGCACTTTTGAGATCTACCCAGAGTGGCTCGATGATAATAAGGTCAGGAGACTGTGATGGTGACTCCAGAACCTTCACTTGTTTCTGCTGTACTCACTGGAGGGTCAACTTGGCATTGTGCTTAGGGTCATTGTCATGCTGGAAAGTCCTAGAACGTGCCGTGCGCAGCCTTCATGCAGAAGAATGCAAATTGTCTCCCAATATTTTCATGATAAAATGTTGCATTCATTTTGCCATTCATTTTCACAAGATCCCCTGTGCCTTTAGAGCTTACACCCCCCTCCCTCCCCAAAACATCAGTGAGCCACCACCATGCTGCACAGTGGGGATGGTATTGTTTTCACTATAGGCCTTGTTGACCCCTCTCCAAACATAGCGCTTATGGTTGTGACCATAAAGCTCTATTTTGGTCTCATCACTCCAAATTACAGTGTGCCAGAAGCTGTGAGGCATGTCAAGGTGTTGTCGGGCATAATGTAACCGGGCTTTTTGTGGGATTGGTGTAGTAAAGGGTTTCTGGCAACTCGACCAGGCAGCTAATTTTTGTTCAAGTATCGTCATATTGTGCTCCTCGACACAACCACACTGTTTTTTTCAAAACCAGCCTGTATTTCTCCTGAGGTTACCTGTGGGTTTTTCTTTGTATCCCAAACAATCCTTCTGTCAGTTGTGGCTGAAATTTGTCTTGGTCTACCTGACCTTTGCTTGGCATCAAGAGATCCCTGAATTTTCCACTTTTTAATAAGTGATCGAATAGTACTGACTGGCATTTTTTAAGAAAAAAGAGATGGTAAGAGGAATATCCCATGCATAGAAACGAGGGAAAACCTCACACCAATACTACCCCCAAGGAAGCACAAAAAAGCTAATAGGCAACAAATGTTTTTCATTGTGTGCCCTTGAGAAAGGCAGTTTAACCGCTGAAACGTGCGTTGGGTTACTCTGATGCTCATAGCATCTTGTATACACGTTTTTGCACTTCTGCTATGCCCATATAAGATATTGACCAGCCGGTCATGTGAATATTTGGGGCACATCTACCTTTATTTAGAGGGTTTTCATAACGGAGGAGTCCTTCTTTTTCTTTCTTTTTAGAGTTTGGACCCACCGTTGTCTCCCTCTCCCCCTTGACTCTTATCTTTATTTTACTCCTTACTACTCGTCTTGCTATCCTTTCGATTTCTCACTTTTCATTAATAGGATAGTTGTAGAAATAGGGTATCAAGGATTAGTTAGATATATCGTTTATACCTACAGGGGGGATTGTGTCTGTGCCCCCATTGTTTGCCAGTTATATTGGGACATAGCACATAGCTGCTTTGGCTTGTACTTATATTTCTGCTGATTGTTGATCATACAAATAGACAATGCAACATTGTTTCTACTTATCATGTCTATGTAACAATTAAGTTAGCCACAATATGGTTAACCTGTATATATTGTTAGAGAACAATCTAGCAGACACTAGTAGCCATTATTAATAACATTTTCTCTTATTTATTTTGCTTTTGTGATGGGATTTTCACTGTGGTTATACGGAATGTGAGTTATTGGTATCTTTAATAAAGAGTATTTTAGATATATAGTTTTGTTGCCTATTAGCTTTTTTGTGCTTCCTTGGGGGTAGCATTGGTGGGAGGTTTTCCCTCGTTTACATGCGTGGGATATTCCTCTTACCATCTCTTTTTTCTTCTAATATTGTATGTAGGGTTATGCCCGTATTAGCTACCCCTATAGTCCTCTCTTTCCTCCTTGTCAGGGTTTGTTCTCTGCTCGGTAGGATTTTCTATATATGGCATTTTTAAAGCTTTGGATATCTTTTGGGAAATTAATCTTTGCCATTTAACCTGTGTGTGTCACCTTGAGTGTCTACAACAAGGCCAAACATTCAAGAGAATAAAAACTTTTGATAATTTAGGTGATTTCTGTTATCATTATGATTTTAAAAGGAGCCAAACAACTATGTGATAATAAATGACTCATATGATCACTGTCCTTTAATAAAATACATGTTTTGCATGATCTGTCAGTTTTTCAAAATGAATAGCAAAATCTTTTGAGCACAACTGTATATCAACATGTAGTTATTTTCAGCTAGGTGGTAAATAATGCAAAGTGGTCCTTATTGATCCCAAAGGGTAATGTTAACATTTTTGGAGCTACCATTTACCATTTCCTAATTCCTAGTAACAGACAATTTATCAATTAGCAATTTGTCAATAACAATTTCTGACAACAATAGAAACAAGCTGTATATTTTTGTGGCGGACAGTAGGAACACCTGAGCTGTAGGTATTTGAGATTTAAAATTTACCTAAAAAAAAAACTAAAAAAAAACTATTGGGAATCATCAGCTAGACAGACACATCTAATACAGAAAAAAATGTTTCTAGTTTGTCTGGAAAGACTGATGTCAGTTTGGCAGAACAGGGGTTCCCTTAAGTATTATTTGGGGTTCCCCTAAATTTGTCCAGTATTCTGGGACTGCAGGGGACAATGTCCAGTGGCAGAAAGGCCTATCCAAAAATAAAAATAAAGTCTTCAGAGTTTTATGTTCAATCATCTCCGTAGGAGACATAAGAAGGAATCAGATATAATGCAAATGAGATAGAGTGAGTAAGCACTATGGTAGAGTCCTGCCTCTATGGCCTGGTTTAATTAGTCTGAATCAAAATAAAAAATTATTCCATTCAAATAACATTTCAAATTATTTACTGACATATGTCACTATTAAGGAGTGATTTTTTGTACATAAATCCTTAAAAAAAATGTTTTAACAAAATGGAATAATCTCTGATTCGAACAGATAAAATTGAGGCTTATGTAAGGACTCAGGGATTTGGTTGGGCAAATCACTGTAATTGTAATGAAAGGACTCAGCACGGTGGGATATGTTGGCCAAATCACTGTAATTGTAATGTAAGGACTCAGCACGGTGGGATATGTTGGCCGAATCACTGTAATTGTAATGTAAGGACTCAGCATGGTGGGATATGTTGGCCAAATCACTGTAATTGTAATGTAAGGACTCAGCGCGGTGGGATATGTTGGCTGAATCACTGCAATTGTAATGTAAGGACTCAGCACTGAGGGATATGTTGGCCAAATCACTGTAATTGTAATGTAAGGACTCAGCACGGTGGGATATGTTGGCCAGATCACTGTAATTGTAATGTAAGGACTCAGTACTGAGGGATATGTTGGCCGAATCACTGTAATTGTAATGTAAGGACTCAGCATGATGGGATATGTTGGCCAAATCACTGTAATTGTGATGTAAGGACTCAGCATGGTGGGATATGTTGGCCGAATCACTATAATTGTAATGTAAGGACTCAGCATGGTGGGATATGTTGGCCAAATCACTGTAATTGTAATGTAAGGACTCAGCATGGTGGGATATGTTGGCCAAATCACTGTAATTGTAATGTAAGGACTCAGCATGGTGGGATATGTTGGCCAAATCACTGTAATTGTAATGTAAGGACTCAGCACGGTGGGATATGTTGGCCAAATCACTGTAATTGTAATGTAAGAACTCAGCACGGTGGGATATGTTGGCCAAATCACTGTAATTGTAATGTAAGGACTCAGTACTGAGGGATATGTTGGCTGAATCACTGTAATTGTAATGTAAGGACTCAGCATGGTGGGATATGTTGGCCGAATCACTGTAATTGTAATGTAAGAACTCAGCACGGTGGGATATGTTGGCCAAATCACTGTAATTGTAATGTAAGGACTCAGTACTGAGGGATATGTTGGCCAAACCACTGTAATTGTAATGTAAGGACTCAGCATGGTGGGATATGTTGGCCGAATCACTGTAATTGTAATGTAAGGACTCAGTACTGAGGGATATGTTGGCTGAATCACTGTAATTGTAATGTAAGGACTCAGCATGGTGGGATATGTTGGCCAAACCACTGTAATTGTAATGTAAGGACTCAGCATGGTGGGATATGTTGGCCAAACCACTGTAATTGTAATGTAAGGACTCAGCATGGTGGGATATGTTGGCCAAATCACTGTAATTGTAATGTAAGGACTCAGCACGGTGGGATATGTTGGCCAAATCACTGTAATTGTAATGTAAGGACTCAGCATGGTGGGATATGTTAGCCGAATCACTGTAATTGTAATGTAAGGACTCAGCACGGTGGGATATGTTGGCCAAATCACTGTAATTGTAATGTAAGGACTCAGCACTGAGGGATATGTTGGCTGAATCACTGTAATTGTAATGTAAGGACTCAGCATGGTGGGATATGTTGGCCAAATCACTGTAATTGTAATGTAAGGACTCAGCATGGTAGGATATGTTGGCCGAATCACTCTAATTGTAATGTAAGGACTCAGCATGGTGGGATATGTTGGCCAAATCACTGTAATTGTAATGTAAGGACTCAGCACGGTGGGATATGTTGGCCGAATCACTGTAATTGTAATGTAAGGACTCAGTACTGAGGGATATGTTGGCTGAATCACTGTAATTGTAATGTAAGGACTCAGTACTGAGGGATATGTTGGCTGAATCACTGTAATTGTAATGTAAGGACTCAGCATGGTGGGATATGTTGGCCAAATCACTGTAATTGTGATGTAAGGACTCAGCATGGTGGGATATGTTGGCCGAATCACTATAATTGTAATGTAAGGACTCAGCATGGTGGGATATGTTGGCCAAATCACTGTAATTGTAATGTAAGGACTCAGCATGGTGGGATATGTTGGCCAAACCACTGTAATTGTAATGTAAGGACTCAGCACGGTGGGATATGTTGGCCAGATCACTGTAATTGTAATGTAAGGACTCAGTACTGAGGGATATGTTGGCTGAATCACTGTAATTGTAATGTAAGGACTCAGCATGGTGGGATATGTTGGCCAAATCACTGTAATTGTGATGTAAGGACTCAGCATGGTGGGATATGTTGGCCGAATCACTATAATTGTAATGTAAGGACTCAGCATGGTGGGATATGTTGGCCAAATCACTGTAATTGTAATGTAAGGACTCAGCATGGTGGGATATGTTGGCCGAATCACTATAATTGTAATGTAAGGACTCAGCATGGTGGGATATGTTGGCCAAACCACTGTAATTGTAATGTAAGGACTCAGCATGGTGGGATATGTTGGCCAAATCACTGTAATTGTAATGTAAGGACTCAGCATGGTGGGATATGTTGGCCGAATCACTGTAATTGTAATGTAAGGACTCAGCACTGAGGGATATGTTGGCCGAATCACTGTAATTGTAAAGTAAGGACTCAGCATGGTGGGATATGTTGGCCAAACCACTGTAATTGTAATGTAAGGACTCAGCACGGTGGGATATGTTGGCCAGATCACTGTAATTGTAATGTAAGGACTCAGCATGGTGGGATATGTTGGCCGAATCACTATAATTGTAATGTAAGGACTCAGCATGGTGGGATATGTTGGCCAAATCACTGTAATTGTAATGTAAGGACTCAGCATGGTGGGATATGTTGGCCAAACCACTGTAATTGTAATGTAAGGACTCAGCATGGTGGGATATGTTGGCCAAATCACTGTAATTGTAATGTAAGGACTCAGCACGGTGGGATATGTTGGCCAAATCACTGTTATTGTTATGCAAGGACTCAGTACTGCAGGATATGTTTGCCGAATCACTGTAATTGTAATGTAAGGACTCAGCATGGTGGGATATGTTGGCTGAATCACTGTAAATGTAATATAAGGACTCAGCATGGTGGGATATGTTGGCCAAATCACTGTTATTGTTATGTAAGGACTCAGCACGGTGGGATATGTTGGCTGAATCACTGTAATTGTAATTTAAGGACTCAGCACGGCGGGATATGTTGGCCAAATCACTGTTATTGTTATGTAAGGACTCAGCATGGTGGGATATGTTGGCTGAATCACTGCAATTTTAATGTAAGGACTAAGCATGGTGGGATATGTTGGCCAAATCACTGTTATTGTTATGTAAGGACTCAGCACGGTGGAATATGTTGGCCAAATCACTGTTATTGTTATGTAAGGACTCAGCACGGTGGGATATGTTGGCTGAATCACTGCAATTGTAATGTAAGGACTCAGCATGGTGGGATATGTTGGCCAAATCACTGTTATTGTTATGTAAGGACTCAGCACGGTGGGATATGTTGGCTGAATCACTGCAATTGTAATGTAAGGACTCAGCACTGCGGGATATGTTGGCTACATCACTGTAATTGTAATGAAAGGACTCAGCACGGTGGGATGTGTTGGCCAAATCAATGTCATTGTAATGTAAGGATTCAGCACTGCGGGATATGTTGGCCAAATCACTGTAACTGTAAAGTAAGGACTCAGCACAGTGGGATATGTTGGCCAAATCGCTGTAACCCCACATTCTTCCATATTATAGTCTGCGTTCTTACATGCATACCGAACCTACCAATTACGCACAAGTAACCCAACGATGCACATCCTAACTAAATGCTCACTGAGGTCACATATAGCCCCGATACAACAAACGTGCTTACTCAATCGAGCGCATTAGAATGCACGACCAACCTCACTCGATATATGGTTATTAGAAGCAGTTAGAATTTTTTACGCATAGTCCTTATTAATATATAATTATTTGGCTGAATCACTGTACCTGTAATGTAAGGAACATAACAGGAAATAATCAGATTTCTCACATCACAGTACCTTATGGGTTAACTCACCTGTCCCAGAGTTTTTCAAATTCTTTAGCAGTAATGGGAATTGAAAACCTGAACAAGACATTCCTTAAATCTTTCTTCTGTACAATGCCATTCCCCTCACTATCAAATTCACAGAATGTCTGTAAAAGAACAAATCAAGGTAAACATGGACAATAGCAGCAAATGTTTCATGTTGTAGGAGAACTGTACTACAGGATGAACAGGGAGTCCGAACCTCTAGGCTTGTCTGAAATTCATACAAAGCATCTTCACTCAATTCCTTCTGGATGAGACATATTTCTATCAAATGTAGCTGAGACACTGGGTTTAAACAGGGCTGAAAATACTGTGAATTGAGTTTATCTCGGCCCCTGTTTTATTTTCCTCCACAGCCATGAATAAAAGCTTTATTAAATACTGATTCCATTAATGGTAGTTACTAACATTAAGGGGAACCACATCAGTGCCAGTGGGATAAAACTCTAAGCTATTGGCACCCAAATGTCCTTCTCATCCTAAAACACCAAAATAAATTCTCCTGGACCTACTCCATGCACTGGAGTCTGAAACTAGGACATGGAGGAACATAGGACTGGGAGCTGAGCAATTCCCTTTTTATTTTCAGAAGTTTAGTTAGTAAAAATTAAACAACCATAAATGGAGTTCTCTGAAGGCTCGATAAGTAATCTCCCCATTCTCTTGTTTGCGGCATGAAAAAGGATTAATATCCCAGGTAGACAGCACTCAATGCCCAATCCCTGGCACTGCACAATGTGAAGTAGTGATGACAGAATTGAGTACCGGTCACTGCTATTACCTTGGCTAGGTCATGCCACCTGACCTGTGCTTTCTTGACCAGGTAGTAATGAGCCTGTTCACATGCCAGATCAGCACATTCGTTGCTCTGCTTTGGCCTTTGGAGAAACAATAAGCATTGTTGTTAAATGGTAGGAAGTGGTATAATATGACTGAATAAAACTAATTAAACATATACATATTTATAGAAATAATTCTGCTTTGCAATGAAAAACATTTCCAAAATTCAGTACATTTTTTTTAAAGTTCTCCAGTTATTTACAGTCAGATACTAATGCAAAAGAAATGTAAAGTGTTGGAAGTAAAAGATGTAAACGTACTTGTACACGGAATTTAGCCACGGGGGGCTGTCATCTTTCTCCTGGTTTTGAATCAATTTAAGAAACTCGACATAGTTTAAAGTCGAATTTAAATTTAATCCCAAGAGATTCAATAGGCGCTCATACTCTTTCTGTGTCATGATAAACATGAATCCATCCAGGAGGTTCCGAAAATCATGCATTGTAACAATACCATCGCGGTTGCTGTCTATTTTATAAAAGGCGGTGTATGTATCCTACAAAAACAAACAAAATATAATATGTGCAATACAGAAATTACACAGCTCTCGTACTATGCTCAGATGGAAGAATTAACACAATATGTGCAATACAGAAATTACACAGCTCTCGCACTACGCTCAGATGGAAGAATTAACACAATATGTACAATACAGAAATTACACAGCTCTCGTACTACGCTCAGATGGAAGAATTAACACAATATGTACAATACAGAAATTACACAGCTCTCGCACTACGCTCAGATGGAAGAATTAACACAATATGTACAATACAGAAATTACACAGCTCTCGCACTACGCTCAGATGGAAGAATTAACACAATATGTACAATACAGAAATTACACAGCTCTCGTACTATGCTCAGATGGAAGAATTAACACAATATGTACAATACAGAAATTACACAGCTCTCGCATTACGCTAAGATAGAAGAATTAACACAATATGTACAATACAGAAATTACACAGCTCTCGCACTACGCTCAGATGGAAGAATTAACACAATATGTACAATACAGAAATTACACAGCTCTCGCATTACGCTAAGATAGAAGAATTAACACAATATGTACAATACAGAAATTACACAGCTCTCGCACTACGCTCAGATGGAAGAATTAACACAATATGTACAATACAGAAATTACACAGCTCTCGTAGTACGCGAAGATGGAAGAAGTAACACAATATGTACCATGGGTATAATAAATGTTTTAAAGATGAGTATATATGGTATCCAATGAAACAACGCCAGGGCAATGCCACCACTGATGACAGAAGGTACCTTTCAGGCCACGTGGTCTGTTGCTGTTTACCCCACTTGCATTAATACCACTAAATAGCGTGGGTCTTTTAGGGAGACACCCTATTAAGACATTCTGAGGGGGCGGGTTATCAGGCTTCCACTTTACCAGTAGTGTAGGATGATGGATAACGTGGTAAAGTGGTGTGTCACAAAACAAGAGGATTGGGTGTTATATTTTAGCTAAAATTAACCAAACTTTGTTTTTTTATTTATTGTAAGGTAAGGAGGGAATTGTATTTTGCAATGAAATGTATTTAAGGGGAGCAAGGTGCAGAAATCTTCTTAAAGTTCTAAATTCTTTGTCTGCTAGATATATTTCATATTACAGATATTGTAACGGACTGCTCCAACAAAACCAACGGGTGGAGCAATATATAGACATACTAGGTATGGGTACAGTCAAAACTATTAAAGGGGAAGTTTTCAAATTATTATCATTGTAACTGTCTGTATTAACCATAAGCAGTGCTATCCGTTTTATAGTAACACAATGATGATTTATCTGAAGCTGTTCAAAAAAAGTGTCTTGTTTTTTCTAATTTCTACCAAAGAGGTTTCTATATATAATAGAAATGTACAGTAAAATCTGAAAGAAATTGTTATCTGATACAATCACACAAAACCTCTGAAATCATGTTATGTAAGTCTGTGCAGATAGAGGTATGTACAGAGGGTTTTATATTTAACTTGTATTAGATATATAGATAAAGGCAGAGATCTATTAACTCAGATTCAGGGTGGAATTTGAAATGGTATCTGCAGCATGTATGGATCAGTCATTCCATTCACAATCTGTGTGTCATAGTCTATGACTGTTTAAATTGCTGTGCAGGCGAGAATGAAACTGCTGAGCTCTGATCTCGGTACCTAATAAACCACATTAAATGTGACGTATGTTAATTATTCACAAATTAGCTGTTACCATATTTTGAATCATTATGATGGATTCCCCAATAAACGCATTATACAAATATATTCGGGGCTAATAAAAACCATTGTCTGGAAATCTATTCATAAACAGAACTATATATAGGATAGGAGGTCACACATTTAGACTGGAAGAAAGGAGATTTAGTCTAAGGCAAAGGAAATGTTTTTTTTTTACAGTAAGAACTATACTTCTTGCCTGAAGAGGTGATTTAATCAGAGTCTGTACTGATGTTTAACCCCTTAAGGACCAAACTTTTGCAATAAAAGGGAATCATGACATGTCACACATGTCATGTGTCCTTAAGGGGTTAAACAGCAATCGGATGAATAGTTGCAAAAACTAAATATACAGTAATTTAATTTTTAATTTGTGGGGTTATTGCTTCAAGATCCAAGGAGATATCTGACTGCCATTCTAGGGTCGAGAAGGAATTTTATCCTAATTTGTTGAAAAATTGGAAAGCACTTCAAATTGAGTGTTTTGCCTTCTTTTGGATCAACAGCAAAAACAGATGTAAGAAAGGTTGCACTTGATGAACACATGTCTCTTTTCAGCTATGTAACAATGTAAATGTAAAAACTCACTGTGCTGTGAGGAACAGTCCATTACCATCTTACACCTGGCTAGGCCTGATCAGACGCATACCGCTCATTGTGATGGGAGTTACAGTCTATGTTCAGAACATCTAATGAACCCTACAGCTGTGACACTGCAATATGACACATTGTAGTGATGTATTCCAATATTATCGACATTCGTAGGAATGCAGAGTCATTAGAAAGTCATTGTTATAATGCTCATCACATTAAATTAACATTTTTAATTCATATCTGAATGGGGCACCTTCTTGCAAACTCATGCTTACCTCGTAACCTTCCCGCAATTTATCTAATAATTTGCTGAGACATTCTTCTGCCGACATGAAGTTAAATCTTGCCTGATTGACGCGGTGGTTTGTGCGAATTTGTAAAACATTCCCCTCTCTGCTACCAGGGGCTGAAACATAAAATGCACATTTCACATTAGTCACGACCCAAGATAAATATATATATATATATATGTGTATATATATATATGTACACACACATTCTTAGGAGAGCAGTCATTTCCTTTAACCTGTGTTTTTTCCATTTTATGGTATTTCAGACACTTATGTTACTATTTTATATCTTCTGTCTTAAAGGGTTACTACAACCAAAAACTGTATTTTACTAAAACACTCTTTTTGATTAGAGTAGAACTACCCAACCTGAACCACCCCCAAACATAAAACCATTCAGAAAACTGAAGTAATGCTAAAATTAAAGGGACAATATAGTCACCAGAGCCATTACAGCTTATTGTAGTGGTTCTTGTGTCTGTAATCAGTTCTGCAGGCTGAGCAATGTCAGTGTTTACATTACTCCCTGGGAACACCTCTAGGTACAGTCACTCAGGTGGCCACTAGAGGTGCTTCCTGTGCCAGTGCTGCACAATGTGAAAATTCAGCTGAATTGGGACAGTTCAGTAATTTTCCAGCTGGTCCAAATTCCCATGTTAATTTTGCACAATTCTTGGTTATGTGAATAGCCCTAAATAGCTAAAACAAATGTGAAGAAGGTTTTGAAATTGCCTTTATTTATGGCACATATCAATTCCCATTCTCTTTCTCTCTCTTTGTTGCAATGTATTTATAAGGCTCTGCCTAAATCAAAAGGGTAATCCAGAAGTAGACCCCATGATCATAGTGCCTGGAGGGATATCAGTTACACCTCGCTGGCCAGGCCCAAAGAAGGCCAAAACGATTGTCCGGGGTTGCTGTATCTCTTGTGCCCTTATACGTAGGATCAGTCTGATATGCAAGTGGTACAGATTATATTTGTAATAGCAAAAGTAAGCAAGAACATGATTGAGACCTGAGTGGGGACTAATCGGAGTCCAAGCTATGTGCCTGTTCTCACAGTTCTCATATTCTCTCTTTTTGGTTTAGTAAATAGCCCTAAATAGCTAAAACAATTCTATGTGAATAAAATGGTCTTAGAATTGTGTTTTGAAATTGCCTTTATTCATGGAACACATCAAATTAACACTCTCCACCGCTGAAAAAAACGAATGCGATCCTTCTTAAAGCCAGGAATAGCTACTAAAGATTACAGTGATTAAAACACACAGAATGAACAATCAATTGGAAATGAATTAGTGTGATGTATGATGGATTGGTACATTATTATATATATATAGGCAAGTCGGACTTAAAATTAAAATACATTTAAGCAGGTTGATTGGTTTTAAACACAAACAGGTATTGAAGAAAAATAAAAATTCAGCTCAGTTGTTATTTCACCAGTTTGGATTTTGTAGCCCAAAACCTGCAATCCCCTTGTTGGTTCAAGGTCAATGTAACACCCACAAAGATAGCCTTTTACTTAAAATGCATGGCTATTACCTCAGAATGTTCACTTGCAGATGTGGTGTATTTCAGGGGTTCAGCTCCCCAAGTTCCCCTCTAGCAATGCCTGTGGTATATTTAAAGGGACACTATAGTCACCTGAACAACTTTAGCTTAATGAAGCAGTTTTGGTGTATAGCTCATGCCCCTGCAGTCGCACTGCTTAATTCTCTGCCATTTAGGAGTTAAATCCCTTTGTTTATGAATCCTAGTCACACCTCCCTGTATGTGACTTGCACAGTCTTCCTAAACACTTCCTGTAAAGAGTCATCTAAAGTTTATCCTTCCTTTATTGCAAGTTCTGTTTAATTTAGATTTTCTTATCCCCTGCTATGTCAATCAATATCCCCGTAATTATGGAATAACCTCAGGGACACAGTCAAATCTTCATTCAATCTAAAATCTTTTAAGAGATCTATGGCAATATACATCAGAATGCACATGTCATGGTTGAATATATTTATTACCTGTTATGTATTAAATTTATATATGTGTGTGTGTGTGTATATATATATATATATATATATATATATATCTATAAGGCGGGCCTGAAGTTGTGGGAGGGGCTTGGTTTCCCTTCTTAAGGAGCACCAGCCCTTCCCTCACTACCGTCTTAGGTCTGGTGAGTTGTCATCACTTCCGGTCCGGGCAAATCTTCATTTACTTACCTGCACCTCGTGGAAAGCTTACCTGGTCCCAGCAGATCTTGATCCTCCGGTTTTCGGCTACCTGATTCCTAAATCCGACTAGTAGTAACGGGGAGCTTCAGTTGGCTGTGTCCGGTTACAAACCGTAAGTTACCACGGCCCGTCGCAATAATGGCGCGGGCACTTACGCCATCCTAGGTCGACCCGGCTCACGCATGCTTGTAGTTTACTTCCGTTCGCGGCTGAGCAAACGCTATCATTTACAGGGCTGTTTCGGCCAATTTGGGCTGACCGAGCGTTCGGGTACTACATACACAAACAAAGTACCCATTACCAATGTGGTTTATTTGTTTTATGGAGCATTTCTGTGTTATATACAAGTCCTAGCCCTCTTATGGCCGTTCGTATAGTTTGCTGAACGCACTATCCTCACTTAGACGGTAGCAATATATATATATATATATGTGTGTGTGTTAAAGCGACCTCCGGTGGTCATGTTGGTTATGGCAAGTAGGAATAAATTATCTACCGACAGGTTTCATTGCACTTTTATATGCTAGATTAGGTATATGTGTCATAATGACCGCCGGTGGTCATGATGATGGTTATGGCAAGTAGTAATTATCTACCGACGGTTTCATGGCATTTTTATATGCTATATTAGGTATATATGTAATAGCGACCTCCGATGGTCATGATGGTTGTGACCAGTTGTAATTAAGTTTTTGCTTACAGGTTTCACTTCATTGTCGCTAGTACATCTATATCTAGCACTTACGTTGTAGGTACCTGTTTATGCAGCGTTCAACTGTTTCAGCATTATGTGTGTGGAGCAATATTCGGTGTTTGGGCAATTTGAAGCAAATAAGTGATTATAGACTTTTTATATTTCAGTCTCTACAGCATCCACAGTGTGCTGCTACTCTGCCACCTTTTTGCTTCATCGGGTATAGGTCAGTAATTTACGATTATTTATCCACTTATCGGTCTCATAAGGCCCGGGTACTTATGTGTAAATTTCTGCATTACTAGGTTTAGGCCATCCTTGCCGCTTTTGAGTCTTTGGTTCCGGTCTCTTACATTTGGATAAATACCGGTAGGTATCCTGTTAGTGGAGGGGAATGAAGGGTACATATTGATATAACCCTGCAAAATCACGATTACTCTCATAGGTTTCTACAGATCGCCTGTGTTACCTTATCCTGCTACTTTTGCAATTACTCCGCAACCTTTTTTCCTCTCTATAATTTCTCCCAACCTCCCTACCCCATCGGGTTTCATAGTATAATTACATACTGGCTTATAAGGATAGGAGCCTCTAGGTATGTTTTATGGCCTTCTATGCCTTATATTAGTGGTCTCGCGAGGCCAACACCCATCCTCATTTCAGAGGTACGGCATTCCCTCGGCCAATTCATAGGTAGCCGGCTCGCTCGGTTGCATAGAGAGGGCCTCACTTGTCACTCCCATTCTGTCTTATGCTATTACAAGTCACGGAGAGGCCATCACCCCGCCATAATGTCAATGGCCATGTACCCCACACGAGCCAAATCATAGATAGTGCCTCTCAAAGCTGCTTGGCAACTAGCAGGGCCTCACCTGTCACGTTATTACTTATTAGTTTCGCCGCTTGGCATTAGTTGCATCAGCCAGTTGGGTAGTGCCCCAGGTAACATGTTATTTTGTTTTGTAGCATGTCACAAATACCCGAAGGCGGGGAAGAATTGTCTATCCCCAGTACACCGGCCAGATCGGTCACTCCATCCCGGGGTCACGACAACGCGAGCCCTGCATCACTCAGGGCATGGACCATTCCTAGGATCACTGCCGAACTGAGAAAGAGGAACATTCCTTTCCCAGCTACGGCTAGGAAAGCCGAATTATATAGACTTCTGAATACTCAGATTGATAACTCGGGGGCGGGGGAAGGGTCCAGTAGCAGCCAGTCGGCTGATCTACATACTGTTTGGTCTTCAGTCCTGACCTCTTTGGGTCGTATTACTGCCAAACTTGATAAGATAGATGCAGATAGCCAGCAACGGTCACCTTCAGCACTGGGGAATCCGGTCGCTACGGTTCGCCCAGAACCCCTACCGGGTAATATTCCAACCCGCATATTATTAACCCGGCACATATGGTGCCTGCAAACATCAAGAAGGACATCTTGGAAGGGAAGGATATCAATCTGGTATCACTTCTTATTGCCTCTCAAGATTTTTTTGAAAACAAAACTTATGCATATGGGGACGTGTCGGTTGTGTTAAAATCTAGGGACCCTAGGTTGAATCGCAAGCTATCCATACCCGAATTTGTGTTGGCTTTCGGGATCTACAGAGATGTGATATGCTCTGTATATCCTGACAGGAGAGAAGAATTGGATCTCTATCTCCACAAGCTGGTGGATTTGGGGCACAAGTACGGTGGTAAGTCTTTTTACGACTACCACCGTGCTTTTTCCGCAAAGGTGTCGGCTGCTTTATCCCAGTTTAATTATCAAGCTGATTGGGGTGTGCTTCATAGGGAGCTTTTTTGTCGACACTTTGCAGGCCTAAAAACTCCAGCTTGTGCCATTTGTTCATCCAACTCCCACACGGCAAATCTGTGCCCTAACTCTCCGGAGGTGAATGCCTTATTCCCCCCTACTAATATGATGCCCACTGGGAGAACAGGCAGGGTGCTGTATAGTGTTTTTGAGAAAATCACAAGTTTGTAACAACTTTAACACTGGCACTTGCAGATACAGTGCCTGCAGACTACTTCATGTCTGCTCCCAATGTTTCCGGGCTCACTCTAAAGTAATGTGTCCAAATAAACTATATCCTAAGCAGTACCTTTCGTCTCTTAATGTCTCCCTGCTGAAAGAGTTATTGTGTGGTCACCCATCTCAACATCTCGTAGAATTTTTGATGGCAGGGTTTACTCTGGGGTTTCACACGGGTATTATTCATATGCCTACTGGAATCTTAGAATGTAAAAACTTACAGACAGCCCAAGCAGCTCCCGACACGATTGACCTACTTCTCCTGAAAGAAATTAACCAAGGGTTCTTAATTGGCCCTTTCGACTCCCCGCCTTTCGCGGTTTGGAGAACTAACCCCATAGGACTGGTCACGAGTAAATCCTCCAATAAGCAAAGGTTGATTCTCGACCTCTCTGCTCCTCATGCATCTTGCATACCCCAAGTCTTAACTCGCTTATTCCATCAGAAGAATTTTCTCTCCAATATGCTACCATAGATAATGCCATCACTGCCATCCGCTCGGCTGGGGTGGGGGCATGGCTTAGCAAAACGGATATAGTGAATGCTTTTAAGTTACTCCCTATCCATCCATCCCTGTGGCATTTACATGGTGTTAAGTGGCATGGTTCATATTATTTTTTCACGCATCTCAAATTTGGTTCCAAGAGCAGCCCCAGGATTTTTTATATATTTGCTGAGACGTTGTGCTGGATGCTGCTTAACATCTGTAAATGCCCCACCGTTATCCATTACCTGGATGATTTTCTGACTATAGAAAGTAACCTGTTACCTCCCAGTAGCCTCCTTTCTATAACACGACTGTTCACACAACTAGGAGTACCTATTTCACCAACAAGGACGGAAGGTCCGGATACGATCATCAACTTCTTGGGGGTTGTGCTGGACTCTGTGCATATGCAGGCTAGCCTCTCCGGAGAGAAGACTGAAAGCGTCCTTTAAGCCATTGACCATTACCTAGCAGGGGGTTGTTGTAATAGGAAGGAGTTGCAATCGCTACTGGGTTCACTTAATTTTGTGATGAAAATTATTCCACAGGGGATAGCGTTCATATCCAGATTACTTAGCTTATTTCCCCTATTACAATCTGATTCCTCCCACATTACGTTAGATGTACATGCCACCGCTGACCTACGCATGTGGAGGGAATTCTTGCTGCACTGGAGTGTGGACGGATAGGTCTGTGTCTGCCTGGACGGAAGCCGTGGCCACTTCTGGATTTTTGGCAATGAATGGATGTGGGGCATATGGCCTGGGGAAATTACTGAGATCCCAGAGTTCAAGGACACCTCGGCATTATTTGAGCTTTACCCAATTGTGGCAACAGCAGTTAAATGGGGAGCTTGCTGGTCTGGGAATACGGTGCGTTGCTTCTCGGACAACATGGCAACGTGCCATATTGTAAATAAGGGACGTTCCTCTTCCCTGGCCATCATGCGATTTATGAGGACTCTCACGTGGCTAGCTGCAAAACACAGTTTTCTCTTCACTTGCATACATGTGCCTGGGGTTCTGAATATCTCTGCTGATCATTTATCGCAATCTCGATTTCAGGAGTTCCAGGCGGCACTACCAACAGCTACCCTGATACCAACTCCGGTACTGCGGTGGCAGGAGATGGTTTGGGACTCAAGGAACTACTCACTCACGGGCATCAACTCTCTCAACTTGGTCTTTCTGATAATACCAGGAAGGCATATGGCAGGGCTTTTCATATTTTTTATAGATTCTTGCTGGACTTTAATATCACAGACCAATTTTCCATGGAAACAATGATTGCATTCATTTCCTTTTGCCACCTTCACCTAACACTATCATTCAACACCATTAAATTATATATCACCGGTATTCAACATCACATCCTCACCACTTGGCCTAATAGACAATGCTTTCTGTCATCTTACCAGGTGAAAGCCATACTTAAAGGTATCAAGGACTCCACCCCTACACCCACACCATCCAGATTACCCATCCACGATCTATTGTTCCAGTAACTGTCAAACCTGTTAGACACCTCATCGTTCGAAACTCATACTAATCAAGTCATTAAAACAGCCATCTATTTAGCTTTTTACGGTTTTCTTCGGCCCAAAGAATTTACCACTGCTAACTATAACTCCCCCAATTTCATCACAAGGTCAAACCTGGTAAAATCACACGATCACTATTTACTGTCCCTACACCATACAAAAACTAGCACCAAACGACAGATGGTCACTATTACCTATTACCCCACTAGTAATAAATGGTGCACTGTGGAAGTTTTCGACCAATACCTCTCCTTCTTTGCAATGGCTCCAACACAACCACTGCTAGCCTTACACGGTAATATGCTCACTACGAGTAAGTCCATGCTCTATGTAAGAATGTTGTTGGTTCGGTTAGGCTTGAACCCAGCCGAATATTCAGGTCACTTATTTAGAATAGGAGCAGCTACTACCGCTTGTAAAAGGAATATCCCTGCGCACATCATTAAAATATTGGGCCGGTGGAAGTCCACGGCTTACACCAGATACATTCCTCAGCCAGTACAAGAAGTGCACCTAGCTTTTAAGAATATGATTATGTGATTTACTATGGTGTATTGTAGGCTGAATAAACTGGTTACGTTTTTTTGCCCTCTTTTATTTCAGGCCTACTACCTCGTCAGTTCCGGCACACCACAACTGACCTTTCCATCCCCTGTTTGTCTTATGTTACTAATGCTACGGCTTTATGTCCTGACCACAAATATATATATAGTTTGTATATTGTACTTTTGTAATATTGTTTTCTATACAGGGAGTGCAGAATTATTAGGCAAGTTGTATTTTTGAGGATTAATTTTATTATTGAACAACAACCATGTTCTCAATGAACCCAAAAAACTCATTAATATCAAAGCTGAATATTTTTGGAAGTAGTTTTTAGTTTGTTTTTAGTTATAGCTATGTTAGGGGGATATCTGTGTGTGTAGGTGACTATTACTGTGCATAATTATTAGGCAACTTAACAAAAAACAAATATATACCCATTTCAATTATTTATTATTACCAGTGAAACCAATATAACATCTCAACATTAACAAATATACATTTCTGACATTCAAAAACAAATCAGTGACCAATATAGCCACCTTTCTTTGCAAGGACACTCAAAAGCCTGCCATCCATGGATTCTGTCAGTGTTTTGATCTGTTCACCATCAACATTGCGTGCAGCAGCAACCACAGCCTCCCAAACACTGTTCAGAGAGGTGTACTGTTTTCCCTCCTTGTAAATCTCACATTTGATGATGGACCACAGGTTCTCAATGGGGTTCAGATCAGGTGAACAAGGAGGCCATGTCATTAGATTTTCTTCTTTATACCCTTTCTTGCCAGCCACGCTGTGGAGTACTTGGACGCGTGTGATGGAGCATTGTCCTGCATGAAAATCATGTTTTTCTTCAAGGATGCAGACTTCTTCCTGTACCACTGCTTGAAGAAGGTGTCTTCCAGGAACTGGCAGTAGGACTGGGAGTTGAGCTTGACTCCATCCTCAACCCTAAAAGGCCCCACAAGCTCATCTTTGATGATACCAGCCCAAACCAGTACTCCACCTCCACCTTGCTGGCGCCTGAGTCGGACTGGAGCTCTCTGCCCTTTACCAATCCAGCCACGGGCCCATCCATCTGGCCCATCAAGACTCACTCTCATTTCATCAGTCCATAAAACCTTTAGAAAAATCAGTCTTGAGATATTTCTTGGCCCAGTCTTGACGTTTCAGCTTGTGTGTCTTGTTCAGTGGTGGTCGTCTTTCAGCCTTTCTTACCTTGGCCATGTCTCTGAGTATTGCACACCTTGTGCTTTTGGGCACTCCAGTGATGTTGCAGCTCTGAAATATGGCCAAACTGGTGGCAAGTGGCATCGTGGCAGTTGCACGCTTGACTTTTCTCAGTTCATGGGCAGTTATTTTGCGCCTTGGTTTTTCCACACGCTTCTTGCGACCCTGTTGACTATTTTGAATGAAATGCTTGATTGTTCGATGATCACGCTTCAGAAGCTTTGCAATTTTAAGAGTGCTGCATCCCTCTGCAAGATATCTCACTATTTTTGACTTTTCTGAGCCTGTCAAGTCCTTCTTTTGACCCATTTTGCCAAAGGAAAGGAAGTTGCCTAATAATTATGCACACCTGATATAGGGTGTTGATGTCATTAGACCACACCCCTTCTCATTACAGAGATGCACATCACCTAATATGCTTAATTGGTAGTAGGCTTTCGAGCCTATACAGCTTGGAGTAAGACAATATGCATAAAGAGGATGATGTGGTCAAAATACTCATTTGCCTAATAATTCTGCACTCCCTGTAGTAACAATGCAATGTTTTTTGAACCAAGACCCAGGACCCAGGAAATCTCAATGTATCCATCCTGGTAAAATATTTTATAAATAAATAAATATGTTAATAGCTTGCTAGACCCTGCAGGAGCCTCCTGTATGTGATTAAAGTTCAATTTACAGAGAAAGATACAATTGTTTAAGGTAAATTACATCTGATTCAAAGTGAAACCATTTTTTTTTTCAAGCAGGCTCTGTCAATCATAGCCAGGGGAGGTGTGGCTAGGGCTGCATAAACAGAAACAAAGTGATTTAACTCCTAAATGACAGTGAATTGAGCAGTGAAACAGAAGAAGCATGATCTATACACTAAAACTGCTTCAGTTGTTTAGGTGACTATAGTGTTTCATTAATGAACGTTCTCGTCTGCTGCTATCCTAATTTAAAGAGAAATAAAATAAAAGAGGTATATATCTTTGCACGGTTGCACAGTACCTTCAAATAATGACACAAAATCTAAATAATCGAGTCCTTCTTTCGTAAATCCCAGCTTCTCAGTCAGTGCATGAAACTGATCATCATCTAAATGCAGTTCGTGATCCTCTAAAACCTGTGAAATATAAAATATAAAATCCTGAAATTATGAAAGAAAGCATGTATATATGTGCCATGTTTAAAGATGTAAAATAATCAAATAACTGATTAACAGCAAACGATCTCCCTTTTAAAGTGTTTCTGGAAACACGAATGTGTTAATACATGGAGAAAGCTCTCTGCTACGACGTTATGTCAAAGAAAGGATGCCGCGGGGAACCCGAAACTTGGAAACTTTGTGCTTCTTTCAAAAAAAAATTCAGTTTGGTCCCATGGGTAAAATCTAGCTTTATGCCGGGTCTCTGGGGTGGAAATTACCTCCAAGACTCAGAAGTGACAGATGAGATGTGATGAATTATTTCAGTAGCTTTAAATAGAAAACTGACAGCTGCATCACAAAAAAATACTTAATCGCAAGCAGCTTTTATAAAATGTTTTTTTTATATACTATCTGCTCATTATTCTAATGGCTGGCACTGGAACTGCATGTGTATGTGTTCTCAGCTTCCTATGATGGTCAACCCATCTTTTCTCGATGAGCATCAAGGCATATATAGTCCAAATCCATCAGAAAGGCCACTGTGTAATGAAGAGGTATGAACTTTGATTTTGAGCACATTTAATTAAAAAAACATGACTCAACAGGGAAACCAAAGTTCACACCGTAAAGGGACACTATATGAACCTAGACCACTTCATTCCATTTAAGTGGTCTGGATGCAGTGCCTGTTTAACCCTGCAATGTAAGACATTAGTTTCTGAGAATCTGCAATGTTAACACCAGACAGCCACTGGAGGGGCTTCTGGAGGTCCCTATCTGACGTTTGCAGCGCATGAGCATTAAGACCACCGTCGCCATGATGTCATAGGAGGAGGAGACCTAGCCAGCGCTGAGGGAGGCTTGACACTGGAAAATGTAAGAAAATCATTAGTTTAAGCCAATGTATGCTGAACAGGGGGTGGAGGACAGGAATACAGGTTTGTAAAATGGTACAGTGTTATTTTAAGAATACATTAAGGAAACACAAAGATGGCTAGATGGCGATGGTCCTTAAACACGAGAATTGGAAAATTAGTTTACTACCACATATTGGCTTTAATTTGATAAGCTTTCCAAGTGATTCAATATTGTTAGATAAACTTTCTATAGAAATCACCATTAAAGTTTATGGGAATTTTTGAAGATAAATCACTTGGAAACCTCTTCTAACTATTGAATAATTTGAAAAGCCTTTTAAACCGAGGGGATTGTTTGAATTTAGGAAACAGCAGTACGATATTTAAAAGGTGAATAGCAGTGAGGAGAATGAATAAAATAATGTAATGTGTATTTTGGTTTTTATTTCCAGAGCATTTTCTCTGCTGGAACCTATTGATTTCCATCAATTTATTTATATCCTGTAATACATTATTGATTGGATCAAGGCCGTCTATAGAGACAGGGGGTTTCCACAAACAGACATGGACGGTTGAATATGGGATTCCAAATCTCTGTGTAGAGGTTCTAACTGGGTTCCTTCCAACAGGAAAAAATAAAATGAAGGTTGCA
This sequence comes from Pelobates cultripes, assembly GCA_933207985.1. NCBI lineage: Eukaryota > Metazoa > Chordata > Amphibia > Anura > Pelobatidae > Pelobates > Pelobates cultripes. The sequence continues at coordinate 352,156,485 of OW240914.1, read as the reverse complement.
CTCAAAATGCTAGGAAAATATAGACAGGTGGCACAGGAAGTAAAAGCAATCCAATATGCCTTTGGTTATTCTTTAAATAGGTTTACGCCATGAAAAACGGATACTTCTCAATTGGATCTTTTATGCAAGGCATACGTTTTGGCATCTTAATAAGCATCCCAGAAATTTCACCTTCCCCAGACACATGTGTGGCGGAACCAACCTCGCCACTGTGCACTGGAGGAGCCTGGTTGCTCGCCTGCTCCCTTTAGACTATGGCCCGGCATGTAAAACCTTTTATTTTCCCTGCAGAAAGGCTTATTCGTGCCTTTCTGCCGGGGTGTTCGGTAGATTCAATCTACCGAACAAAGTACCGAACGATCGACCACCTGGAAACTGGAGTGTGCCGTCAATTGACTTCCCAGAAGCTGCGGTTAACCGCAGCTTATTTGACTTATGCTGGGTGGCCATTGTTCGTTTGCCGAATACGTGGCAGCGGCCATTTTAACTCAGGAACGGCCAGCGGTGTTCAGCGTCCAAACTATTGAACTGGAAACGGACACTTATTTGCGCGAACACCGCTGAGCCGCCAGCCTCCTTACCTCTGTATTCGGTAATATAACCGAATGCTTGTTCATTTGGTAGTTTAACTGTATGAACAGCATCACCCCAGATAGCCATGCCATGGAGCCTATTCGTGTAACGAAAGACTATGGGAAAGACTTTGGCTCCATGGCAATTGAACTGTATGTATGTGATCGGAGCGTCATTCAGTAATAATGTGCGCTCAGATCTAAGCTATCTGGGGATATGTAGAATGTATCTGTTTTATTCATTATTTGCAACATTGGGTATTTTTGTGTCTTTTATTATCATGTGCTCAATGGAGTTTTGCCTCTGTCCTGGGAGATAATTGGATTACTTCCCAATTATCTCCAGGATAGAGAGGAGGGATTGTGATGTAATTGTGGGAATGTTTAAAGGTGTATGTCTGTGATTGGTCAATGTCCAATATGTTTCCCAGTCTTCCATCTGGTCCCCTAGGGGAGTGTCTACCAGGTGGAAGACCTGCATAAAAGCCGGGCAGGTAGCCCCAGTAAATCAGTTCTGCTTGACCCTCAAAACGAAGTGTCGTCTCGTTCTTTGGGGGGGGGAAATTGGATTGTATGCTGTTACAGTGCAACTGCCAGGAGTGTAAACTGTTCGTATTGTTTTTCCTGTTCGGCTGTTTACAGCATTCGTGTGTTTCCTGTTCAGGAGTTTGGAGCATTCCCCTGGTTCCAGTTCGGGAGATTGGTGAATTCATGTGTTTGCAGTTCGGGAGATTGGTGATTGTAGTAGCTGTCTGTGCATCTGAAAAGGGGAATATCGTCTAAACGGTTTTTAATCTCGTGTGCAAAATGGTCCATTACAACACGCTATAATAGGACACAAAGGCCTTTTTGGGGGTAAGCTTTCCAAATTATTTTATATTTTTATATAAACTTTTAAAATAGTATAAAAAATATTTTAATTTTGTAATTCTTTGATCATTTGTGATATATTGATATATGTTTTGTATATTATATATTTTTGATATTTGAATATTTAGAAAAACAGTTTTTAATAGTTTATCCATAAATATCAAATAATTTGAAAAGCTTATCCGACAATATTAAATTGAGACCTTTGTTTTTAAATTGAGAGCAGCAGGAAATGCTAGCAGAATGCTTGGTTGTATAGGGAGAGGTATTAGCAGTAGAAAGATGGAAGTGCTCATGCCATTGTACAGAACACTGGTGAGAACTCACTTGGAGTATTGTACGCAGTACTGGAGACCGTATCTTTAGAAGGATATTGATACCTCAGAGAGGGTTCAGAGAAGGGCTACTAAACTGGTTCATGGATTGCGGGATAAAACTTACCAGGAAAGGTTAAAGGATCTTAACACGTATAGCTTGGAGGAAAGACGAGACAGGGGGGATATGATAGAAACATTTAAATATATAAAGGGAATCAACACAGTAAAGGAGGAGATTATATTTAAAAGAAGAAAAACTACCACAAGAGGACATAGTCTTAAATTAGAGGGACAAAGGTTTAAAAATAATATCAGGAAGTATTACTTTACTGAGAGGGTAGTGGATGCATTGAATAGCCTTCCAGCTGAAGTGGTAGAGGTTAACACAGTAAAGGAGTTTAAGCATGCGTGGGATAGGCATAAGGCTATTCTAAATATAAGATAAGGCTAGGGACTAATGAAAGTATTTCGAAAATTGGGCAGACTAGATGGGCCAAATGGTTCTTATCTGCCGTCACATTCTATGTTTCTATGTTTCTATGTTTGTTGGCAGTATGTTTGTTAGGTACCCATCTCCCAATCACAAAATTCTGACGAGGCCTGCACTTTACACATAATGAAAGGTAGTGGTTTCACAGTAATGCTTCCGTCCCCAGAAGAGTTAAAACACCCTGGCCGATGTATAGCATTGTGCTCCTCCGCTACACTGGAACTGCTAATTACTCGGTGTGTGAAAATGAAGCTTTACGGCTCACGGATTGGGAAATGTGTTAATAGGTTGAGAGATCTCATTAACGACTTGACACTGGGCTTGTTCTGTTAGGAAGTCTCGAGAAACAATGACATTCTCGCATTACTAATACATGTCTGTGGCAAACTTACTCATATCATTACGGTTACATTTCAGGATTCATTGGATCTGACAAATGAGATGTGACTGGGGATTTGTCACTTGCTGAATGTGTAGATCGTCATGAATACTTTCAGAGGATTTAACAAACATTCATGTAGCAAACAACTGAAATTAAACTGGTGCAAAAAAAAGATTAAGGCCCTCTGGGATTCAGCCAGCAAACAATATTGTGCATCCGGCATCCGGCACATAATGCACTACACACCTGCTATATATAATGCACTGCACATCTGCTATATAATGCAGTGCGCAACTGGCATGTAGCACACTGCACACCTGGTATATAATGCACTGCACACCTGATACATAACGCACTGCACACCTGGTATATAATGCACTGCATACGTGGTATATAACGCACTGCACACCTGCTATATATATATATATAATGCACTGCACATCTGCTATATAATGCATTGCACAACTGGCATGTAGCACACTGCACACCTGGTATATAATGCACTGCACACCTGATACATAACGCACTGCACACCTCGTATATAATGCACTGCATACGTGGTATATAACGCACTGCACACCTGCTATATATATAATTCACTGCACATCTGCTATATAATGCAGTGCGCAACTGGCATCTGCACACCTGGTATATAATACACTGCATACGTGGTATATAACGCACTGCACACCTGGAATGTAATGCACTGCACACCTGCTATATATATAATTCACTGCACATTTGCTATATAATGCAGTGCGCAACTGGCATCTGCACACCTGGTATATAATACACTGCATACGTGGTATATAACGCACTGCACACCTGGAATGTAATGCACTGCACACCTGCTATATATAATTCACTGCACATTTGCTATATAATGCAGTGCGCAACTGGCATGTAGCACACTGCACACCTGATACATAACGCACTGCACACCTGGTATATAATGCACTGCATACGTGGTATATAATGCACTGCACATCTGCTATATATATAATTCACTGCACATCTGCTATATAATGCAGTGCGCAACTGGCATCTGCACACCTGGTATATAATACACTGCATACGTGGTATATAACACACCTGGAATGGAATGCACTGCACACCTGCTATATATATAATTCACTGCACATTTGCTATATAATGCAGTGCGCAACTGGCATGTAGCACACTGCACACCTGATACATAATGCACTGCACACCTGGTATATAATGCACTGCATACGTGGTATATAATGCACTGCACACCTGCTATAAATATATATATATATATATATATATATAATTCACTGCACACCTGATACATAACGCACTGCACACCTGGTATATAATGCACTGCATACGTGGTATATAATGCACTGCACACCTGCTATATATATATAATTCACTGCACACCTGATACATAACGCACTGCACACCTGGTATATAATGCACTGCATATGTGGTATATAACGCACTGCATACGTGGTACATAACGCACTGCATACGTGGTATATAATACAGTGTACATCTGGTGTATAATGCAGAGTACACCTGTTACATAATACAGTTTACATCTGGTGTATAATGCAGCGTACACCTGTTACATAATACAGTTTACATCTGGTGTATAATGCAGCGTACATCTGTTACATAATACAGTTTACATTTGGTGTATAATGCAGCGTACACCTGTTACATAATACAGTTTACATCTGGTGTATAATGCAGCGTACATCTGTTACATAATACAGTTTACATTTGGTGTATAATGCAGCGTACACCTGTTACATAATACAGTTTACATCTGGTGTATAATGCAGCGTACACCTGTTACATAATACAGTTTACATTTGGTGTATAATGCAGCGTACACCTGTTACATAATACAGTGTACATCTGATACATAACGCACTGCATATCTGTTACATAATACAGTTTACATCTGGTGTATAATGCAGCGTACACCTGTTACATAATACAGTGTACATCTGGTGTATAATGCAGCGTACACCTGTTACATAATACAGTTTACATTTGTTATATAATGCAGCGTACACCTGTTACATAATACAGTGTACATCTGATACATAACGCACTGCATACCTGTTGCATAATACAGTTTACATCTGGTGTATAATGCAGCGTACACCTGTTACATAATACAGTTTACATCTGGTGTATAATGCAGCGTACACCTGATACATAATACAGTTTACATCTGGTGTATAATGCAGCGTACACCTGATACATAATACAGTGTACATCTGGTGTATAATGCAGCGTACACCTGTTACATAATACCGTTTAAATTTGGTATATAATGCAGCGTACACCTGTTACATAATACAGTGTACATCTGGTGAATAATGCAGCGTACACCTGTTACATAATACAGTGTACATCTGGTGTATAATGCAGCGTACACCTGTTACATAATACAGTGTACATCTGGTGTATAATGCAGCGTACACCTGATACATAACGCACTGCATATGTGGTATATAACGCACTGCATACCTGTTACATAATACAGTTTACATTTGGTGTGTAATGCAACGTACACCTGTTACATAATACAGTTTACATCTGGTGTATAATGCAGCGTACACCTGTTACATAATACAGTTTACATTTGGTGTGTAATGCAACGTACACCTGTTACATAATACAGTGTACATCTGGTGTATAATGCAGCGTACACCTGATACATAATACAGTTTACATTTGGTGTATAATGCAGCGTACACCTGGTGTATAATGCAGCGTACACCTGTTACATAATACAGTTTACATTTGGTGTGTAATGCAGCGTACACCTGTTACATAATACAGTTTACATTTGGTGTATAATGCAGCATACACCTGATACATAACGCACTGCATATGTGGTATATAACGCACTGCATATCTGTTACATAATACAGTTTACATTTGGTATATAATGCAGCGTACACCTGTTACATAATACAGTTTACATTTGGTGTATAATGCAGCGTACACCTGATACATAATACAGTGTACATCTGGTGTATAATGCAGCGTACACCTGATACATAACGCACTGCATATGTGGTATATAACGCACTGCATACCTGTTACATAATACAGTGTACATTTGGTGTATAATGCAGCGTACACCTGTTACATAATACAGTGTACATCTGGTGTATAATGCTGAATGAATGAAGGAGTAAAAAGGAAAGAATTTTCTGAATGTTTGACCACTGCACATTATAAAAATAAATACATAAACGTTCATGGTTTACTGACTCTTTAATCTGTGAGTAAAATTAAACTAACTCCAGTTACGTACCTTTCTGAAATCTTTCTTTGATACCTTCCCACCGGCCTGTGCTTTGCATGTGAGGAAGCTATCCTTGGTGGTGAGGCTGTGCCTGGTCACACAGGCTTTCAGTTTCTCAATGACTTGGTCAGTGGACATTGTCCTGGTCAGGTTACTGGCGTGTTGATCAATCTCTCTCATTCTTCCAAAAGGGGTCATCGGAACATTAAACAGAATTTAAATAGGTAAATGCAGATCAGATTTATGTTGGAATATTGACTTTTCAACATAACTATATACTTACAATATTAAAAATAATAATAATAATAATAATAATAATAATAAAAATAACTAATTATGAACACTGGTTTTAAACCCTAATTTAGTTATTTACCTGTCAGAGAGCTCTGTCTGCCGTAATTCCTCCCGACACTGGCTTCCATCGAAGATGTTGGTGCTCACTCCCTCCAGATCTCCTGCATGCGACATAATTACTCCCAAATTCTGCAAAAATTCCATGTATGTGATAAAATCTGAAGAGGAATCACTGTATTGCTCACAAATTCTGGGGAAGAAACAAGATTCTCCATGATATTCTCCCAATACGAAACCACAACATGTCCAGATGACAGACATTAGGAAATAAATGAAAGCACATCAAGTCTATACTTTAAAGAGGCCAATACAAAAAACGCCGCCCCCAAATGACCAGGCAAATACCTTGTTTGCCTCGTTTTATGATTCCTCGCAATGATACCGGGGCCGGAATATGACGTCATATTCCGGCTCCCGGCATCACTCTGCGGCGTGTGAGGGAGCTGAGCAGAGAGCTCAGGGGAAAGTGCTCCCTCGCTGAACACTTAGAGCGTCCGTCCGCCTTCCTGCCCAGCAGCCCCACTGGACCCCAGGTGAGAAATCCACCCAGCTATCCCAAACGTAGGGAGGCTGGGTGGATTTAAATTAATTCAAAAAAAATTAAATTATAATAATAATTGTGAGCGTGGGGAAATGTGTGTGTTAGTGAATGTGAGTGAGTGTGTGTGCCAGTGAATGTGAGTGAGTGTGTTTGTGTGTGTTTCAGTGAATGTGTGTGTGTGTCTGTCAGTGAGTGTGTGTGTCAGTGAATTTGAGTGAGTGTGTGTGTCTGTCAGTCAGTGCGTGCGTCTGTCAGTCAGAGTGTACGTCTGTCAGTGAGTCTGTGAGTGAGTGTGTGTTTGAGTAAGTGTATGTCTGCCTATCAGTGTGTCAAATCAGTGAGTGTGTGTATGTCATTGTTTGTCAGTGTATATGAGAGTGTAGCGGAGAGTTGGTATTTCACAGGTTATCTCCACTAAAGATCCCAGTGAGGCTCAGGAACAAGTAATAAAATCCCATATAGCAATAGTCACAGCAAGTAAAGTAATGCACGAATATCCCAATATAGATCCCAATGACTGGACGACACACAGCATCAGGAGCAGAACTGAACTTTTAATCACCCAACCTCCTTTTAAAGCTTTCTCCCATGCAAGGGAGGGATTCACATTAATTTGTACAGTAGCCAATAGTGTAATGGTTACTTCCCACACATCTCCTCCACTCAGTGTGACACATAATCCACTTATTCATACTGCAGTTTTACCCGATTTCTAGATGTACCCCAAAACAGTCAGATAGAATTATATAATGGGTACCCCCAGGTAGCCCTGATCTGGGTGACCAACATATTCAAAATTCACCCAGATCAGACCAGGGGTTCGGGAGTTAGGTGGAAGAGGCAATTTGACCGACCGCACACGAGGCAGTATCCGAAAAAGGCTTCATGTGTTTTGGCCTTGCGGTCGGTCTCTGTTCGGGAGATAAAACATATAGCATTACTTGCCATCCAACGTTAAATTCGTATGAATTCCCTGGTTCGGTATATTATTGTATATATATTATATTTAGTTCACCAAACGAGGGGCTGGTTGGCCCCTCCGTTCGGGAGTTATGGAGCTCTGGAGGTCTCAGCGGTGTTCGGGTGATTGAGTGCCCGATTTGAGTTCCAGACACTCGACGACCAAACACCGCTGAGATTTTCTTGCGTAAGATGGGCGCCGCCACGCGGTTTGTATGCCGAACGGCAACCACACAAAGGGGTGGGGAAAATTTAAATTAGGGGGGTGCCCGAGCACCGTCTTGCCTAGGGCAGCAGAAAACCTAAATACACCACTGGTTATGTGAATAGATTGCCACCAAGGGGATCTGCAGACATCACAATAAATAACAAGAGAGAAGACATAATATATGGTTCAGCATTACGTATCTTTCATTATTTATTTTATTTAAAATAGAACTGGCACATACAATATCTCAGTCTGCCTGAGATTGGTGGGAGTTACACTACTGGGGAGCAGCTTCTATTGGCAGCCTGTGTACTTAATTCAGTACCCACTCTGTTATTGGTATGCTAGGAGAGGAGTCAGAAAGAGAGAATCACATTGAATTTGTCTCACCATCATCTGTCCTAGAGTATTAGTTACAGAAAAGTGACTGAGTTAATGTCCAAGAGTGTAACTCCCACTAATCCTTGACATGTATTACTACCCTGAGATCAGGGGGCCTGCACATTCTGTTTTTGGAGAGGAGATACTGGCATGACCTGTTCTGAGTACCATCAATCAATCCCTGTGTAATGGCACGAGCAGCACACAACCTGATAGAGCTTATGTAAGTGCTCAGTGTTCTATATTATATTTCCTCTCTCATGAAGGTAACCAGCTTCCAGTGCAGAGTATACCTGTGTGTGACATATATGTACTGCATGTACACAAGTACTCGAATCTCTGAAGCCCGCTTGCTGTGGGGCATCACGTGAGCTCAGCTTTTAGTGTGATTAATTGTTTACTGACCAAAGAAATTTATAAAGTTGGTTGGCGGTCGCAGGGAAAGAAAGATGAATTGCAAATATCTATCTTATATCAAATGCTCTGATAAAAATAAATACAAATCTTTTTATAACGCTCCCCTCAACAAACACAAGTTGACGAGTAGTTTCAATAATCATTGGGGGCAGTTCAAATATTACTAAAGAGATAATATTATAATTATACCAGCTGAATCAGGAATATGTCAAAATGCAGTTCATATGTTTAGGAGGTGCACTCGATACGATTTCACTTAAAACATCAGTGTTCATTTCCTGTAAAACTCTGTTTAAATATTGTCTATATTAGAGCATCGGGTAAAGGGGAATTGAAGTGGACATATACAAGTTTTGCTGTGAACCAACGTACATTTGAAAGTGCTCCTCGGACAATGACGGACAGTGTGATTTCAAAATGTTTTTAAAATCTTGTTTACCGACGATGCCAATTCCTTTACTGTCGTAGGATTTGATAGCTTTCACAAACCCTTGCCAGTTGCGTGTGATCTTTTCACAAAGGATGTTCTGCATCTAATAGTAAAGATATAAACCCAGTCAGTGTAGAATAAACAGTATAAAGAAAATGTGAAATGTAAGACATATCTATAATAAAGCTATAGAATTAACCCATACTGCAATGTAGCAGGAATGGACATAAGCAGTTTTTTTTTTTTTTGAAGTAAAGTGAGTATTCAAAGTGAATTTCAAATTCAATGCCACAGTGGCTGAACTGAAAGTCCAGTGAAATAATTAATCCAATTTGGCAAATTTGATCTACAATTTAAAAACCACTTAGAAATTTTTTAGATTGTAAGTTCATTTTTGCAGGTCCCTCTTCTCCTACAGTTTCCTTATGTAAAACATGTTCTATCTGAATTATTATTGTTTTAAATCTATCTATCACACAGTGCTGTTGAATATGTTGGCTATAAATAATTTCACTTCTCACATTAGTGAATAAATCTGATAGGAATCCTTATTTCAGTATAATATTGTAATTCTATAAACAACACACTACTTTACACAGCTTCTGTTGTGGAATAAATTACTAGATCTGTTTAAAGGGGCCAACTGGAACAGTTATTATTTCAAAGATAGTTTAATAAAGTGCTGTAGAAACAAACGGTTCATTATAAGTGTGTCACTGATGGGCAGTTAAAGAATGCCCAGACAGCCCTATATTCATTTCCAGCAAGAAAAGCAATTTAACACCTTAAGGATACATGAGATGTGTGACATGTCACGATTCCCTTTTATTCCAGAAGTTTGGTCCTTAAGGGGTTAAAGGAGGACTATTTAAATCATATCCCATATGTTTCTGTGTAATAAGGACATGCATCCACAATGGAAGGAACATGTTTTAAAGGAGGAGACTATATTTAAAAGAAGAAAAACTACCACAACAAGAGGACATAGTCTTAAATTAGAGGGGCAAAGGTTTAAAAATATCTGGAAGTATTACTTTACTGAGAGGGTAGTGGATGCATGGAATAGCCTTCCAGCTGAAGTGGTAGAGGTTAACACAGTAAAGGAGTTTAAGCATGCGTGCGATAGCCATAAGGCTATCCTAACTATAAAATTAGGCCAGGGACTAATGAAAGTATTTAGAAAATTAGGCAGACTAGATGGGCCGAATGGTTCTTATCAGCCGTCACATTCTATGTTTCTAAGTTTTATTGCACTTCTGAGTTTTCCAAACAAGGTTAATATATTAAAACTTAATAGATTAAGGTTGATTATGGGATGCTTGTATTAGAAGTTAATAGCAGTTGTAGATGATGTAGAGTTTAAACACATATATCTGTTTCAATCCAAAATTAATAACCTCATCCCATTATTTAGCCAGGAGGGATACATTTCAGGAGTATAGATCCAATTTTTGCCCAACTCTGCAGTATTTATTATTTCAAACTTACAATGGTCAGGGATGGATCCAGAGAACAGGGGCACTACAGGACTGTGTGGTGGACACATTTATCCACACAAATACAGATACACAAACATACAAATATACACACAGTGACAAATACCTAGACACATTTAGTCATACCACATCTACACTAATTACCTGCCTCCAGTCTGAGAATTTAGTTAAGTGCCCCCTATCCTCAGTATGTGTAGCGGACTTACTGATTGTGGTCCCTGACAATTCTTTGTAACAACTTGGATGCAGGTATTTAGGTACAGAGTGGGTGTGACCCCTCACTTATTCCCTGCTACGTCATGAATTCCCCTCGCTTCTCGGGGGAGCATTTGCCCCTGGATCTGCTACGGCAATAAGTGGAATCAAACCTGCAAGCCTTATGTTTGAACAGAGTTCACCACCGTCACCAATCTCTTTGTAATTAAAATGTGTGGAGTTAAAATACTTACTGTGTCCCACGTCACAGGAACTGAAGCTTCCTTTTTCGTCTCTCTTTTATTGTTTAACCATTTATGGCCTGTCTGATTAAAAAGATAAAAAATACAATTCAGTTATTAAAATTTTTACAATTTAAACTGATGTCAAATCCAGATAGTATTAACAAGGAAGATAGAGATTGGAGAGAGTTCATTGTTTTAGGAGGTAATCTAATACCAACAGATAACCGGAGACCGGAGAATTTTCCAGGTAAAAGACAAGCAGAGAAATCAAGAGAGATAAACAGCCTCCCAATAATAATGCGTGGGACCCAAAGCTGAGTGATGCTATCACTAGGTAAAGGTTATGAAGCCATTGAACTATCACAGCACTCATGGTGGATTTTTCCAATTCAACTACAGTATTGCAGCTTAAAGTTTGAAAATCTGTTTTTCACGACAGTTCAAAGGTTTGCAAATAAACCATAATGCAGCCATCATAATTTTTTATATTATAACTTTTAGACACTAAACAGTGTCAGATTAGAAAACGTATCTTTCCGTGCTGGCTAGATGCCCCTAAACTGCAATTTCTGAATAAATCCAAAGTCTTCACTGGGGTAAAGGTTTAAAACCGGTCACTGCCACCTTCTTCCTGTAACGGCTCAACAAGCGGACTCACAGTAAGAAGGCTGCGAAGGATCGATCCTGTGTCAGAATATTCCGAGAGCCATTTACAGAACTAAAAATTGACTTTATATTACCATCAAAGTATCTCATCTATATACTACTTTCTAAAGACACTTATTGTATTGCTGTCACAGAGGTATTCACTAAAATCAATATGTAAAGTCAATTTGTCATGTTTTCACTGTTGCTTTTTAACCCTAAACTTGAAAATCATTTAGAATTTTGAATTCATGGCAATTCTCACTTAGTGAATAACCTGTCAGACACATCAACAATATAGAATAAATGGACATAAGGCTAGAAATGAGTGAAAGAGAGATTTGGGCCCAAACACAGTCTGGAAGATATGTAATCCCTTTATAATATATACCAATAAGAACAATAGAGAAATTAGAGACTATTACAAAGTGACAGGGTAACAGAGTTTATGCCATCATTGTATGTTTAATGTATCCTTCTTATTAAACTTTCTACATAAATAAAAATTCTCAGATAGATACTGTTTTAAAATATTGCCATTTATTGATTTACATAAATCTCCCCACCCGAGTAGCGATGCCCTGAGGGTAAATACGCAAGGATCTGAGCTGCGAATTCGCACATACCACAGACTCCTTCTCTTCAAACAAGTCTAAGAACTGGTGATAGCTGATAAATCCTGTGTGCTCTGAGTCCAGAATGATCATTAACTCTTTGAACTGCTCATCTGTGATCCGGCATATCATGGAGTCCACGATTCTACGCAGTTCTTTCCTGCTGATTTTTCCTTTACGTTCCTGATAGAAGCATAAATCAAAATGTTATAAAATTATAAAATCAATCCTTGGATATTCTGCAACTTGTCCTGTGGATTCTTTCTATGGTAGCTGATTACTGGTTCTCTGGAAAGGGGACCTAATCTCAGGGCAGTTGGCTCGGAGAGGATAATTATTCTCAGGGCATTTTAATTAAGAAGAGGTCTTAATCTCAGGGCAATTGGCTCAGGGAGGTGTCCTAATCTCAGGGACGTTTCTTAATCTCAGGGCAGTTGGCTCAAGGAAGTTTCTTAATCTCAGGGCAGGTGGCTCAGGGATGTGTCCTAATGTCAGGGCAGTTGGCTCAGGGAGGTGTCCTACTCTCAGGGCAGTTGGCTCAGGGAGGTGTCCTACTCTCGGGGCAGTTGGCTCAGGGAGGTGTCCTATTCTCGGGGCAGTTGGTTCAGGGAGGTGTCCTACTCTCGGGGCAGTTGGCTCAGGGAGGTTTCCTACTCTCGGGGCAGTTGGCTCAGGGAGGTGTCCTACTCTCGGGGCAGTTGGCTCTGGGAGGTGTCCTACTCTCGGGGCAGTTGGCTCAGGGAGGTGTCCTACTCTCGGGGCAGTTGGCTCAGGGAGGTGTCCTACTCTCGGGGCACTTTGGTTTGTTTTAGCTCCATTCACTCATGGCCCTAGTGGGTTGAATCAATGCCTATTTTTAGTATAAACATACACATTCATTGTTTGTATCCAACTTACAGGATCCAGCTATCACTCATTTCATTTCCAGATAGCACAACATTTATTTAGAGGCTACCCCTGCATTAGTTGGACCTCCAAATATCTTGAGAATTTATTTTAAACATTGAAACCACCCAAAATACTGTGTGCATTTTTTTTCCCTCCCAACTTTGTTCCAGCCATCTTTTTCCTTCATAGACTCCCCATAACTCCTACTCCATGGGAAGTAGTTTAAGGTACTTGATCCCTAGTGTCGAGTTCTTGACCATTAAGAGAAGAAAACACAGAGCATGTCCTACTCTGAGAAAACCTAACCACACTTAGAAGAATTAGAGTATGAGGTGGTCTACTAATATTTGCTTACTTCGTACTCAAATTAGCATGATTCTACAAAAGCTGCTGCACAAACTGACTATGGCTGCCTGGCGAGCCTTAGCGCAACACTGGCTCAAACAAGACTTTCACCCTATGTCCCTAGTAATCCAAACAATAAAAGAGACATGTCAAATGGATAAACCCCAAAATGTTCGAAAAAATCTGGGATGCAAAGTGACATAAATGCGACTGAGTGGAGGACCAGGTGGGCACGTGGAGCCTCGTCTCTGCCCTAAAGGACCTCTCCCCCTCGCTGGCGAAACCAGGTGCTTCCTTCCTCTCCCCCCAGTCCCTTTCTGGGGTGGGGGCAGATGGCGCCTCTCCTCCACCCTTTCCCTCCCCCTCCTTCTACCTCTTTCATTCCCCACTCCTCACCCTCGCCGTGCTTTTCTTCAACTTCTCTTTTATTTTGACCTCTCTTCTATCCTTTTACACTTATTCAGTGCTACTTCTCTATTATGAAAGTTTAACTAAAATGTAAAATGAAGACGACCCAAGCAACGTAGCCAATCCCTACTGGCAAAACACCAATAGCTACATGGTATGACCTACCTACAACATGAAAGATTGGTCCAGAGGGTTCACCTACAATGCTGCTCTGTTATGCTTTGCTTGTTTTTGTATGGGTGCTGCGACACCTACTCTTTAATCTATAGCATTGACGATGAACTTGTACACTGTGGCGCAGGTAACACGGTGCCAGTTGTTATGCGTTGTCTTGCCAATATTAAATAAATAATTTTTTTTTTTTAAATAAAAAAATTGCGTGATTCTGAAGCTGAAGGTTCCAGAGATAACAGTTTACATTGTTACAATAGACATTTTTCTTTCAAATAGATGCCAGTAATTAGAAGAGCTCTTAAAGGACCACTACAGGCACCAAGACCACTTCAGCTTAGTGAGGTGGTCTGGGTGCCTGGTCCAGCTAGGGTTAACCCCTTTTTTCTATAAACATAGCAGTTTTAGAGAAACTGCTATGTTTATGTTAGGGTTAATCCAGCCTCCAGTGGCTGTCTCTTGACAGCCACTTGTGTGCTTCTCACTGTGTAAATGCTTTCCTATGAGACTGGCTGAATGCGCACGCAGCTCCTGCCACGCATGCACATTCAGCCAAAGAGGAGGAGAGGAGGCGGAGAGGAGGAGGAGAGCTCCCAGCCCGGCGCTGAAGTAAGAGGTAAGTTTAACCCCTTCCTCTCCATCCAGCCCGGCGGGAGTGGGACCCTGAGGGTGGGGGCACCCTCAGGGCACTATAGTGCCAGGAAAACGAGTATGTTTTCCTGGCACCATAGTGGTCTTTTAAACAAACATTTTGGGAACCAACACAACTTAACTGTATTTGATACATTGTGGGCTTACATTCATGTTGTGTTTCTCTTCCATTCAAATATCTTTAGTTTTTGCTGAAAAAAGAGATTTGAATGTAGAGAACAATACAACATGAATATGAGACCAAAATCTTAAGTTGTGTCCTTTACTTGCAGACATCATCACCAGTAGCGTGTACTCACCTGATCCAGCATGAGGAAAGCATCCTTCAGGGAGTGGTAAGACTCCTGGAAATGCTTCTGGAGTTTGTGAATAATATGGTCATTTGAAAACCGTTTAATTGCACTTCTTGCTGGGTTGACCCTAAAATGAAGTCAATGTTTAGTTCAGAGTTTGCTAATAATGTTGTATTGCTTTAATTAACAAAGACAGACACAATGACAATGAATGAAACACTGCGACTGGCTCTGTACCACATACTTCAGGACTTCCGTTCAAAACAAATTTCATGCCATCGGATCTCTCTCTCCCTATTGGAAGCAGTAAGCGTTTTTCAATGTTTTATTAAAATAAGCATGAGTCTAATAATTATCAAAATCATGCATCTAACATCATTCGAAATCATGCATCTAACATAACTCAAAAGCCTCGAAATCATGCATCTAACATCACCCGAAATCATGCATCTAACATCGCTCGAAATCATGCATCTAACATTAAAAGCATGCATCGAACATCACTCGAAATCATGCATCTAACATTAAAATCATGCATCTAACATCACTCGAAATCATGCATCTAACTTCAATCAAAATCATGCATCTAACATTACTCTAAATCATGCATCTAACATAACTCAAAAGCCTCGAAATCATGCATCTAACATTAAAAGCGCGCATCTAACATCACTCGAAATCATGCATCTAACATCAATCAAAAGTGTAGCAAATGTACTAAAATAAATTACGCACACTTTAGACTTTTCCCAGTGAGCTCTCAATTGCCTTGAGAGCAGAGAGATCTGATGACCCGTTGCTGGCATTACAACACAAAGAAAGTAGCAGAGGAACATGGTTTCAGGTTATGCCCCAGAAGTTAAAGGGACTCATCCATCACCATAACCACTACAGCTTATTGTACCACTGCAGCTCATTGCATAATTGTATCCATTAGATCTCATAGTATCTTTACATATTACTGTTTCATTATCATTAATGTATTTTACACAGGTTGGTTACTTACCTGTGGTTGGGTTTAATGGGTATAGTTTGTCCATTTTCTGGTGGTTCCCGGTCCTGATAAGCACTCACAAACAGCTTCCAAGCAATACGGTTTGAAGCTGTACATCCATACCTAGAAATAACACAGCGGGATGCCATTCAATACAAGTCATATCATGGCTTTCCAGGCCTGTCCCCAGTCTCTGACATGCAATGTGTATATTGTGTTTATCATAAAGCACAGTTTTACTTGTTTCATATGGAAATTATTATTTAGGGGGTTATATGTGCAGATCATAATGATCCCAATCTGTATCGGTCTCTGACAATGCTGCAAACACAGCCTTTCTTTGTCTCGTTCCTTTAAAGGTAGCAAGGGGTTGCACGATATCTTTTAATATCGTATCACGCAGATTGTGTCACCTGTACATTTTTGGTGTTTTAATGGCGTTCAGGAAAATAGATGCAAATTATGCGTAGAACAGGTCTGTATTCTATTGAAACAACTGGCAATAATGGGGTTTATTGTTATGGAAATGTCTGAGCAGCGACATCAATCCATAGTACTGAAACTGGATCCACCTGCAGGATAGGACAGTGGGATTTCTGTACAAGAAATTTGGGATTTACACAATATACATTCCCTTTCCCCGCTATTGCTAGTCATTCTCACTCCTGCCTTCACGACTCAGAATTCTAGTAGACTAGAGCAATCAGTTTAATAATAATAATCTTCAGCCATTACTAATAATGGATTCGATACGTGCTATTTGAATCTAGTTTTCATGTGGTCTGAGACTATTTACAATGATTTAGTGCTTCTTGTTATCTCTCGTTCTATTATATTATGAAAGAATATGCTGCAATAAGTGCTGGTGTTTGCTGCTCGTTTTGGGACTATAATTAATGTCAATTACTATAAGAGGAGCATCACTTGCTCTAACACTTAGCTTCCATTGAGAATGTAATTAGTTGCCTGGATTCTAACTGTTACACCGTGTCATAGCTCTCGCTGTGTGACTGCAGCTGTAATTCGTTTAATCTCTGCCCCTGCAGCTGCCATTGAAATATCACCAAAGCCAGAGGCTTACAAATCAATACACTTACAGAGGAGGAAAATGATTTTCCATTTGCTTAATGCCCATAATGAGCTTTTCTTCATAAACATTTTGTCATATCCAGTGCAGGGGTTGGATATTGCAGTGCATTAACAGACATTGCAAAGTTCAGCTACAGTATATGGGGCCAGACAATGCAGTGCAGGTGATGGATATCGCAGTGCAGAGCCTGAACAATGCAGTGCAGGTGATGGATATTGCAGTGCAAAGCCTGGACAATGCAGTGTAGGTGATGGCTATTGCAGTGCAGAGCCAGACAATGCAGTGTAGGTTATGGATATTACAGTGCAGAGTCTGGACAATGCAGTGCAAGTTATGGATATTGCAGTGCAGAGCCAGACAATGCAGTGTAGGTTATGGATATTGCAGTGCAGAGCCAGACAATGCAGTGTAGGTGATGGATATTGCAGTGCAGACCCAGACAATGCAGTGTAGGTTATGGATATTACAGTGCAGAGCCTGGACAATGCAGTGCAGAGCCAGACAATGCAGTGTAGGTTATGGATATTGCAGTGCAGAGCCTGGACGATGCAGTGTAGGTGATGGAGATTACAGTGCAGAGCCTGGACAATGTAGTGTAGGATATTTATTTTACAGTGCAGAGCCTGGACAATGCAGTGTAGGTGATGGATATTGCAATGTGGAGACAAGACAATGCAGTGTAGGTGATGGATATTGCAACGCAGAAGCTGGACAATGCAGTGTAGGGGATGGATATTGCAGTGCAGAGTCAGACAATGCAGTGTAGGTTATGGATATTACAGTGGAGAGCCTGGACAATGCAGTGCAGGTGATGGACATTACAGTGCAGAGCCAGACAATGCAGTGTAGGTGATGGATATTGCAGTGCAGAGCCAGACAATGCAGTGTAGGTTATGGATATTGCAGTGTAGAGCCTGGACGATGCAGTGTAGGTGATGGATATTACAGTGCAGAGCCTGGACAATGCAGTGTATGATATGTATTTTACAGTGCAGAGCCTGGACAATGCAGTGTAGGATATGGATTTTACAGTGCAGAGCTTGGACAATGCAGTGTAGGTGATGGATAGCGCAGTGCGGAGACCAGACAATGCAGTGTAGGAGCTGAATATTGCAGTGCAGAGCCTGGACAATGCAGTGTAGGAGTTGAATATTGCAGTGCAGAGCCTGGACAATGCAGTGTAGGAGTTGAATATTGCAGTGCAGGATATGGATATTACAGTGCAGAGTCTGGACAATGCAATGTAGGTGATAGATATTGCCTACCAGAACCTGGACAATGCAGTGTAGAAGTTGAATATTGCAGTGCAGAGCCTGGACAATGCAGTGTAGGATATGGATATTACAGTGCAGAGCCTGGACAATGCATTACAGGTAAAGGACTGGATACTACTGCGCAGGTACAGCATATGTTAAGGTTCTTTGCTCTGCAGTGAAAATGTTGCATGCTGCAGTGCAGGACCTGGACACTGCAGTGCAGAGACATCACATTGCAGTGATGTCTCTGCTGTCAAATAATTTTTCACTGTGTGTCAATGTGTGTGGGTGCTATTCCCACTCTAAACCCATCCATTTGCTATGTGGTCAGATACCAAGAAAACGACCCACTTCTGATCATGATCATGATACCAATGTGTCCCAGAAATAAACTAATAAGGGATTTTAGTGCATCTAAATTAAATTTCAATGTTTCATTTTATATAAAATTACATGACAGTCATGCGGTATGGTGTAATTATTAAAGCATCGGATTTGGAAACTAATTTAGAATAGATAACTCAGCAGCAATGAGGCAGTTAATTAAAATTTGGAAAACCTTTAGATGAAAGCTGTGTGATTGTGATTCTGTCTGAATTAAAACCACATTCCAGTCATCTGTTCAGTAAATTAGGTGTTTAACAAAGAATTAGGCATGGTTGCTAAGGGTCACCTTATAGAGGGGCTTCAAAGTACAGACAAGTGGGATTATAGAACCTCTCGTTGCTATGTGTGCCCACCAGCTCAGTGGATCACCTGACCCATATGTCCAGCCAGTATTTTGTAGGTGGCTTTGTTCAAAGACCAGTGTTCCAATGGGATGGGGACCCCTTTATTTAATTTGGGGGGATTCTGGTTTGACAAGAGATACGAAAAATAGCTGCCCATGTGTAGTGCTGCATTGCATATTACTGGGTAATGAAAATATTGCTAATAACTGATTAATCTTTCTCTTTGCAAGACAAATGTAGAAATCAACATTGCTGTATTTAAATCCGTTGCCATATTTTACTGACAGAGAATTGTTCAGCATCACTTTGTTTCACGGCACTAAATTTGGTGGTCTTCTAAAATGAACATTACTTTTTAGATCACTTTTAGAACATGTTAATAAATATGGTCAAAATAATTTGATAAATATATCCCAATGTTTCTTCCCCAATGCAGTGTGTGTACTTAACTTGATTGTGAAGTCAGTTGCTAAATAAAATGAAATCCATAAAAAAAACAAAAAACAAAAAAAAAAACAGCAACATATGATAAAAAGGGTTATGCACATTGTAGCTTATTTTTAATGTGTTTTTTGTGGAGTTCCTTTCCATGGTGTAGAGTAGACGGTTATGTGGTGTACCAGAAATGGCTGTAGAATTTTACGATTAGATTTTCTTACTCTTTTTTTCATGATTTGGTGTAAAGAGCCAATCATTTTCTTACCTGGTCATTAACTCTTCAAATGCTTTCGTGGATAACGGAAAAATTAAGTGATTTTGAATCGTTTTGAAGTCATCTAGAGAAATAAACCCGGTCTGAGCTGCATCATATGAATGAAATGCATTTACGATCCGTGCACGCGATCCAGAGATCTGTGTTAAACACATTGCAAAGAACTATGTTTAGAAGATCTTTAAGGGCAGCCCCCAACTCCCCCCCAAAAAAGACACCTGAGAACTGATTGATCGCAATATACAGATATTTTCAGATGTTTCATTGCTAGGTCTGAAAGCCCAAGAAATGTGATTAATTAGATAATGTGACAGGTCTGAGCCTTTGCTATAATTATAAATTAAACAGAAATGTAATGGATATAAAATATCTGGGGTGTTTTGGACAGTGTGGATACACAGTATTTTTTTGTCACCTTTACAATTATTTATTCTTTGTTAAAGGTGTGATGTAAAAATGAACAGTAAGAAATGTACAAATGGGAAACATTGGATGTCTAACATAAGCCATGTATGCAGATTATTTGGAAATGGAATTACAAATTTTAGGTGAAATTTTAGACACATGCCTATTGGTGTGGAGTAGTGACAGTACTGGCACATGGCCCACATCAGCAATTCTCTGCACAAATTACAGATTAGTAACGCTGTGCACCATGAATCACACCATAAATTACACAGCAATAAAGCTCTGCACCAAACATCTCTATACTGCTCTGCACAACACATCACACATCGATAATGCTCTGCACCATAAATCCCACATTGATAATGCTCTGCACCATAAATCCCACATCGATAATGCTCTGCACCATAAATCCCACATTGGTTCTGCTCTGTGCCATAAATCCCACATTGGTTCTGCTCTGTGCCATAAATGACATCAGTTCTGCTCATTGCTATAAATGACATTGGTTCTGCTCTCCACCATAAATCCCACATCAGTTCTGCTCTGTGCCATAAATCCCACATCGGTTCTGCTCTGCACCATAAATCCCACATTGGTTCTGCTCTGCGCCATAAATCCCACATTGGTTCTGCTCTGCGCCAAAAACCCCACTTTTGTTCTGCTCTGTGCCATAAATCCCACATTTGTTCTGCTCTGCACCATAAATCCCACATTTGTTCTGCGCCATAAATCCCACATCGATAATGCTCTGCACCATAAATCCCACATTGGTTCTGCTCTGCACCATAAATCCCACATTGGTTCTGCTCTGTGCCATAAATCCCACATTGGTTCTGCTCTGTGCCATAAATCCCACATTGGTTCTGCTCTGTGCCATAAATGACATCAGTTCTGCTCATTGCTATAAATGACATTGGTTCTGCTCTCCACCATAAATCCCACATCAGTTCTGCTCTGTGCCATAAATCCCACATCGGTTCTGCTCTGCACCATAAATCCCACATTGGTTCTGCTCTGCGCCATAAATCCCACATTTGTTCTGCTCTGCACCATAAATCCCACATTTGTTCTGCGCCATAAATCCTACATCGGTTCTGCTTTGCGCCATAAATCCCACATTTGTTCTGCTCTGTGCCATAAATCCCACAGTTGTTCTGCTCTGCACCATAAATCCCACATTTGTTCTGCGCCATAAATCCTACATCGGTTCTGCTTTGCGCTATAAATCCTACATTGGTTCTGCTCTGCACCATAAATCCCACATCGATTCTGCTTTGCGCCATAAATCCCACATCGGTTCTGCTTTGCGCCATAAATCTTACATTTGTTCTGCTCTGTGCTATAAATGACATTGGTTATGCTCTGCACCATAAATACCACATTGGTTCTGCTCTGCAATCATAAATCCCACATTGGTTCTGCTCTGTGCTATAAATGACATTGGCTATGCTCTGTGCCATGAATGATATATCAATAATTATCTGTGCCAAAACATCTCATTCTGTACATGGTGTAAAATTATTTTTGTGTGCAGAGCACCAAACTGAAACACACTCCAAACACGGTTTTCCTTCAGTACAAAGCTGAGCGGTACAATTCCTTAACTGCTTAGCACCAGTGTCACACACAGAAATGTTATTAGGGGAAAGCAGGTTATAAGTGTGACGTGGAAGTCAGTACTTTCTAACTAACAGAGAGTACTATAAGTCTCTACAGAAAGGACACTAACATATAATATGTTACATGGAAACAGAATGACATCACTGTAATGTGTGTATTGGTTGCAATGGTTATGGGTGTCAGAACGCATCACTGGACACCAAATGCAAAGGGACAGGCAGATTAAAATGTTAAACTGCTTACTTACCTAAAGTCGTTATTCTAAAGTCTCTGTTATTACCGAATGCTGACTAGGCCAAACACTCACTTTGGAAAAAGTAAATCTCACTCTTTAATCCCAACTGGTCTATTTTGGCTCAAATTGTGCAAATAAATTTCAATGAAAAATTCACCGTTTAGTAAATATCTCCCTTTGCCTTTAAAGACCAGACATTCATTTTACAAAGAACAATGAAAAATAAGACAGATATTTCTGTTAAATACTGTGAATCTGGTGGAGCTTGGCAGATGGTTTAGGAACTAAATTATTTCCCTTTTAGTTTGAACACATTCTTTGATAAAATCAATGTATATATTATTATTGTCATCTACACAGTAATGTATTTTTTTTATTTTTGTTTTGTTCTCTTAGCGACACGGGTACACAAAGTGTTTTCACCATTTTCCTACTCGCGATATTGGGTACAATCAGCCGTTGTCATGGTAATGGCAAGAAAACGTATTGTTCTACATGATAAAAAAAACCACATCTTGCAAGACAATCTGTCACTGAATAACAAAGCTTTGTTTTCAGAGCAGCCGTGGATGACTGAACCGCTGTCTTGGCCCGCCACCCAAGCATCTTTTACATAAAGAGAATAAAAACATTTCAAGAACAAATGGAACAGAGAGGGGAAAGGGAGACCAGCATGTGACATTTATTTATATACAGCCATGGGAAAAAGAAAGTACACCCTCTTTGAAGTCTACTGTTTTACATATCAGGATATAATAATCATCTGTTCCTTAGCAGGTCTTAAAATTAGGGGAATACAACCTCAGGTGACTTATTACATGTGTAACAATGGGTACTCATTGTGGCAAACCTAGCCACTTGGACTATATCAAGAGACTGTACCTTTAAGGGTTGCCTGTATGTCGGTTGGGATATGTGTTTAACAATGTACAATGTATGCTGGCTGTAATACCTTGAATTGCCTGTATTTGCTATCCGCCGAATGCAGATATTTGTATTGGGTTTTCCTTTCGTTTCATGAACGGCACTTTGGCGGGCCGTTCATGAACCGAAAACACTCCATATAATAGCCCACACACTTAGAGGCGTGTGGCGCTTGTTAACAATGTTGCAATCGGTAATTAGAGGCTCTCCTAGGTGGCCGCCGTTCGACTACCGACCATGCGGCGGTCGGCCATCTTGGATCCTTTGTTCCCTCAGCGGTGTTAGGTCGTCGAGCGCATGGTACTAAAAACAGCTACTCGATGGCGCGAACACCGCTGAGCCTCCAGGACGTTCGGGAGTTCCGGGCCGTTCGGTATTTCATTCCCTGGAAGGCAATCGGTCTTTTTAATATGTTTTTCAACAAATGTGTTTTTCGTGCGGCGTTCGGTTGTTTTAGCTGGGATCTGAGCGGTAATCTCACGAATGATGCGCTCAGACCCCAGCTATCTACCGAACGTCCATTCGTGCAAATAGACTGCATATTCGAAAAGTTATGTATTTTAATATAAATTGTCGGTTCTGCTGCACGGAGGGATAATCCACTTAACAGTATATTCCAGGGGGAGGATCCCTCTCGTGCAGCAGTGCCTGATGGGAGAAATGCCTTGTACTGTAAGTCCCCCATGTAGTCCCCTCTAGGAATGTCCCTGGGAAGGGACTCAGGAAACCCCTTGCATGGGGACTTGTATAAATTGTGGAGCTGAATTAAAAGACCTCAGTTGACTCTCAGAACTGTGTTTCGTCCGGTTACTGGGAGATTTGGGGTATTGCCTTGTTGTTTCCAGCGCTTGACTGTGGATTACTTCCTGAACCAGCAGAATTCGTGGATTTAATATTGGCGTTCCGCTACAATTGGTGGCAGTGACGGGATCCAACTCCACAGCCGAATACAGCGAATTCGAATGAAAGGAACAACCGAACGGAAAGAGGGAATGGCAATTCGTATGCAACAAACAGACGAAAGAGATCAGTAAATGGGGACTGATTACACGACTTTAAAAAGGCAGACGCTAAAGGAACTGCTGGAGGCTAGAGGGAAAAGCGCTAGCAATAAATCCAAGGCAGTACTAATTGCAGAGCTGATGGAGGGCGACCGAGCACACAGCAGCCCACCCCCACCAGCCAGGGAGGAAACCCCATATCAGAGAGAACTGAGAACCCAGCTGGAATTTGTACCTCAGCCAGTACCCCTGGATATCTTGACCGTTCTGATGGCAGACGTACAGGACTACATTATGGCGCAACAGCACCAGGGGGCACATCCAGGGCAGAATCCATCGCCAACTCATTCTGCGCTCCAGTGAAACAGAAAATACCCTACCAGGCATTTAAAGCATTCTGTGAGGAGATTGACGAATACCTGCAGGATTTTGAGCGGTTATGTGACCTACACGATCTGGAGCAGGCAATGTGGGTACCCCTACTAGCAGGCAAGTTGGCAGGACGGGCAGCAGAGGCTTATCGCGCTGTTCCCAGAGAGGACAGCAAGGATTACGTTAAAGTAAAACGGGCAATTCTAGAAAGGTATGCCATCACACCGGAGGCATATCGGCGTAAATTTCGGGGATTGCGGAAGCCTGAAAAAGATTCCCACGCTGAGTGGGCACATAAGCTTGACCAAGCTTCACAAGGGTGGATCCAGGCCAGTCAAGCCACCACCATGGAGGAACTGTGCCAACTAATTCTGCTGGAGCAGTTCTTTAACGGACTTTTACCAGAGGCACAGGAATGGGTAAGGGACAGAAAACCCCTCACCCTAACGGAAGCCGCCCGGTTGGCGGATCAACACTTTGATGCCAGGAGGCATCATGGGCTCACCAACAGGGGTCACCTGAGACCACCAGTACAGCACCACCCGACCACCTCCACACCAACCAACTCCGCTCCATTCCGGCCAGCACCAGGGAACCCCCCACCACCATCCCGCTACAATGGCAGAGCAAACATCCAATGCCATACCTGCCGTCAGTGGGGGCATATGTCCCGGGAGTGCACCCAGAATCGGAGTAGACAGGCGTGGAACCAAGTGCGGCAGAACTCCACACCAAGGGCAGCAGCTCATTACTACCACGCAGAACCCGACAACCCCGAGCTGGTGAGCCTGCAGACCGAGGAACCTCTGGGGGTTTTGTATGAAGTGATGTCGGTGCAAGCCACGGACAACAGGCAGCATCACCGTCAAGTTGTGTTTGTGGGGGGGGAAAGAAGTACAGGGGCTGAGGGACTCGGGAGCCACTTTAACCCTGGTTGCTCCACATTTGGTTCCAGATACGGCCCACACTGGCGGATCGGTGGCTGTCAGGGTAGCCGGGGGAGCCATGTACCGTCTACCCACTGCCAAGGTGCATTTGAACTGGGGTGCTGGGGAGGGGGTTGTGGAAGTAGCGGTAATGAAAAAAATACTGTCAGATGTTGTGTTGGGGAATGACTTGGGCCAGATGACTTCAGCCTTCCTACCTCAGGCTCCTTCGCAAGAAGCTCATCCTGTAAATACCCGGCAACAGGCTCGCACCACGGTACCACCAGCACACTCTGAGGCTCAGGTAAGAAACCATGACCCCCCCCCTTGACGCATATGACCTGGGGCACCCCGACCACTTTTGAAGCCGAGGTCCAGACAGACCCCACATTGCAGGTGTACCGAGATAGGGTAGACACGGACCAGGTGGGGCGGGAGGGGGAACGGTACATTTGGGAAAACAAATTGTTGTGCCGGGTAGCTGAACGGGCGATAGGGAGCTCTGTGACCATCCAAACTAAACAGCTGGTAGTACCCCAGAAGTATAGACCCGAGTTACTGAGAATAGCGCATGACATCCCTCCGTCGGGCCATTTAGGGATGACCCGTACCCGGTATCGCTTAACTCACGCTTTCTTCTGGCCCGGGATTTCTAAAGATGTAAGACACTATTGTACCTCCTGTGATGTGTGTCAGCGGGTAGGTAAGAGAGGGGATCGCCACAAGGCGAAACTGTGTCCCCTACCTATAATTGAGGAACCGTTCAGCCGTGTGGCCGTAGATATAGTGGGACCGCTACCAAAACCCAGCCCATCTGGGAAGTGGTATATACTGACCGTGGTGGACTACGCCACCCGGTACCCCGAGGCGATTGCCCTAACCAATATTCATGCGGAGACAGTGGCCGAAGCCCTGATGAAAATCTTTTCCCGAGAAGGGTTCCCGCAGGAAATTGTTTCCGATAGGGGGACACAATTTACAGCCGAGGTCACCCAGCAGTTATGGAAAATATGTGGCATTAAGCCGATCATTAACTCTGCCTACCACCCCCAATCCAACGGATTGTGTGAGAGGTTCAACGGTACCCTAAAACAGATGCTCCGTACATTCGGAGAAACCCATAAGGACTGGGAACGGTAACTTCCCCATCTGTTGTTTGCCTACAGGGAGGTACCCCAAGAATCTACCGGCTTCTCCCTGTTCGAACTGTTGTTTGGGAGAAGGGTACGGGGACTGTTGGACCTCATTAGAGAGCATTGGGAGGGGGAGAGTAGCGCAGATGGGACCCCTATTGTACCATATGTGCTGGCGTTCCGGGATCGCCTGGAGGAATTAACTCAGGCAGTGCGCACTTACCTCCAGGCTGCCCAACAATGTCAGCGCCGTTGGTATGACAGGGGGGCCAGAGACCGTAGTTTTCAAGTGGGGCAGAAGGTGTTAATCCTCAAGCCTGTCCGCGCAGACAAACAACAGGCCGTCTGGCAGGGCCCATACCAGGTGGTAGAGCGGAGATGCGATACCACCTATGTGATCGGCCCATGCTCCGGGGTAGGGAAGCGACGCATGCTCCATGTGAACATGCTCAAACCCTACCACGAGCGAACTGAGGACGTGGCAGCCATTTGCACGCCCGCCTCGGAGGATCAGGAGAACTTACCTCTCCCAGATCTGTTAGAGCAGGAAGAGCAGAAGGAGCCCTCCCAGGGGGTTCAGCTGGGGGAGCGGCTAAGTCCTCAAGAGCGCACCCAGGTACAAGAACTGATAGCGTGAAGGTCGCCACCTTTTCTAACTTACCTGGGTACACTCCACTAGCCACTCACCGAGTAGAAACCCCGGGACAGCTCCCCATGCGACAAACCCCATATCGGATTCCCGAATCCGTACGGGAACATATGAGGAAAGAGATTGAGGAGATGTTGCAGTTGGGGGTTATCGAACACTCCGATAGCCCCTGGGCATCGCCGGTAGTCCTGGTTCCCAAGAAAGACGGTACCACAAAGTTTTGTGTGGACTACCGGAGGCTGAACGACAAAACCGTGTCGGACGCTTACCCGATGCCCCGGATAGACGAACTGCTAGATAGGATGGCCAGAGGTCAGTATCTCACGACAATAGATCTTTGTAAGGGATACTGGCAAATTCCACTAGCCGAGGACGCCATCCCCAAGTCGGCGTTTGTCACCCCGTTTGGCTTGTACCAATTTCGAGTCATGCCATTCGGGATGAAGAACACCCCCGCGACATTCCATGGTGGATCGGCTACTGGACGGGTTCCAGGATTATGCGTGTGCATACCTGGATGATATATTGCCATCTACAGACAGACCTGGGCTGATCATCTACAACACATAGGGGCCGTGATAGATCGGATTGGAGAGGCAGGGCTTACCTTGAAACCCAGCAAGTGCCACATAGGGATGGCGGAGGTACAATACTTAGGACACCGAGTAGGGAGCGGGCAACAGAAGCCTGAGCCTGCAAAGATTGAAGCCGTAGCACAGTGGCCCACCCCTAGGACTAAAACCCAAGTCCTTGCCTTCTTAGGTACCGCCGGGTATTATAGGAAGTTTGTGCCCAATTACAGTGCCCTGGCCAAGCCCCTGACTGACTTGACGAAGAAAAACCTGCCCAGGCAGGTCATCTGGGACCCAGAGTGTGAACAGGCATTTAACCAACTGAAGACGGCTCTGACCAATGCTCCTGTACTTGCTGCTCCTGATCCAACTAAACGTTTTCTTGTCCACACAGATGCCTCAATGTTTGGATTGGGAGCAGTACTGAGCCAGGTCGGAGCAGATGGCGGAGAACATCCCGTAGCATATTTGAGCCGGAAATTGTTACCTCAAGAAGTGAGCTACGCCGCCATCGTAAAAGAGTGCCTGGCCGTGGTGTGGGCCCTGAAAAAGTTACAACCATATCTCTATGGGCAACCCTTTTCTTTGCTCACAGATCACAACCCGTTGGTGTGGCTGAACCGTGTGGCTGGAGACAATGCCAGGCTGCTGCGCTGGAGTTTAGCGCTGCAGCCTTTTGACTTTACTATCCATTATCGCCCAGGGAAACAAAACGGTAACGCCGACGGGTTATCTAGACAAACAGACCTTGAGAAGTGATCTGTGAGCCCTCCTCCGGAAATCCCCAAGCCGATCCGTTGGGATCAGACTGTGTATGCCGGCTTGGTTCTGGGGGAGCATTGTGGCAAACCTAGCCACTTGGACTATATCAAGAGACTGTACCTTTAAGGGTTGCCTGTATGTCGGTTGGGATATGTGTTCAACTATGTACAATGTATGCTGGCTGTAATACCTTGAATTGCCTGTATTTGCTATCCGCCGAATGCAGATAGCTATTTGTATTGGGTTTTCCTTTCGTTTCACGAACGGCACTTTGGCGGGCCGTTCGTGAACCGAAAACACTCCATATAATAGCCCACACACTTAGAGGCGTGTAGCGCTTGTTAACCGATTGCAACAATGTTGCAATCAGTAATTAGAGGCTCCAAGACGTTCGGGAGTTCAGGGCCGTTCGGTATTTCATTCCCTGGAAGGCAATCGATCTTTTTAATATGTTTTTCAACAAATGTGTTTTTCGTGCGGCGTTCGGTTGTTTTAGCTGGGATCTGAGCGGTAATCTCACGAATGATGCGCTCAGACCCCAGCTATCTACCGAACGTCCATTCGTGCAAATAGACTGCATATTCGAAAAGTTATGTATTTTAATATAAATTGTCGGTTCTGCTGCACGGAGGGATAATCCACTTAACAGTATATTCCAGGGGGAGGATCCCTCTAGTGCAGCAGTGCCTGATGGGAGAAATGCCTTGTACTGTAAGTCCCCCATGTAGTCCCCTCTAGGAATGTCCCTGGGAAGGGACTCAGGAAACCCCTTGCATGGGGACTTGTATAAATTGTGGAGCTGAATTAAAAGACCTCAGTTGACTCTCAGAACTGAGTTTCGTCCGGTTACTGGGAGATTTGGGATATTGCCTTGTTGTTTCCAGCGCTTGACTGTGGATTACTTCCTGAACCAGCGGAATTCGTGGATTTAATATTGGCGTTCCGCTACACTCATTATATTCAATGTACACTTACCCAAGGATACAATGGCAAAATGACTGACTGGTTTATTTGGCTGTTGTAGAGTAAGCAACCATAGTGGCTGTCTTGAAGACAGAACTAGAGTTGTGTTTATCCCTGCAGTGTAAACAAACTATATAAATAGAGGTGTGTGCCGGCGGAACGCGTTTAGCACCTACGGAAATTTCCTTGATCTACCGCAGTGCATCTTTTCATCGGACCCTCAAAGTTGGAGGAGGTACCTGAGCTGTCTGGAGGCAAGAAAGAGGGACTCTAAGGACCTTTACCATAAGGTGGACTGCACGGTGAGATTTTATATTATAATACTACAGCACTTCTGGCTCCCTCTGGAATCTTGTTTTTCTGTATTTTGTATTTAAAGTGTTATTTTGTGTTAATTCATTGCTGTTTATGCTGTAATTTGTATGTATTTGGGGGTACTCCATTTATCTAGTCTAATTTCTTTATTTTTATACTATAATGCTAAATATAGGCATTTTCTAAAAACAATGAATTTCCTACATAGTAATAAAACTTTGATTTGGAAGAATATAAGCCGCAATTTAAAGCTATACACACAGGCTGTTCAGACAGAAAACATGACAGGTGCATAGTTACCTTATGGACAGGGGAGGGATATTAGAAACTAAACCCACCCCAACCAATAAGACACCGACACTCTTATGCATGGGTCAAAAACGTCCACAGCTTTAATAATAATAAAGTTAATAACTTATCGTATATAAAAAATACCAGGGTCATTGCCCGCCCCAACCACAATTGTTATAACATTTCCCACATGTTAAATCAAAGGCAATGACCCATAACATAAACACAACTTAATATATAACAACCACATAAATATAAACATGTAAAGTGCCAACATTTTCTTAATTTACTCCTCGTGGGGGTATACCCAGATACTCCTACACTACCGAGGTTGTGAGTAACCGACGGGCTCGAAAGCTCGAAACTTTTACGAACAGTGTATCATTTGAACCAACCAACTAACTGCCATCACCCCTATATTTACTAAGAAGGCCGTTTTCCCCTTAACCTTCCTTACACAACCCTGCCG
Source organism: Pelobates cultripes (assembly GCA_933207985.1). Taxonomy (NCBI): domain Eukaryota; kingdom Metazoa; phylum Chordata; class Amphibia; order Anura; family Pelobatidae; genus Pelobates; species Pelobates cultripes. The sequence goes on along the minus strand of OW240914.1, from coordinate 352,125,894 downwards.
CTGTGACCAAACGGAAAAACAACACCTCGCTAAATAGGAAGGGATGGACCAACTCTGCCAGGTAAGAAATTCGAGTAAAGGGATTCTAAAATGGATGATTATTTATATCAGCTAGCCCCCAAACACTAGCCCCACCAAGCCCTCTACTGCTCCATCTCCCCGCCTTGCCCGCCTCCCAGCCCTGTCTTGGCCCTATTACCTAAGCAGCACTTTCTCCAGGCGCTACAAGACAATGAAAAGATATTCAGCTTCATCAGATACAAGTGTTTAGGGGAATAGTTATAATGATGGCATTCTGGTGGGGTGAGTAAAAGAAAAAGTGGATGATCAAGCCCTATAGGAGGTGGCGGCATGTCACTTGACCGCCTTTATTATAGGGGCACCCACATGCATATGAGCATGTGTGATGTCTGGGTCATTCGTTCACTGTCATGCTGTCCTTCGGGAGGGGGAGCCTGCTGCAGGACCTGCACTTTGATTGGGATTACAAACTGCTACTTTTTATTGTAGCAGCATGAGATCCTGGAGGGGGAGAAACGTTATGCCAACATCAAAGAGGTGAAAGTACAAGTATTTTAACTCCCACACTTCTCCTCCATAAAGACTTTATAACCCTAATAATGCTAACTCGGTGTCACTACTACTTCCTCGACATGTCGTCACCCCATACACACTCACATCACTGAACCAGTGCACCCACTCATGATTGAGAAGATCCAGTGACTTGTTTTAAGACCCCTCACATCATGTCTTCCAAGTTATTAAAAGGCGGTGTGTTGCAGAAGTGTAATAGTGTAGCAGTACAGAAAAAAATTACATTTTAAAAAATCTAATTCACTCACCACTCTCCTTAATGCAGTCTCCAGTTCATCCAGAGAACAATCCTTTGTAGAACGTATCTTAGGCGAACAAGGCGGTGTCTGCTGTGCTCGTTCCTGGGGTGATGTGTCCCAGATTAATGCTACAAAAAAAAAACAAGCATTTTCAGGAAATGTTTTGAATAATATGGTGTAAAGGACATGCGGACGTAAACACAAAAACTCACTGCCCTTAATAAAATGTAAAGTGGTTCCAGTATTTCCTCCTATTGAGTTTTTTAACAATTCACGGGTTTAATTACATTCATGGATAAATAAATGTGTGAACAAAAGTCTGCGAGGAGCAGCCCTCAAAAATGTAGAGTTTCCAATAATTTGAATGTCTGACTCGTAGCTAAATAAAACATTATAAAACAAATATCCCCAACACTTCAAACACATGACAAAACATAGCGTTAATACATTTTTTTTAAATTTTTTTTTAAACGGAAACAATAAAATGAAACACAAAATAAAAGGTGATAAACAATATATATCGGTACACTTTATAAACATGGTTATTGTTAAACATTACCCAGATTTGAATTGTTTTCATTATAAAGTATTTTGCCTTTTTTTAACACAATTTCATGTACTGGAAGATTAATATAATTTAAATGCTATTATACAACATTCTACTAGAAAAGTGGCATTTCCTCAAGGTTATTACAGTCTAGATATGACATCATTTTTGCACAATTATAACAACATTACAGGAAATTATAGGAGAATATATTTCTAACACAAATTATAATAAAGGATACATTAAAAAAGCCACGGCTATAACTGAGACAAGCAGAAAGGTAATATAATAATACATGCAAAAATCATAAGCTTAAATATATATGTAAAGCATGCAGTTATTAGCGGGAAAGAGAATGAAAGCCAATTCACACTGCTTTATCACTTACTTTATTCTGTATAAAGTCATCAATCCAGTCAATGCAGCAAAAGAGAAAGAAATAAGTCCAGAAATATTATAGAATGTTTCTACTAGATAATCCAGCGTAGCACTGCGGGATGGGTTCTAGGGAACCGATAAAGCATTTTAACAGCATTCCTGCTTGCCAGCCACTTCATGGTGATAGATGGGTAATGGGCACCATATACTCTATGGGATATGGATGGTAATCACAATGTGGGGGGGCTGTGGGCATGTGAACTGTGAGGGAGCTCTTGCAGACACAAAGCACTGAAGAATTGAACGAAGTATGTACAACATCTTCGAGGTTGAATAAAAGGTGATGTAGTGGTTATGGTGCTAGCATTCTGCAGATGCCATCGTCCACCTCTGGGTAAAACCATTTTTGAATGGTTTGACTAAAACCGAGAGTCCCCTAGTCACCCACGGCCTGGCCCTCCTGCCCTGTATTGTTAATATATAGCTCTATTTCTACATACTTGGATGGCAGCCTAGTTGTGACTATTGAGTTTGGGGATTGCCCTACGTAAGCTTTTTAAGCTATTTCTTGCCAAAAGTTTCCATTTGGATTTTAGTTCACTACACATAGGAGTTTAGTGAATAACAGTGTAAATCTATTGAGTCCCCATTATAGTCCGTTAGACAGCCATTGGAGACAGGCTAAGGCCTGCAAGGTAATTATTGCAGTTTCCTTAGACAGCCACTGGAGACAGGCTAAGGCCTGCAAGGTAATTATTGCAGTTTCCTTAGACAGCCACTGGAGACAGGCTAAGGCCTGCAAGGTAATTATTGCAGTTTCCTTAGAGTCCCTTAGACAGCCACTGGAGACAGGCTTAGGCCTGCAAGGTAATTATTGCAGTTTCCTTAGACAGCCACTGGAGACAGGCTAAGGCCTGCAAGGTAATTATTGCAGTTTCCTTAGAGTCCCTTAGACAGCCACTGGAGACAGGCTAAGGCCTGCAAGGTAATTATTGCAGTTTCCTTAGAGTCCCTTAGACAGCCACTGGAGACAGGCTTAGGCCTGCAAGGTAATTATTGCAGTTTCCTTAGACAGCCACTGGAGACAGGCTAAGGCCTGCAAGGTAATTATTGCAGTTTCCTTAGAGTCCCTTAGACCAGCCACTGGAGACAGGCTAGGGCCTGCAAGGTAATTATTGCAGTTTCCTTAGAGTCCCTTAGACAGCCACTGGAGACAGGCTTAGGCCTGCAAGGTAATTATTGCAGTTTCCTTAGACAGCCACTGGAGACAGGCTAAGGAATGCAAGGTAATTATTGCAGTTTCCTTAGAGTTCCTTAGACAGCCACTGGAGACAGGCTTAGGCCTGCAAGGTAATTATTGCAGTTTCCTTAGAGTCCCTTAGACAGCCACTGGAGACAGGCTAAGGCCTGCAAGATAATTATTGCAGTTTCCTTAGAGTCCCTTAGACAGCCACTGGAGACAGGCTAAGGCCTGCAAGGTAATTATTGCAGTTTCCTTAAACAACCACTGGAGACAGGCTTAGGCCTGCAAGGTAATTATTGCAGTTTCCTTAGAGTCCCTTAGACAGCCACTGGAGACAGGCTTAGGCCTGCAAGGTAATTATTGCAGTTTCCTTAGAGTCCCTTAGACAGCCACTGGAGACAGGCTTAGGTCTGCAAGGTCATTATTGCAGCTTCCTTAGAGTCCCTTACACAGCCACTGGAGACAGGCTAAGGCCTTAGAGTCCCTTAGACAGTCACTGGAGACAGGCTTAGGGCTGCAAGGTAATTACTGCAGCTTCCTTAGAGTCCCTTAGACAGCCACTAGAGACAGGCTAAGGCCTGCAAGGTAATTATTGCAGTTTCCTTAGACAGCCACTTGAGTCAGGCTTAGGCCTGCAAGGTAATTATTGCAGTTTCCTTGGAGTACCTTAGACAGCCACTGGAGACAGGTTTAGGCCTGCAAGGTAATTATTGCAGTTTCCTTAGAGTCCATTAGACAGCCACTGGAGACAGGCTAGGGCCTGCAAGGTAATTATTGCAGTTTCCTTAGAGTCCCTTAGACAGCCACTGGAGACAGGCTTAGGCCTGCAAGGTAATTATTGCAGTTTCCTTAGACAGCCACTGGAGACAGGCTAAGGAATGCAAGGTAATTATTGCAGTTTCCTTAGAGTTCCTTAGACAGCCACTGGAGACAGGCTTAGGCCTGCAAGGTAATTATTGCAGTTTCCTTAGAGTCCCTTAGACAGCCACTGGAGACAGGCTAAGGCCTGCAAGATAATTATTGCAGTTTCCTTAGAGTCCCTTAGACAGCCACTGGAGACAGGCTAAGGCCTGCAAGGTAATTATTGCAGTTTCCTTAAACAACCACTGGAGACAGGCTTAGGCCTGCAAGGTAATTATTGCAGTTTCCTTAGAGTCCCTTAGACAGCCACTGGAGACAGGCTTAGGCCTGCAAGGTAATTATTGCAGTTTCCTTAGAGTTCCTTAGACAGCCACTGGAGACAGGCTTAGGCCTGCAAGGTAATTATTGCAGTTTCCTTAGAGTCCCTTAGACAGCCACTGGAGACAGGCTAAGGCCTGCAAGGTAATTATTGCAGTTTCCTTAGAGTCCCTTAGACAGCCACTGGAGACAGGCTAAGGCCTGCAAGGTAATTATTGCAGTTTCCTTAAACAACCACTGGAGACAGGCTTAGGCCTGCAAGGTAATTATTGCAGTTTCCTTAGAGTCCCTTAGACAGCCACTGGAGACAGGCTTAGGCCTGCAAGGTAATTATTTCAGTTTCCTTAGAGTCCCTTAGACAGTCACTGGAGACAGGCTTAGGCCTGAAAGGTAATTATTGCAGTTTTCTTAGACAGCCACTGGAGACAGGCTTAGGCCTGCATGGTAATTATTGCAGTTTCCTTAGACAGCCACTGGAGACAAGCTTAGGCCTGCAAGGTCATTATTGCAGTTTCCTTAGACAGCCACTGGAGACAGGCTTAGGCCTGCAAGGTAATTATTGCAGTTTCCTTATAGTCCCTTAGACAGCCACTGGAGACAGGCTAAGGCCTGCAAGGTAATTATTGCAGTTTCCTTAAACAACCAATGGAGACAGGCTTAGGCCTGCAAGGTAATTATTGCAGTTTCCTTAGAGTCCCTTAGACAGCCACTGGAGACAGGCTTAGGCCTGCAAGGTAATTATTGCAGTTTCCTTAGAGTCCCTCAGACAGTCACTGGAGACAGGCTTAGGCCTGAAAGGTAATTATTGCAGTTTCCTTAGACAGCCACTGGAGACAGGCTTAGGCCTGCATGGTAATTATTGCAGTTTCCTTAGACAGCCACTGGAGACAGGCTTAGGCCTGCAAGGTCATTATTGCAGTTTCCTTAGACAGCCACTGGAGACAGGCTTAGGCCTGCAAGGTAATTATTGCAGTTTCCTTAGAGTCCCTTAGACAGCCACTGGAGACAGGCTTAGGCCTGCAAGGTAATTATTGCAGTTTCCTTAGAGTCCCTTAGACAGCCACTGGAGACAGGCTAAGGCCTGCAAGGTAATTATTGCAGTTTCTGAAAAACTGCAATGTTTTACTAACTGGGACAGGACATTGCACTCAGACTATTTCAATGAGATGAAGTGGTCTGGGTGCCCATAGTGTCCCTTTCATGAAGGTAATGATCTAATTTCTCCTTTTACTCCAATCCTGACAATAATTGATGGATATTTAACAAAATGTTGCAGACACTTTTACATTTAGTTTTTGGCTAACTTATTATATCTGTTGCTTTCTTTGCACCCTACAAGTTTTGCATTTTGGCGAATTTCTAAAATGCAAATCTCCGCAACATTTCTTATAAAGAAAACAGTCACTTTTAAGATTACTATTGGACACTTTAATAAATAAAGTAATGATAAAATCTGACTCTTTTCAGAACACTTTGATAAATATCCCCATCGTGTTGTGAAAATAAAAATCTCTTGCCTTTTGCAACAGTCTCTCTCTCGGGCTGGCTGTGGATCTCTGCATTCAGACCAAGATGTGTCAGCATCTCCTTGAAGTCCAGCGTGTTTTTTGAGCCGATACAGTAACGATTCCACAACCTGCCCAGCACAAAAAAACAGAAAATCGAGGAATATATGTAAATAGTACAAATCTAAAACACTGCATATTTAAAAAATATATATATATATACATAATAAATCTAAAATTAATATATATTCAGAATACTTTTTTTAATAATTATATAACATAAACATTCGAAAGAGAATGAGCCGGAAAAGCTTTTGTCATCACACAAGAAGTTTACACGTGTGAAGTTGCTTTATGGACATCCTTGTCTGAGCCTCAATGGTCCAAGATCTGCACCTTAATACACAACTGCTTAAGGGGAAAGTCTGTAAAATCAATATTTCCCTTATTCTAGGGACAAGGCACGATCCCACCTCTAAAGGTCTAGGTGGACAAGTAGAATTTCACTCTACTAAAGAAATGAGTTTCGGAATAACAGTCTGCTTGCAACTCTATACCTCAGTTTGGATCACATGGACCTCAATTTGGGCATACTGCAGATGTGGCTGGGTTGCCACCCTTCCTAGTTGGGACATTTTGGTGACCCTACTAGCAAACCCACAAGTTGACTACCCCTACTTATTTACCATTCCCCATCTTCCCAACCCGGTCATCTTAAATTCTACACTGATCATTCAGGTACACCTGTGCTTCCTCCTCATTACTACTTCCCTTACACTATCTACACTCGATAAATTCCTGGTTACCTGCACTACAGGAGAAGCTACATGTCTGCTTTAAAAATGATACATAGCTACCTATTTCATTTTATAAGATCTTTCACTTTGTGTTATATACGATTTAACAATTATTACATACCTTCCACAATACCCAACACCGGTTTTGCTCTTTTGTAACCTTTACTAAGTGTACCCAGATTTAAAAAATTAACAGCGTTTATAATTTCCAAAAATATATCTGAACCATGAGATAATATAAATTAAATATTTTAAAATCAGTTACAAAATGTTTTTTTTTCTATTACTCAAAAGACAAAAAAGCATATACACAGCGAATGGGGTAAAAATGGTTGCCAGGTGGTGAGAATGTATGGCAATGTGTGACAGAAACTATAAGAAAGGAAAAGTGATTAATTACATGAATAGGCCGTTAAGTAATGAAATAACTGATAACTTCATTGCTACCAGCTTTATTTAGAAACAGAGATAGATTGATTGCCATTTCACACCTCACTTGTCATAAAATCTTACTGGAAATCAGTTTTCTACAAACGTACTGGTAGCAGAGAGAGGTGCCCTCCTTGTGGGATTGGACACTCAGGGTCGAGGACATCTGTTCTTGTGAAGAGCTTATTCTCACGACTGGTGACAACCAATGCTAAAATGGCTTGGATACAATGGCACTCCGATCAGTCAAAGCGGGTGGCCTGGGAACCCCTTCCCTTTGTTTGTATATATACGGCCTGCCCCTGTAGGTGGTTGGACTCTTTCTGGATCTGATCTCCTTTGCCTAATTCTTCTGTATTTCCTACCTCCCAGTCCTATCTACTCCATATCCTGCCTCTCCTCCCCTTAATCCTGCACCTTGCTTTTCTCATTTCCTATACTAAATGCTCTCAGTTTGCAGTGTCGTACCTGGGCTCTCTGATGTGGACAACTGCCTCTTGTTACTGCCAGTTTTATGTAGCAACATGGTATATCGTTTCCTTGATGGACCTTTGTTTCTAGAAATGCACCTGGTACTTTGGGTCTTACTTATTACTTATTTTCTTTGTTTGATTCTCTATTGTCTTCTGTTTTGCTACTTTAATTCGATGAGCTGCACTGATATTTATACAATAACTTTTCCTCTTTTTTAAATAAAGGCGGTATGATAAATGATAAAAACAAATGATGGTCATGTCTTGCATGTGAGGTTTTATCTAGCTACATTGTGTCACGTAAAAACGTGGGGAAATGTGTCTTTTCGAATTTTAAGAATATTTGTAATTTTACTTCTTGATTTCCGATACACACATCTCTTTCTCAGCATGGAAGCACGATTTTATTACCGCTATGAAATGAAGCAGTGTTGGTGCCTGTTTTATTTCTGTGTAGAGCGTACGGACTGCTCAACAGTGCCGGTGCTCAATGTAGGGAGTGGGCAGCTGCTGAGCTCTCAATTGCTTTCTTCCATTTTTAAAACTGTCTGCCGTGTTTTTTAGTACTTTAATTGAAAACCGTGCAGCCGTTTTAAAATTTACAGCCTGTGTGAATTTGGAATAGATACAAATTCAATTTAGGGATCTAAGCCATTCTGAAACTGCAGTGAAAAATGTTACGTTTACTGTCAAATAAAACACCGCGTTGGGTAATTGCCTTCCTAATTTCACTGTGCCGGGGGGATTTTGGCCAGGGAATGTAAGGTTCTCATACATGCACATGTTTTTTTATTAAATTAACCTACAGTATTTTATTTGGTCCCAACTGTGCTTCATTCGAAGCAGGAGATAAAGAATCCTATTCTTACATATTAAAAAGAAATGTGAATTTGGTGTAATAACAGGCCAGTATCTTTACAAACTGTACCCAGACAGAGTGGGAGAGTGCTATGAATCGGGCTTTCGTCAGAATCACTCCACTACAACTGCCCTCTTAAAAGTTTGCAATGACATACAAACTGGCATGGAACAAGGAGACCTAACTGGAGCTATTTTCCTTGATTTTGCTAAGGCCTTTGACACAGTAGACCACAACATTCTACTGCACAAACTCAAAAACTCAGGTATTGATGATTGTTCGCTAACCTGGTTTCGATCGTTTGTATCGGATCGCTCACAATATGTGTCCATTTCTGACAGCAACTCCCTCCCTCTCCCAGTCACGTGTGGTGTTCCCCAGGGTTCCATTCTCGGCCCCCTAATATTTACATTATTTATAAATGATCTGCCTAATGTCTGCAAATCCTCAAATGTACACATGTACGCAGATGACACGGTAATCTATGCGAGCAAATCCGATCTACCGCAACTTGAGGCTGTGCTCCAAGACCAGTTTACAGAGGTAGAAAGGTGATTCGCAAAAAAAAACCAAACTCTTGCTGAACACTGACAAAACTGTCACAATGATCTTTGGAACAGTACCTAAATTACACAAATTACACAATTCCCACCTATCCATCAAAACAAATTCAAATGGCACACTGACCGCAGTCCAGTCTTTCAAATACTTGGGTATGATATTAGACCCCAATCTATCTTTTGGCCTGCACATAGAAAAGCTTGCATCTAAACTTTATCCAAAACTAGGTGCCCTGTACAGAAACAAATCCTGCCTAAGCCCTACAGTAAAGGAAAAGATTATACAGCAAATGCTGATGCCAATCATTGATTATGGGGATGTAGTATATGCGTCTGCATCGCAATCCCACATTAATAAACTCAACACATTGTATAACTCGTTCTGTCGCTTTGTGCTACAATGTAATTACAGGACCCACCATTGTGACATGCTAAAAGAACTAAACTGGCTGTCGCTGGAATCCAGACACACCCTTCATCTTTCCAGCCTTGTGTTTAAGAGCTTTTCTGGGAAACTCCCACCCTACCTGAACACAATGCTTTCCCCAGCTGTTCCCACTTCCTATAACCTCCGATCCAGTACAAGCACTTTACTTAGTCTACCTCAATACAAAAAGAAAGCGGCCCGATCCTCCTTCTCCTACAGAGCGCCGCAATTGTGGAACGACCTCCCGCACAATTTAAAATCATCCCTAAGCCTAACGTCCTTTAAGAGATCCCTCTCTACATACCTCAAAACAGAATGAACCTGTCATGGTTGATTATATATTTCCTGCCTGTTCTATGTTAAATTTTGTATTTATTGTGTATTAATATTGTTTTTGTATTTTATTGTACCCCAATTGTAACAATGCAATGATTTGTGGACCCAGGACATACTTGAAAATGAGAGAAATCTCAATGTATCCTTCCTGGTAAAATATTTTATAAATAAATAAATATCATTGCATTCCTGGAATAGAAAAACCCTCAGTATTATAACATGCCTGGCACAGACAAGCTCACTGACACACACATATACAAGCTCACTCACTAGCAGGCACACAGACACACACACACACACAATCACTTTCATAGGCTGAAGCTTACCAGGCACTGGCAGGTGAAGTTGCCATTTTCTGGCCTCTTACTTCCAGCGAGGTCAGCAACTTGGTTTGGTTGAGCTTGTTAAGGAGACAGATCAGGAGCAGAGCCAGCACAAGCCAACCACAATCCTGACCAATCAGCATATCATCATAGAGATACATTGAATCAATGCATCTCTATGAGGAAAGTACAGTGTCTCCATGCATTGAATGGCAGTCACACTGTGCAGCACTGCCCCAGGAAGCACTTCTAGCAGCCATCTGAGGAGTGGCCAATGGAGGTATCACTAGGCTGTAATGTAAACACTGCATTTTCTCTGAAAAGACAGTGTTTACAGCAAAAATCCTGAAGGAAATTATTATACTCACCGGAACAAATACAATAAGCTGTAGTTGTTGTGGTGACTATAGTGTCCCTTTAAGAATTATAAAATATAATAATCCTAGCACAAAATATGTAAACAATGTCTCTAGAAGTGGCTACAAGTCTACTTACTTTTCATACTCTATGTTCTTCATTTTGAAGCAGTAGTTCTCAAGGATTCGACGCAGTTCATGTTTCTGTATTTGACCATTTTGATTGTAATCAAAGATTCGACAGGCCCGGACTACAGCTTTAAGATTCTTTGAAATCTGTGAATAAGGAAGTTCTCAGAATTAGGTGCAGTGACCAATCTTATATTAAGGGACTAAAGATAGCTATCCTTGGCACTAAATGTTGGTGGACTACAATTCACATCATGCACGGCCAGCTATTGGCCAATATTAGCCTCTTCTATATAAAGTATACAAATGTACCAATTATACCATAATGTATTATTACAAATCTCTCATTATTTTAAAATATCCACAATACAATCTTATTTTTATATCTATTTCATAAATAAAAAGCCCACATTTGAGATGTATTGCTGTGGAGCTCTGTGATACAATCATGCATGCTCCATGTTACTCCATGTGATACACACATACATACAGTTGCAAGAAAAAGTATGTGAACCCCTTGGAATGATATGGATTTCTGCACAAATTGGTCATAAAATGTGATCTGATCATCATCTAAGTCACAACAATAGACAATCACAGTCTGCTTAAACTAATAACACACAAAGAATGAAATGTTGCCATGTTTTTATTGAACACACCATGTAAACATTCACAGTGCAGGTGGAAAAAGTATGTGAACCCTTGGATTTAATAACTGGTTGAACCTCCTTTGGCAGCAATAACTTCAACCAAACGTTTCCTGTAGTTGCAGATCAGACGTGCACAACGGTCAGGAGTAATTCTTGACCATTCCTCTTTACAGAACTGTTTCAGTTCAGCAATATTCTTGGGATGTCTGGTGTGAATCGCTTTCTTGAGGTCATGCCACAGCATCTCAATCGGGTTGAGGTCAGGACTCTGACTGGGCCACTTCAGAAGGCGTATTTTCTTCTGTTTAAGCCATTCTGTTGTTGATTTACTTCTATGCTTTGGGTCATTGTCCTGTTGCAACACCCATCTTCTGTTGAGCTTCAGCTGGTAGACAGATGGCCTTAAGTTCTCCTGCAAAATGTCTTGATAAACTTGGGAATTCATTTTTCCTTCGATGACAGCAATCCGTCCAGGCCCTGACGCAGCAAAGCAGCCCCAAACCATGATGCCCCCACCACCATACTTCACAGTTGGGATGAGGTTTTGATGTTGGAGTGCTGTGCCTTTTTTTTGCCACACATAGTGTTGTGTGTTTCTTCCACACAACACAACTTTAGTTTCATCAGTCCACAGAATATTTTGCCAGTACTGCTGTGGAACATCCAGGTGCTCCTGTGCAAACTGTAAACGTGCAGCAATGTTTTGTTTGGACAGCAGTGGTTTCCTCTGCGGTATCCTCCCATGAAATCCATGATTGTTTAGTGTTTTACGTATTGTAGATTCGCTAACAGGGAATTCTCTGCCTGAAGAAGTGGTTTTATCAGAGTCCATACAGATGTTCAAACGGCTACTAGATGCATACTTGCAAGAACAGAATATTCAAGGATATAATCTTTCAATGTAGGGTACTAACTGCTTGATCCAAGGATAAATCTGACTGCCATTCTGGGGTCAAGAAGGAATTTTTTTCCTAGCTTGTTGCAAAATTGTACTTCAAACTGTTTTTTTTTGCCTACTTTTGGATCAACAGCAAAAAACAAATGTGAGGTAGGCTGAACTTGATGGACGCAAGTCTCTTTTCAGCTATGTAACTATGTACTATGTATGTTAGCATTTGCCAGTGACTTTTGTAAATCTTTAGCTGACACTCTAGGATTCTTCTTCACCTCATTGAGCAGTCTGCGCTGTGCTCTTGCAGTCATCTTTACAGGACGGCCACTCATAGGGAGAGTAGCAGCAGTGCTGAACTTTCTCCATCTATAGACAATTTGTCTTACCATGGACTGATGAACAGCAAGGCTTTTGGAGACACTTTTATAACCCTTTCCATCTTTATGCAAGTCAACAATTCTTAATCGTAGGTCTTCTGAGAGCTCTTTTGTGCGAGGCATCATTCACATCAGGCAATGCTTCTTGTGAAAAGCAAACCCAGAACTGGTGTGTGTTTTTTATAGGGCAGGGCAGCTGTAACCAACACCTCCAATCTCATCTCATTGATTGGACTCCAGTTGGCTGACATCTCACTCCAATTAGCTCTTGGAGATGTCATTAGTCTAGGGGTTCACATACTTTTTCCACCTGCACTGTGAATGTTTACATGGTGTCTTCAATAAAAACATGGCAAAATTTCATTCTTTGTGTGTTATTAGTTTAAGTAGACTGTGATTGTCTATTGTTGTGACTTAGATGATGATCAGATCACATTTTATGACCAATTTGTGCAGAAATCCATATCATTCCAAAGGGTTCACATACTTTTTCTCGCAACTGTACATTAGTAGTTTTTCCCTTAATGTGTCTAACGAACTGGACAAATGTATTTATTAAATTAATTTGGCTAGTTAGATTGTGCCATGCAATTGGCACCTCCACACAGCATTACCCAAACCCCCCAAATGGGAGCCTCTCCGTCGCTGTGCACGTCCTTGTATTAAGTATTACTTTTTTTGTTTGTCTCTGGAAATTGTCTTCCTCAAGGAAGAGCGAGAGATGAAAAGACACAGATGAGCAGATATCAAGAGACATTCAGTACTAAATGAACTGGAACAAAATAAGTATGTAGACGGTGAGGCTCCTGGTATTGGCTGTGTTCCTGCGGCAGCGCAGTCTAACTTGTCTTTTTCTATTGATTCCATCTGTTTACACTCTACAGAGTATTGGCGCCCTGCTGCGCACATTTCCTATTTACCAGCTGGAAGCTCTGGAACATCTCCAGCATTGGCACTTTGCCTGGAAGCACAAATGGAGCTTAATACTTTGTTCGTCTTATATTTTTAATTAACTGTTGTGTCCAGTATGGGGAGCTGGTTTAACATTTACATAAAATCTGAAGGTGTTTGGCTGGAATGTCCTGTTTTGTACGCCGCTGGCAGAACAGTTGCCCTTGTCTATGATATTATACCAAAACACATTAGTATGAGGATTATTTTAGTGGGAAGCAAACTGCGCTCCTAAATCAACACGTTAAAAACGCCAATCTCAGTGAGAACACATGTCATTTTCTTATTGTGATTAAATTAGTCTGACAATCTACAAATAGAACCTTTACATAATATTTGTGCCACCTTTTGGTAATTTGGACAAGTATATAAATAGAGAGTATAATAAAGGATACTTAGATAACGTTCTAATTTGCCCATTTGTTATATTTGCAATGTTCCGTTTGAAGACTTGTGTAGCCTAGGTGATCCCCAAGGAGATATGGTTCCTTATTAGAATCCATTTAAAAAAACAAACAAACAAACAAACAAAAAAAAAAACAGCATGTTTTACATTCTGAGATCAAAACAGTATAACATCATTACAGTGTAAAATCATTACATCGCCATCCATAACAGTGCAACGTCATTACATCATCCTCCATAACAGTGCAACGTCATTACAATATCATCCATAACAGTGCAACGTCATTACATCACCATCCATAACAGTGCAACATCATTACATTATCATCCATAACAGTGCAACGTCATTACAATATCATCCATAACAGTGCAACGTCATTACATCATCCTCCATAACAGTGCAACGTCATTATATCATCATCCATAACAGTGCAACGTCATTACATCATCCTCCATAACAGTGCAACGTCATTATATCATCATCCATAACAGTGCAACGTCATTACATCATCCTCCATAACAGTGCAACGTCATTACATCATCATCCATAACATTGCAACGTCATTATATCATCATCCATAACAGTGCAACATCATTACATTATCCTCCATAACAGTGCAACGTCATTACATCATCCTCCATAACAGTGCAACGTCATTATATCATCATCCATAACAGTGCAACGTCATTACATTATCCTCCATAACAGTACAACGTCATTACATTATCATCCATAACAGTGCAAAGTCATTACATCATCCTCCATAACAGTGCAACGTCATTACATTATCATCCATAACAGTGCAACGTCATTACATCATCCTCCATAACAGTGCAACGTCATTACAATATCATCCATAACAGTGCAACGTCATTACATTATCATCCATAACAGTGCAACGTCATTACAATATCATCCATAACAGTGCAACGTCATTATATTATCCATAACAGTGCAACGTCATTACATCATCCTCCATAACAGTGCAACGTCATTACATCACCATCCATAACAGTGCAACGTCATTACATTATCATCCATAACAGTGCAACGTCATTACATTATCATCCATAACAGTGCAACTGTCACATCCTGTCCTGTTCTGCGGAGATGCCTGGCCTTGGCTTCTGGTATCCAGTACTCTTTTTACAATTCTTGTTTAGTTTTTCTTGGTTTTTCTGGTTTTCTATTCCATGTCTGGTTTTCTTTATGCTGGGTTTTCTGGGTTCATTCCTGTATTCCGTTCCTGGAATTCCCAGTGTCTTGGATTGCTTTAAATGTTTGTTTTATGATGCCACACCCGTTCCTTTTCCATGAATCCTTTTGTTTCAGTTGGTTCCTGCAGGCAGTTGCTCCAAGTCATCTGCCCATTCTTGCAGGTAAGTGCTGTGTGTGTTTTATTATAGTTTATTTAGTCGTGCATATCTAGGTAGTATCCCACCTTAATTGGAGTACTTTGCCGCAGTTAGTGGGATGCATACCTCTTCGCCATTTATGTATATCTAAATATCCAAAGTTTTACATATATAGTACTTAGTTTTGTCTCCTCTTGTTTTGCCTTGCATCCCTGGTCTCTGGCCCTGTTAATCCATTTCCATACAGTAACTCCTAATATCAAGATCAGGCATACTGGGTCCCGGTCACCGGACCGCCACCCCTGACATCAACGTCATTATTTCACCAACCATAATAGTGCAACGTCATTACATCATCAACCATAACAGTGCAACGTCATTACATCATTAACCAGAACAGTGCAACGTCATTACATCATCAACCATAACAGTGCAATGTCATTACATCATTAACCAGAGCAGTGCAACGTCATTACATCATCAACCATAACAGTGCAATGTCATTACATCATTAACCAGAACAGAGTAATGTCATTACATCAACCATAACAGTGCAGTGCTTACATCAACCATAACAGTGCAACGTCATTACATCACCATCCATAACAGTGCAACGTCATTACATCATTAACCAGAACAGTGCAACGTCATTACATCATCAACCATAACAGTGCAATGTCATTACATCATTAACCAGAACAGTGCAACGTCATTACATCATCAACCATAACAGTGCAATGTCATTACATCATTAACCAGAACAGTGTAATGTCATTACATCAACCATAACAGTGCAGTGCTTACATCAACCATAACAGTGCAACGTCATTACAATATCATCCATAACAGTGCAACGTCATTACATCACCATCCATAACAGTGCAACGTCATTACATCATCCTCCATAACAGTGCAACGTCATTACATCATCCTCCAGAACAGTGCAACGTCGTTACATCATCGACCATAACAGTGCAACGTCATTACATCATCAACCATAACGGTGTAACATCATGACATCATCAACCATAACAGTATAACTGTTGGAATGTGACTCCCAGAGACTGGAGCTCTTCTCAGTCAGTACTTCTGATGACCACATTCGTAATAAGATATGCCATTGCCGAGGATACGCACTGAGGAACCTTACAGTGTGGAGGTACTGAATTTCCACTCACCAATCTAGTGTAATGATAATAATAATAATAATAATAGTAATAACATTATAATAATAATAGCTGTACTAATATGTGCTCAGTCCTAGGAATATAGCAATATTATATTATCGCTATAATGAGGCTCAACATTCTGAAGTAAATCAATGTCTCCTACTTAGTTGTTTGCTGATTACAGTTTACATTATGTAAAACCAGAGGGAATGGGGTCACCTTCCAAAGATGCTGCTTGGACGAATAGTTCATATAAAGCTACCTGTTTATGGTAATAAATGTGACCACTCAATGCTGACCCCTTATTTACACCTGTGTGGGTTGGACCTGACACGTGTATCACACAAGATATGACCGAGATCAGCGATGCCATATTTCTTTTATATAAACAAGATACAAATATATCCATCTTTTTTGTTTTATTAAAACTCTACGTTACAGAACTATTTTTTTTCTTCACATTTAAAACCTGGGACATGTTGTCTATATTTGCATTTTGTGGACTTTTTATATTACACACATTTCTGAGTTTCATTTGACCTTTGCTGCATAAATCACATTACTATGTATCTTTTATTTTCTTTTGTAAAATAAAAACATATCTCTAATTTCAAGCAGATATGATTAAAGTCAATAATTTATAAAATACTTTTATTACACAGCAGCCACTGTGACAGTGAAGGGATTAACAAACAAACAATAACCCATTGGTTATTTTATTATTCCTCCGACGTACGCACACATGAACTGCTACTTGTGAGATAGTGCACTTTACAGCCCCATCGAGGGGCAAATATGAGCCTATATGGCAATAAATGTAAGAAAACTTCACATTAGCAAAACACACAGACTGTTTTTTTTTTTTTTTTAAACTCTGTATTGTTAATGCACTAATAAATTTTAACCTTTCTTTAAAACCAAGGACTGGTGTAAAATCTCTGTCCCATTTAAAGAGAAGTGCTATTTTCGTGATTAGGGCATCTTTTGTATAAATGTGAAAAAACTAAATACACACACAAAATAAAATGGCAATCCATTGAATCTTGTATTATGGGAAAATAACACCATTGAGGGATTCTGGAGATACCATAACCACAAGAAGTGAGTTTGTGCTAATGCTTAGTGCACTATTTGCATTGCAGTTTAGCAAGGAATAATAAGCAATGTAAGATCAGCTGGTTAGTAGGATATGTACATGTATATTAACTCTATGGGTGGTCAATCTGTCCATCATGTGGGGTACATATCTGCTGCTTTTGTCAAAAGGAGAAAAAATAGAAAGGAGAATTTTCTTGGAATTTGTTATTTAAAGCACACTTCAAGCACCATAACTATGTATGGTCAGTTTGTCCTATTGCCCTGCATTCTATTCATTATAATTTCAATCACTTGCTGCTGTATCCTGTCCCTATCAAAATGTTATTTAATCTTCATCATGCCTGGTGTATCAAACAGAGACTAAAAGTGGGATAGTCAGACGGGACACCAAAATTGGTAATGAAAGCTATCGACATGTCAACTCGAGAGAAAAATACTCCCCAAGTGGCAGTTCCATTTTAAATAGTAGAATATATGTTGATGGATCTGTTGACACCAGACAGACAGACAGACAGATAGACAGGCAGACCGTGGAAACAAATTCACAGTTTGAGAGATGTATGAAAACACTGAAAGTATCCCAAGATGACAGGATTGTACAGAGCGGTAACAAGGTTTGTCTAATTACCATTTAATTAGCTGATCCTAATTAACCCAGCTGTAATTATCTGCAACTTGTCTAGGTATTTCTTAGCCTGGAAAGCTGCAGACATACGCAAAGCGTTATTTGTAGGTTATGAATTTGATAAGACGGAAATATGGATTTACCATATGAGTGCTAGAATGGGATTTGGTGAAATTGTTATAAGTGAATTATTTTTAAATTGCCAATTTTTTTATTAGACATATAAATAAGACAAATAGAAAATATTAGAATATGATAATATTGATTTCATTTTCATTGGCCTTTTGTCTTATTTAGCTACATTACCATAAGGCGTGACTCACTATACAACTGGGGAAAGGGACAGAAAGCGAAAAAATATGGAGAAAGCTGAATGTTTGTGGGAGAGAATACGAGAACAAGGACAAGAATATGAATAAAGTTAAGGGTGGGGTAGGTATGAAAATAGGGATAGAAATTGGTGTAAAATATGTACAGAAGGACAGTAGGGGAGATAAAATGGTTAAATGGACTGTAAGGAATCATGGAAAGAGATACACCACTGTACAAAGAGACTAGATGGGAAGAAGTGCACTAATAGGTAAGTGATGATGCAATATGAGAGTGTTGTTGCTGTGGAACTCTATAATGTAAATATACAGTGAATATTATACTGAGTCTCACAGCAATGAAACACACACAGGGTCTTTACTAAAATCTGATTAGTAACAAATTGAAAACAGAATTGCAAAATTAGGTTCCACTACACTGATCATCCACAACATTAAAAGCACTGACAGATGACGTGAAGTCGTGAATAACACTGATCAAATTGTTACAATGGCACCTGTCAAAGGTAGGATATATTAGGCAGCAAGTGAACAGTCAATTTTTGAATTTCATGTGTTGGAAGCAGGAATAATGGGCAAGTGAAAATACCTGAGCAACTTTGACAAGGGCCAAATAGTAATGTATAGATGACTGGATCCAAGTATCTACAAAACGGCAAGTCTCTGTATGCACTGGTTAGTGGTTATCTTTCATTTGTTTGTTTTTATTGAACCCGATCTTCTGCTGCTGAATCCTTGGCTATATATCCTTGGTGAGGATTATACCTCCCGATCCAACTGGATTGAGCAAACCTTATTTTGATCTGAAGCATATGAGTAGGATTTTATTACTTTTACTGTGCTTTACACTCTATTTTATGGCACACACTATTGTGCCTTTTTATTTCTCGTTTATATATACATGGAGGA
This sequence comes from Pelobates cultripes, assembly GCA_933207985.1. NCBI lineage: Eukaryota > Metazoa > Chordata > Amphibia > Anura > Pelobatidae > Pelobates > Pelobates cultripes. Next base: position 352,106,759 of record OW240914.1, on the reverse strand, counting down.
ATAACCACATCACCTATATCCTAGAGTGGGGATCATACCACTTCACACATTATTTATGGAGCAATACTTGGGCTCCATAATATGTGAGTGTACACCTCTCTACATACCTATCCTGGCTTATTAGCTCAACTTACTACACTATATTCTTTTTTTTGGTCTCTTTTGATACCCTTCAAAAACTTGAAGAATCTGTACTACAATATATCCATAGGCGGAGATCATTTTGCCCCGGTGTGCAAGTCGGAGCCTTTTTTTAAGCTCCCTGAAAGTGTGAGTGTACAATTTTTATTTATTCCTCACTCTATGAAGAAGTTTTTACCTTACTACACTATCAGTCCTTTTAGCTTTCCCTTTTTTTTTCATTGCATACACTTCA
>OW240914.1:352094096-352105891 GCA_933207985.1 Pelobates cultripes | reverse complement strand
CTTTGCAGTTCTATGTATTGTATGTATCATCATTCTGTGCCAATATATATCATATAGCTCCATACCAACAGCACAGACAGATCATCTGCTATCGTAATCTAAAAATAAAATGGGAAATAGCAATTTGTCTCTCGCTGTGTGAAAATTTCATTTCAACCAGCAATGTCTAGCTATATAGCTTAAATGTTAAATGGAGTAATGCAAAGTCAGAAAAGTGTATTAATAGTTAATGTTCATTCTCACCTAAAAAATTATTTAATAAGAAAAAAAAATTGGTACTGTGGCAATTAGACACTTAAAGTGTTACCTTTAACACTCCACGTGCTCTGCTATAGGTGAAGACAGTGACAGATGTCTTCTGTCTCAGACGACGAGTGTAAAATCACTAAAATCACACCCACAGACCATCATTTCACAGGCTCAGGTTTTGCACCAAATTCAGAAAACATGACAGAATCTTTTAATTAAAATAAAATGGGATTCTTTCAAAAAGATATAATAACTCTTTATGTGTCAGGGGAATTTGTATAGCCACCAGTTGTGCTGGTAATGTTAAAATGGAGTGTATGTATATATGTATGTATGTATGTATGAATGAATGAATGTGTCTATATACAGTATACTCCACACTGTGCAAAACTCTTAGGCCCCCTTTAGATTTGTTGTTTTAGCAATGACCATGTAATTACCATATATAATTATCCTTCAGTCTCTTAATTAGAATACACCCAGAAAATACAGGAAATCAGCAAACAAGCTCAATACTCACAATGTGGTATTCAAGCTGTTATAAAGAAATTTGAAGAATCCAGGAGAGGTGGACAAAAAAGGACTGGAAAGCAAAAAGTTTCAAAATCTGCTGAGAAGTGTCTGAGTTTCTTCTTTGAGAGACCGGATGAAGTCCAGCAAGGACCTGGCTCAGCATCTGGCAGCGTCATCGGGATGCCAATTTGACCATTCTACAGCCAGGAGAAGATTGTTCACCAATGGTCTTTGTGGAAGGTTACACATTCCAATATTTACATATTTAAGGTTTTTAAGCTTTTTCACCATGTTCCCCTTCCAAAAAGTTAGTTAGTTCCTTATAAATCTTCTGCAGACTGTACCATGGTCAACTTGGCATCCCGATGACGCCGTTAGATGCTGAGCATCAGATTTTGAACATTTTCTTATCCTTCCAGCCTTTTTTTGTCCATGACCTCTCCTGATTCTTCAAATATCTTTATAACAGTAGGAATACACAATACATTAGTAATAGCTGGAATACACAATACGTGAATAACAGCTGGAATACACAATATGTGAGTAACAGCTGGAATACACAATACGTGAGTAACAGCTGGAATACACAATACGTGAGTAACAGCTGGAATACACAATATGTGAGTAATCGCTGGAATACACAATATGTGAGTGACAGCTGGAATACACAATAAGTGAGTAACAGCTGGAATACACAATACGTGAGTAACAGCTGGAATACACAATACATTAGTAACAGCTGGAATACACAATATGTGAGTAACAGCTGGAATACACAATATGTGAGTAATCGCTGGAATACACAATATGTGAGTGACAGCTGGAATACACAATAAGTGAGTAACAGCTGGAATACACAATACGTGAGTAACAGCTGGAATACACAATACATTAGTAACAGCTGGAATACACAATATGTGAGTAACAGCTGGAATACACAATATGTGAGTAACAGCTGGAATACACAATACATTAGTAATAGCTGGAATACACAATATGTGAGTAACAGCTGGAATACACAATATGTGAGTAACAGCTGGAATACACAATACATTAGTAATAGCTGGAATACACAATATGTGAGTAACAGCTGGAATACACAATATGTGAGTAACAGCTGGAATACACAATACATTAGTAATAGCTGGAATACACAATATGTGAGTAACAGCTGGGATACACAATACATTAGTAATAGCTGGAATACACAATATGTGAGTAACAGCTGGAATACACAATATGTGAGTAACAGCTGGGATACACAATATGTGAGTATCCACTTTGTTTGCGGATTTCCCTTTGAGAGTGGTGTTGCATACATACTACGTACATTTCCTGTATTTTCTGGTTGTATTCTAATAAAGAGACAGAGGAATAATTAATATGGTCATTATACCATTGCTAAAATAACAAATCTAATGGTGGCCTAAGACTTTTGCACAAACTACTTTAAATGGTACATGGTGTTTTTGTAGGTGTATATGGATTTTATTTGCTCTTAACATAGACATTTACAGAGCTATCTCAAATGCCATGCTTTAAATGTTGGAGGTTAATTCAGTTAATATAGTATTGGACCCCGTCTAGCTATGGGCTTCAATGATAGGCTAAAAAACTGCGGTGGCTGTCTTTTGAGCCTATCTTTGCTGTTTGACTGGCTAATGTAAACGTTACCTTGCCAAGTCATAGCAGGGAGAGCTTTGTCTTTTGTCAAATAGCTGTAAAATAGTGAATGAGTTGGAGAATATTTATCGATTTTCAGTTCACTGTAATACAATGGTTTAGTGATGAATCATCGCACCCCAGTTTCATAACGCAGGAACTGTGTAAAATTCTTTAAAGAGACACTCCACTCCCCAAATAGCAATACAGTATAAATCAATGTTTATAGATAAACCCCCAGTGAAAACATGCATGAATGTAGTAACTTTAATGTAGTAACTTTAAGATTTAAGTGGTCCTTTCTAGAAAACAAAAAGGTATTAGGTTAGGTATATACAGTTGCAAGAAAAAGTATGTGAACCCTTTGGAATGATATGGATTTCTGCACAAATTGGTCATAAAATGTGATCTGATCATCATCTAAGTCACAACAATAGACAATCACAGTCTGCTTAAACTAATAACACACAAAGAAAGAAATGTTGCCATGTTTTTATTGAACACACCATGTAAACATTCACAGTGCAGGTGGAAAAAGTATGTGAACCCTTGGATTCAGCATCTGAATCGGGTTGAGGTCAGGACTCTGACTGGGCCACTTCAGAAGGCGTATTTTCTTCAGTTTAAGCCATATGTGGGTCGAAGCAAGGGGAGGTGTGGATAGGGCTGCATGAACAGAAACATGATTTAACTCCTAAATGGCAGACAATTGAGCAGTGGAACTTCGGGGGCATGATCTACACATCGCTTCATTAAGTTCAAGTTGTTTTGGCGATTATAGTGTCCATTTAAATTTGAAATTCATGTTAAATTCTCACTTTGGTTAAGAAACCTGACTTTTTACATTCAATAAAGCACAGTAGTATGAAATTACAATGAGATGATCTCAGCCTTGACATCATGCACTTATATAAAAGATGATAACATACCGCAGTTTTCAGCTGTGTCTCCAATTCACTCAGGGTCATTACTTGGGTCACTTGTGAAGCGCTGTACCAAAAATAAACCAAAAACATATATTTGTATCTAGCTCCTCTTCCAATCAATGGCATACCATCCAGCTTGGGATCTGTAGAGAATATCTGAAGGAATTGTACATTTTAGGGCAAAGTAACTGCATTGGCAAATTGTTAAATCTCTGCAATTTTTGCCTAAAATGTATGATTCCCCCCTCAATCATCCACAGTAATAATAACCGACAAATGGGACTTCCTGCAATCATTTTATAAAATATGGGTGATATCTCTGAAATATCTAACTCCAGATTAACTGTGTCCATGGGGGTTTGATTGACTCCATATTTATTAGAACATCTCACCAGATGGTACACCAGAAACAAGTCTTGGGTTGTCTACATGTAGTTTTTCTGTGATTGTAGCCATACGTGAGGAGGGTACATGGTAAGTATATTGAATCAGCAATGACATATAAACAGAGAGTACATGACAAACTAAGAGCAGGCACAATCTACAACGTTTCAGGTGAAATCCCTTAGTCACGGCATACCGGTAGATTTACTGGGCTGGGCCAGCAGGCAGGTAGGTGACACCTAACTTCTTTCTAATGTCCCCATTAAATAACGCTAAGAGAGACATGACAACTCTACTAAGGGGAAAGCAAGAATGGAGCAGGAGATGGAGGGTACAATAAAGGTGGTGATGGTAGAGGTGGATTTAATTGACAGTGTGCTGATAATGGGGAGCGAGTGCAGTATATGACACTATTCTTAATTAGAAACCAAACATAACCAGTAAACGCTCAATGGTCATGTTTAAATAAAGAAGTAAAACGAGCATTAGGAAATATAATGTTTAATTAAAAAGGTATTACTTCTTTCTTGGCTTTATACATTTGGCTTTTGTTGTGCAAAGCATAAAACGGTCTCTACATAAAAGGTTACTTTAAACAGACACAAATGTCTTGGTTGCTACGCTCCCAATCCTCATCCACAGGAGTATATTGTTTGCCTTTCACAGCGTGTGTGCGAATATACACTGTAACCCTGACATAATGCACACAAATAAACACTGCAGACAATTTGTGTTTACTTGGCATTGAATTGACACTAGAAGTGTTAAACAGCAGTTATTCATTCAACCAGTAATACTTACATACTGTTTCCATAAGCACCCCCTACCATGCAAAACATTGTGCCACCTTAAAGGGCAACTGTCATCAAATATTCACTTCTCATTTGTTAAACGCTTATTACATTTAAAGAAATTTCATTATATTTTTTTTAAATGACATATATTGATTTTTTTTATCTCGCTCTGCAGCCATGTTGGATCAGATTCTGCCTTATCTGACCAACGTAAAGAGTATAAGATACAGTCCAGAAAGAACACAAGGATAACGAGAAACAGGCCAAGGTAAAGAATTCGATAGAGTAGAATAATTGAGTATACTGAGCCGGGGTCAAAGATTGCACAGAGTAGAATAATATGAATGTATGACATATTGGAATACTTAGGGTGACAATATAACACAACCTACCTGATATAGTGCATTTTTTGCATCTGCACGCTATATAATGAGTTTCCTTGCTTATTTATCCTGAATAATGCAGTGTGTTCGCTTCTGCGGATGAAGTGCCCCATGGACCTAATGCACGTGGCTGGGGTCACATGATGCCAATTTGACCCCTACAGCAAATAAACATCAATTGCCTGTGTATCTGTCCCTCATTCTTTTTGATTATAAGCTTGTTTTGGGAGGACCCTCCTTACCTTCTGTTCCTGTATGTCAAACATGTTCCGAAAGATTAATTGTTTGTCTTGGTTTCTCAATTGTACAGCATTACAGAATATGTTAGTGTCCTATAAATAATTGGAATTGTGAAGGGTTGATGCTAGCAGCCATTTTGGTGTCATCCCCATAAGTTAAAAACCCCTGGTGTAATTAATGCAAATAATGAGTAAAGCAAATAAAATGCCTGATTTATATGCAGGTTTTAAATAGTAACATTAATTACATCACATTTGAGGATTGCCTTCTTTCTAACCTGCCAAGCGTGGCATCAACAAGTACTTGCAGAAGTTAATTTTATGCTTTCCCGGGATCCCTCCAAATTTTGCTCTGGGATAAAAAGGTGAAATTCAAATGTATTGCAAACCTTTAGCATCAAAAAATGTAAAAAAATGGGGAATTTACACTTTTTTCAACGCTGCATTGAAATGAACATCACATTAATTCCTACCTCCTCTTCACGTTCTTTCCGTGGCTGGTGCCAACATGGTGGAATTTTTCTAGGAATGTAAGATATGGAATCGCTCCATTGCCGTACATCGGAATCTATTTCAAGATGTGTACATCAAAGAAAGGATATTTTGCTGTCAAATTTTAATGAACAATCTGGAGTCTGCCTGACAACAATTTATGGCAACAAATGACACGTAAGTTTAATATATAAAATTGAAATCCCTTACAGTGAATAAATTGAAAATGAAAGTTAAATCTAAAAAATAATGACTGTAATCTCTTACAGAAGTTATGGACTCACCAAGAATATAGAAACCATTCCAGTGTTAGATGCCACTAAAACTGCTTGCAAAAAAAAAACCACATTATTGAAACCAAATTATCTCCCAGTGCAAAGCACTGTGTGTTATAAAGGGGATGCCGAGGTTAGTCTGAATGCAGTGATCGTCCAACATTCCAACTGAACATGTGGGTCTAAATCCACAGGATCAGCCTACTGAAATATCAAATAAAGTTATTTAAATTGACTGATTGCTGCTGATAACACATGCTCCAGTGAAAATTCTAAAATAATGACACAATTTATAGATACAATTAATTTACCCCCTTACAATGCAAACACTGATGAAGCTTACCTTTGCTAGTAGACCATCAAATTGGGGTGGAGTTAGGGGTAAAATAAAATTTTGAAGAACCCTGTAGAACTCTCCTTTGGTCACAGTGAAATTCTGATCAGCATCCAATGCAGTAAAAGCATTTCTCAAATCTTCCCCAAGCTCATTAACTCTTTGGTATATTATCTGTTCAATGTCAGCTGAGGACAGATGGGGATTTGGGATAGAGATCACAGTGGAAACTGGAAGAGAACGTGATAAACAATGAATGAGCACTTTACAAGAATAACAAGGAAATTGTTTTGTGAATTGAGGCCACAAAATGTTTGATAAGTTCCTCTGGGTCCCTCAGCAGTCACTATCTGTAAGGTAATGTTACAAATGGTCTTATTTATTGCTCTTTCATTCATTCTTACAGGGAGCAAGGCACGTGAAGCTATCTAAAACCCAGCAATGGATCATGAAGACCAGTGTCACCAGACACCAACTGGGGCATGAAAAAAATAAATTAAAAAAGGGCTCCTTTGATTTTTGTTCAGGTCCCAATTAAGGCCAATCCCGAATGATGATATCTAAATTTCAGCAAGACATATTGCTATATACAGGATACACTACAAGTCCCTTGCCTTCAGTGAAGTAACAAGAGAGGGCACTTGCTCTCCACAGCTATCCGGCAAGCCATTCCATTGCTCCTACAAATGCTGCTATTGGTGGCTAGGCCATTCCATGATGCACACAACTCATTCAGAGGCTTTAACAGTACTTATGGTTAATGGTCAGTGCGATAAAAGCAGCTGTGGACGCATCCCCATACTTAGACCTTACACCCTGTCTGGACAAACCTATGTGGATGTTCATTTTCTTTTGTTGAATCAAAGGCCATGGAGAATCATTCATTACAGAGAGAAGAGAGGTGACACATCCCATAATACAAAATAAACATACCTAGGGAAGATTTCAAGGAGGATGCACTACTACTCCGTGATAGACATTTGTTTCGAAATGAGTGTGGACGGCCAGATATGCTGATTCCCCGTGTTTGGGGGCGCAATCCAGTAAAGTTTCCTGAATTCATTATCTGGGAATTCATTATATGCCCTGGACAAAGAATGAAAGAAAAATACAAATGTACTTAAATTTAAAACAACAGCTGAAAAGTACAGAAATACAGCGGCAGATTGTCAGTCATTATCTGGCTCTCTGACTCTGTGACATTAATGGGTCTCTAGCACTGGCTACACAGGCAGAGAAAATTCATTTATGTAAAGCCGGACTCCGTTTTAGAATAAACTGCTGAACCTGAAGTGAGAACTGGCATGATCGATGTGGCAAAGAGTAACTCCTAAACTTAGTGAACAGGGCTAAAACGAGCAGTATATTAACAACAAAGAACTGTTTATAAACACCTGATAATGGTAGGAATATGCATTTTTCAATTACGTTTGCCGTTTGTTATCAATGTGTCTGTCCCTCTCGATATAAGAATTGCTGTTTAAAGTTACAGTAAACTTGTGTTTATTTCCTGGTAGTTTTGAGAGCATATCAACTTGCTGATATTTAAGGAAGTCACCGTTACTGCTGAAAAGAAACTGTTTAATTGTCTTTACAGGTAAAGCCAGCAGACTATCTAATAATAATAATCCTATCTATCTATAATCCAAACCTTTAATCCGACCCATAATTGTATCAAAAATACTACCTTTAACTCAACCCATATACCAACCCGTAATCCTACCCATAACCCTATCTAGAATCTAAACCTTTAATCTGACCCATAATTATATCAAAAATACTACCTTTAACTCAACCCATATACCAACCCGTAATCCTACCCATAACCCTATCTAGAATCTAAACCTTTAATCTGACCCATAATTATATCAAAAATACTACCTTTAACTCAACCCATATACCAACCCGTAATCCTACCCATAACCCTATCTAGAATCTAAACCTTTAATCTGACCCATAATTATATCAAAAATACTACCTTTAACTCTACCCATATACCAACCCATAATCCTACCCATAACCCTATGTATAATGTAAACCTTTAATCCTACCCACAATGCAACCCTTAATCCGACCCTTAATGCTATCTATAATCCATCCATAAACCAAATTATAATCCAAGCCCTAATCCTACTCATTATCCAACCCATAATCCTTCTCCAAATGCTGCCTCTAAATCATACCCTAATCCCACCTCTGAGGGATTTCCCAGCTCACACAGTGCATGGGGCTTTGTCTATACAGTGTGATTGCAGCATGTAAGGGAGAGCTGACGCTCATGCTGCAGCTTATCACACAGAGATTGGCGCTGGACAACTGGCAAAATGGCAGAGGGGCAGGAGTAGGGGGCAAACAGAAAGTCCTCACTAGGGTCTTTTGACATTTTTAAAATTACTGCGGCTGAGCGGCAAAGTCAGAATTAGCAAGGCTGAGCGATATATATAAAGGAATTTTTAAAAGGATTTAACCCCTTAAGGACACATGACATGTCTGACATGTCATGATTCCCTTTTATTCCAGAAGTTTGGTCCTTAAGGTGTTAAAGGGCTATGTGCCGTGCCCACTTTGCGTGCCGCTCACTTGTCACTCTGGGAACTCTAACTGTGGCCCCAGCAGACAGAGGGAACCCTGAAATATCGAAAGGTACCTGGGGCTCCGTGGTGCCAACAGGGATTTAACTCCTGCGGATACCTTTTCTACAGGACAGCATAGACACCGTTGTGTGGACGTTAGTATAATCATTTCATCAAGTTTTGAAAGGAAATAGATTATTTTAAATGAAGTGTATGTAAAATAATGGGAAAACGAATCCCTACCTTTAGTATATGACAGGATGCATCCGCCATATTTATACACCTTGTGTCAGACGGTGTTTGAAAATCGACAGTTAGTCTCTATGGTTTTTCCTGTATCTGTGCCGGGAGTGAAGCTGGGAAAACCATAGAGACTAACTGTCGGTTTTCAAACACTGTCGGACCCAAGGTGCGTGTATATGGTGGAAGGATGCTGCCATATAATAAATAGTTCACATGTTTTCCTATTATAGGGTTTACTAGACAGTGAAATGAACATAGTTAACATATGATGGCGATTAGAAAATGTATAGAATCGAAGAAAGCTACTCGGGCAAACGCTGCTCTACTTTCAAAGCACTGTTTAGTAAATCCCTCATTTAGTACTGAACCAGTAATGTTTAAATAATGTTATGAACAGCATCCACACAAATGGAAAAAGATTATTTAATATTCTGCAATGGAGTCGCTTCTCTACAGAATCATGATTTAACACTGAATAAGCGTTGGCATTGTATTTAACCACTGGTTTTATAAATCTTTTTAGGAATATGTTTCCTAGTTAGCAATAATGAAATAAGACAAACCTGGCAAACTATCACATGGCGCCATGAAAGAACCCAGTTTCCAGTTATACAACTGCAGAAATTTCGGATTATACTCAGAGTAATACATTATAGTAAGATCCATACGGACTGCATTGATATATTAACATTTCTTTTTAAAATACTGCCTATTTTATTCCAATGTTATTTATATACTTTGTTTCTATCTCTCCACGATTATTTTGGAGAGTTTTTTCTGGTTACACACATTGACTGAGAAACAGTTTATGAATTCAAAATACTAACTATTGCACCATGTTAATTTGTAATAACATGCCCACTCCCATCATCTTTATATAGTGAGCCCAGGGCAGTATCCATGGTTACCTGTGAGGTGAGGGGTATATAATGAGCCCAGGGCAGTATCCATGGTTACCTGTGAGGTGAGGGGTATATAATGAGCCCAGGGCAGTATCCATGGTTACCTGTCAGGTGAAGGGTATACAATGAACCCAGGGCAGTATCCATGATTACCTGTGAGGTGAGGGGTATTTAATAAGCCCAGGGCAGTATCCATGGTTACCTGTGAGGAGAGGGGTATATAATGATCTCACGGCAGTATCCATGGTTACCTGTGAGGTGAGGGGTATATAATGACCCCAGGGCAGTATCCATGGTTACCTGTGAGGTGAGGGGTATATAATGAGCCCAGGGCAGTATCCATGGTTACCTGTGAGGGGAGGGGTATATAATGAGCCCAGGGCAGTATCCATGGTTACCTGTGAGGGGAGGGGTATATAATGAGCCCAGGGCAGTATCCATGGTTACCTGTGAGGTGAGGGGTAAATAATGAGCCCAGGGCAGTATCCATGGTTACCTGTAAGGTGAGGGGTATAAAATGATCCCAGGGCAGTATCCATGGTTACCTGTGAGGGGTGAGGGGTATATAATGAGCCCAGGGCAGTATCCATGGTTACCTGTGAGGTGGGTATATAATGCAGCCCAGGCAGTATCCATGGTTACCCGGTCGTAAGGGTATACAATGAACCTCAGGGCAGTATCCAAGATTACCTGTGAGGTGAGGTGGGTATTTAATGAGCCCAGGCAGTATCTCCATGGTTACTCGTGAGGTGAGGGGTATATAATGATCTCGTGTATCCATGGTTACCGTGAGGTGAGGGGTATAAATGAGCCCAGAGCAGCATCCATGGTTACCGTCAGGTGAAGGGGTATATAATGAACCCAGGGCAGTATCCATGGTTACCAGAGGTGAGGGTATTTACGAGCCCAGGGCAGTATCCATTACCTGTGTGAGGTGAGAGGGGTATATAATGATCCCAGGGCAGCATCCATGGTTACCGTGAGGTGAGGGGTATATAATGAACCCAGGGCAGTATCCATGGTTGCCCCTGTGAGGTGAGGGGTATTTAATGAGCCCAGGGCAGTATCCATGGTTACCTGTGAGGTGAGGGGTATATAATGATCTCAGGGCAGTATCCATGGTTACCTGTGAGGTGAGGGGTATATAATGAGCCCAGAGCAGTATCCATGGTTACCTGTCAGGTGAAGGGTATATAATGAACCCAGGGCAGTATCCATGGTTACCTGTGAGGTGAGGGGTATTTAATGAGCCCAGGGCAGTATCCATGGTTACCTGTGAGGTGAGGGGTATATAATGATCCCAGGGCAGTATCCATGGTTACCTGTGAGGTGAGGGGTATATAATGACCCCAGGGCAGTATCCATGGTTACCTGTGAGGTGAGGGGTATATAATGATCCCAGGGCAGTATCCATGGTTACCTGTGAGGTGAGGGGTATATAATGATCCCAGGGCAGTATCCATGATTACCTGTGAGGTGAGGGGTAAATAATGAGCCCAGGGCAGTATCCATGGTTACCTGTGAGGTGAGGGGGTATATAATGAGCCCAGGGCAGTATTCATGGTTACCTGGGAGGTGAGGGCTAACCTCACAGGTAACCATGTCAGTCAGGGGTAGTTGCCATGGTTACCTGTCCGGTAGTTGCCCCGCTCGGGGTATTATGGTTGGCTGTCAGTCTGGGGTAGTTGCCATGGTTACATGTCCGGTAGTTGCCCCGCTCGGGGTATTATGGTTAGCTGTCAGTCTGGGGCAGTTGCCATGGTTACCTGTCCGGTAGTTGCCCCGCTCGGGGTATTATGGTTGGCTGTCAGTCTGGGGCAGTTGCC
>OW240914.1:352082910-352093996 GCA_933207985.1 Pelobates cultripes | reverse complement strand
CTCGTTCGGTAGATAAAACTACCGAACACCAACCACCCCACTGGCTCATTAATTACAAAGCAGACCGCAAGTTAAGTGCTCTCTCTGTGTGGCCGTCATTTGTATAGCGGAATGCCACTTGCAGGAGAAAACGGTGTCCATCTTGTTCGCACGAAAGGAGGCAGCAGGACTTGATCGTAGAGTGTCTGGCACTAAAATCGGACACTCGACTTACTGAACGCCTGCTTCCTTCCACCGACCAGCCATGAGAGTGATGTTCAGTAGGTTTGTTCCCACGAACTAGGGGAACAAACGCTATCTATGAGCTAGGGGAACCGTTCCTGGATTTGTTCAGTTTTTAGACTTTTCGAAATAGACCAACCTCACAGCCTAATTTCAAGGAACTATTTCTGGGCAGGAGTTCCATGGAAGTCTTAATTTCACTGACCGCACACGAGAGTGTGTGGTCGGTCAAATTAAGACTTCCATGGAACCCCCAAATCCCTGAACAGATCTGGGTAATTTTTGAATATTTTGGTCCCCCATATCAGGTCTATCAGGGGATATGACTTTTGTGGGGTTTTCATGGAGTTTGGGGTACTTTCTGGGTTTTGTGGAAATGTGTGATTTTTGTGTTCGGAGATAATTGAGTTTAGTATAGTGCTTGACTCAGTTATCTCCCCAGTACAGGGGAAGGATTATATTATTGTATGTAGGAGTGTCCTGGACCTGAGAGCCAATGTAACTGCAGAATGTATTTTGTCACTGTCCCCTCTCAGGTCCAGTGGGGAATGCCCCTGGAATATGTCAACGTAAACCATGTACATTTGTAACTACATATAAACTTGGCGGTTATCCTGAATAAACCATTCCTGTTGTACCCTTCATCTAGTCTAGGCTGATGTTTAGGTACCTATCTGATTTGCTTGGGGAATATACTTGGATGCTGTACTTTGTCCGGAGAACGTTCGAATCAACACCCGAACTACGAGCTATAATCACTCAGCCTCTAGCAGTTCAGGAGGAAACAGACAAACAGCTGTCTGCAATACCAGTGTTCGTTACAGGGACACTCCAGGCACCCAGACCACTTCTACCCATTGGAGTCCCATCACCCTTAACCCTGCAAGTGTAATTATTGCAGTTTTTATAAGTCCTCCTCTAGTGGCTGTCTATCAGACTTCCGGGTTCTTAAAACACAAAAAGTGTTTTAAACGATGCTGGATGTCCGCACGCTATACATGAGGTCCAGCGTCGCCGGAATCCACATAGGAAAGCATTGAATAAAATGAGCTGAAATGTCTGGGTGCATACAGTGTCCCTTTAAACGAGAATTGCCAGTAATTCAAACCGAATTCAAAATTAATTTAGCCCAAAATAGCTGAACTAGACTGGATTTTTCCCATTCAGCTACTTTGGTCTTTTAAAATTCACTTTGTATTTCAGACAACTATATTAGACAGGACACGAGACAGTTCATGTCTATGAGCTACCACTAGGTGGGGTCATAATCCTATTTATACATTATATCGGCTCAGCTATAACCAAGTCTAGATTGCGAAATATGTCACCGTTATTCGTTTATTTTAAAAGCACCAATATCCAGCATGTTCTCTAGCGCTGTACAAAAATCAGCCATTGTACAGCGCTACAGAATTCGCTGACGCTATATAAATAATAAAATAATAATAACACAGTTACCTGTAAAATGAACATTATAGTGTTAGGAATACAAAGCTGTGTCAGTCTTGGCCTTGGGATGGGATCATAGATAAGTTTATTGTTTAAATTCTTTATTTTTTATTTATTTTTATTGGGGGGGGAGCATAGCGAGCGAGATAATGCCTAAATCCCACTATCCTCAGGCAAAAGGCGGAGCCACGTCGTTTGCTGACCTCAGGCTTTACCATGAGATAACTATAGCTTGTGTTGATCATTCTTAGAACTGTACAGTTAGTTTATAAAAAGCCACTAATTCATTTGCAGCTAGCCTTGGCCATGTTGGACACAGAGAATTAAACAATGACTCCTTGCTTGCCTGTTGACTGGAATGCCGGGAGTTTTTCTGCAAATCGCAGACTCTGATTGGTTGCTGAGATCACCTGATCTCTGCGTCGCTGTTTTTATTTTTAATTAGTAATGGTCACCGAGGGACGGGAAGCGTAATAAAATACTACGTCCACAAACTAACAGGCATAGTTATTCCAGAGCTAGGTTTATTACAGCTTCCTTACTTACATAACATTAATCTATTTCCATAATGGCTTTAAACTTACTTTTGGGGAGAACTTTCCAGGTGACAGCAACGCTTTCATTGAGTTACTTTCTTAAAGGATCCCCCATCTTACATGGGTTGGTAAATCACAGGCATCTATAATCCCCACACACGTTCAATTAAACATGAACTTTACAGATACCATCAAGGGGGCACTCTAAGCACCATAAGCACTACAGTGCGCTGCATTTTAACGGCTCAAAATGCAGTTGTAATTTCTGCATATTGCAGCTGCTGACGAGGTGGGATTTAGATTCCAGGGAAAGCATGATTTTATGTTAAAGGACCACTCAAGGCACTATAACCACTTGATCTCAATTATGTGATCTGGGTGCTGCAGCCCTGTAAAACATTGCAGTTATCCAGAAATGTTTCCATTACATAACATGCCTTGAGTGATCGTCTTCCCGACAGCCACTACAGGCACTTTCATTTTGAGAACGGAGTCAAACTGGGTTCTTCATCAATTGCTGTTCATGGAGCGGTATTTGATTAGTGCAGCACAGCATTTTGCCGCGCATGCACACAAGCCTCTTAATATATTCTATGGGGAAACATTGGACTGGCTGAGATCTTTAGTTTTGCTGATCTCAGAGAGGGTCTGGGAGGGAGGGTCTGCTGCTGATTGGCTGGAATGTGTCTGCTGACTGTGAGGTACAGGGTCAAAGTTTACTCAATGATGAGTCCGTGGCGAACCGTTCGTGGCGAACCTTTCGCGAGCCGTTCGGCGAACCGTTCGGGACATCGCTATTCCCAAGTAACTTCGGATCTAATTAGACCTAGAGAAAATAGTCTAATTTCAAACCGTGGTACTCTAGGGTTAATAGGGGAGAGTACAACTAAGCCGTTTACTGGATTAAAGGACCACTATAGGCACCCAGACCACTGTAGCTTAATGAAGTGGTCTGGGTGCCAGGTCCAGCTAGGATTAACCCTTTTTTTTATATATGGGTTTATATATGGGTTAATCCAGCCTCTAGTGGCTGTCTCATTGACAGCCGCTAGAGGCACTTACGCGCTTCTCACTGTGAAAATCACAGTGAGAAGACGCCAGCGTCCATAGGAAAGCATTATCAATGCTTTCCTATGAACTGGCTGAATGCGCGCGCAGCTCCTGCCGCCCATGCGCATTCAGCCGATGACGTCGCTATGGAGGAGGAGAGGAGGAGGAGAGCTTCCCGGCGCTGGAGAAAGGTAAGATTTTAACCCCTTCCTTTCCACAGAGCCCGGCAGGATGGGGACCCTGAGGGTGGGGGGACCCTCAGAGCACTATAGTGCCAGGAAATCGAGTATGTTTTCCTGGCACTATATTGGTCCTTTAAAGCCACATCAGGGGATGTACCGTTAGAATCCTGAAAAATTGGATCAGCAGTTGGAAATGGAGCAGCATATAAACGTAAATACTTGGGGCAAACAAATGAAAAAGCATCTGTGTATTTGGTGATCCGTATATATCGGGCTAAATACAGCAGTGGTATAGGATACATCAACTTATCCAGATTCCAGGGTTCATGCCCAGAGTGGGTGGGTACCACTCATACTGACCACCTCTGTTGGGAATATTTCTCATACAGGGGATATTAGTCATTTCTTCTATTGTTTTTTAAAATACCTCTGGTGATAACGTAATGGCCACATAAGACGATTGATGTTTGCCTCCTAGGGCTTTTGTGTCGCCCCCCCTTTCTTCTGCCGTACCCCATTGCCCCGTTCCAGCTGAATTATTGCCAAACAAAAAAAAGTCTGGTTTAAAGAAGGCAAATTTCTTCTCCCCCAAAAATGTATTCATCTCACTGCTGTCTAATTGCATTTGCTTTTCTTGAACAAAGTAAGATTTTATGACATTTATCATATTAAATTACAGTCCTCTCTATAGCTAGCGTCGGTGCTATTGTGACATCTGTTTCTTGTAAAGATTGAGACGTTTAATTTGCCTGATCACCAGGACATCTGCGAGTCCTTGCCTGGTCCTCCTGTGTTTTGCAGGCGATAATTTATGGAAATAGCTTTGCTACAGGGAGAAAGGGATTCTATAGAGGGAGGCGAGACCGAGGCAGTATAATGCAAACAGATTTCTTAAACGAACTTAAAAAAATGAAAATGAACACGTCTCATCCATAGATCTACTGTGAAGGCTTTACATGCAGTATTGGTGACATTTTACGATATAAAATCTTCATCTGTTCTTCTTCTCTTTGCAGGAAGGATATTCCATTTTTTGTAGGCAACAGAATTAGTCCGATTCCTTTTACATTTAAAGAGAAACTCTTATGAAAAAGTTTTGTTTGTGTATTTTGAATGCCATGTATCTGATGATTTAGGGGGTTTGCATGAGGACAGCTATATAAATAATAATAATAATAATCCAGTGTAATCCAATGCTTTGCTTCGGGGAGGGCCAAATCAGGGCCGAAATAGGGTAAGTGACTAAAGAGTTTAACCCTTTACATGCCGTGTTGGGGGGCTGCAAAGAAGTGGGGGCAGGGGGTGCTAGAGATATAACTTTGTATTAATAACACGATAGAAACACTTTAAATTGAAAGTGAATTTAAAATGTATTTATTTGTCAATCTTTTTATTTATTTTTAGGCACATTTATAACATACACTGTTTATGTCATAGTGACATTGCAAAACATGTTGAAGCATTATGGTATAACATGTGCAGTGACATTTCTGAGCATGACTGAGCTAAGCCCAACACCATAGAACTAATGGGTAGAGCAATATGAAATTGTCCATATAGTCATGTACAGAGTATTCTGTGAAAGAACCACAGTCTATTTAAGTCTGACTTTGAGGAGCTCTAAGAAACCTGTCTGCTCAGCAAAGCAGTCCGGCACCGTCCCTGAATTTCACATTTGAGTCCACAAACTGGATATATTCTCAAAAAAAAACAGCTAAACTTTCAGTTTGTTCTGATATCTGCTCCTCTCGTTCTTTGGAAGATTGTCCTCGATTTACTTCCAGTATTTTCGATTTGCATTCGTGTCTCTATTCGCTGTACCCGAAGGCCATCTCTGTTTGGCTGTTCTTGTCATTGTGTTTACTGTATTCTCTCATTATAAACTTTCAATACAAATTTAAACATTGAAATAAAAAACCTCACAAGGAATTATTCAATAAACAGTGTATTCACCAAACTACAAACTGCAGTAAATTGAAATCCAAATGTTAAAAGAGCCGAGCTGTGATTATATCCGAGATTGAGAATCAGTTCATTTACCTTTCTCAATTTAGTTTGTTACAGTTTAGAGTTTAGCTAATAAACCTTTGGATTTGGGAATTGAAAATTCAATAGCAAAATTTGGAGAAAAAAAAACTTGAATTTTGAAGATGTTTTTAGCCCCCATTTTCCAGTTTAGTTTTCATTTCACTACAATTCGGATATTAGTAAGTAACTGCTAATTACACAAAATGATTTAAAAAGACACTACCAGTGCAGGACTCCCACCTTCATCCCGGGCAGTTATGAGAGGTAAAGGGGGTAAACCAGCACTGGCTAAAGGGGCAGGATTTTACTATTTAAGGGGACAGGATTTTACTATTTAGGGGGGCAGGATTTTATTATTAAAGGGGCAACATTTTATTATTTAAAGGGGCAGGATCTTCTTCTTATTATTATTGCCCTTTATATAGCGCCAACAGATTCCGTAGCACTTTACAATATTATCTCCTTCTACATCATGGCACCCCCTACACTTAAACGCAGCAAGTGCCCCGAACTACAATCTTGGCACACCAAGCTCACTCGATACCTCCATAAATGCTCCAGAACTGCTGAACGCTGCTGGAGAAAGTCTCACTGTGCATCTGACTTTCTCCACTATAAATTTATGCTGAGCTCATACAGCTTGGCTCTTTCTTCTGCAAAAGTAAATTACTTCAATACCCTCATAACCACACTCTCCCTCGAACCCAATCGACTATTTCACACTTCTAACTTTCTTCTTTGCCCTGTTGCTCCTCCGCCTCCTACCGACTTAACCACCACAAACTTTGCAACTCACTTCACCGACACGATCCCTACAAGATCCCTTGCATCTCATCCATACTCTGTCTCCTTCTCTTGCTTTGCCTCTCACTCAAATTCTCAATCTCTCCCTCTCCTCTGGCATATTTCCATTACCCTTCAAACATGCTACTGTAACCCCGATTCTAAAAAAAAAAAAGCCGAACCTTGACCCTAACTCCCCGTCCAACTACCGCTCTATCTCGCTACTGCCTTTTGCGTCCAAGATCCTTGAAAGACTTGTGTATGTGAGATTGACAGACTTCTTCGAGTCCAGTTCTCTGCTCGACCCACTTCAGTCTGGTTTCTGCGCTCAGCACTCTGTGAAAACGGCTCTCACCAAAGTATCAAATGATCTACTCGCTGCTAAATCTCATGGTCACTACTCTATCCTAATTCTTCTTGACCTTTCCGCTGCTTTTTATACTGTTGATCACCAACAGCTTCTTCTCATCCTCCAATATCTCGGTCTACAAGATAGTGCTCTCTCCTGGTGCTCCTCCTACCTCTCCCAGCGCTCTTTCAGTGTTTCTTTCTCTGGCTCTGCTTCTTCTCCCCAACCCCTCTCTGCTGATGTCCCCCAAGGTTCAGTCCTTGGTCCCCTACTGTTCTCCATCTATACTGCCTCCCTTGGTAAACTCATCAGCTCCTTTGGCTTCCAATATCATTTCTATGCAGATGACACGCAAATCTACCTGTCCTCTCCTGATCTCTCACCGCCCGTCTTGACTCGTGTCTCTGATTGCCTCTCTGGTGTTTCTAACTGGATGGCTGCCCACTTCCTTAAGATTAACTTGTACAAAACAGAACTTCTGGTCTTTCCTCCCTCCAGTGTTGCTACCCCCGATCCTGTCTCTCTCCACGTTAACGGTGCTACCATCAGCTCCACCTTGCAGGCTTGCTGCCTAGGTGTTCTCTTTCACTCCGACCTCTCCTTCAAGTCTCATGTTCAGTCTATGGCCAAATCCTGCCACTTCCATCTCAAAAACATGGCATCCAACCTTAATTAATGCCACTGTCCTCTCTCACCTTGACTACTGTAATCCGCTTCTCAGTGGTCTTACGTGCTCCCAACTTGCCCCGTTGCAGTCTATAATGAATGCGGCAGCAAGGTTCATCTTCATGGGGGCCCGCACGTCCACGTCTCACCCTTCTGTCAGACCCTAAATTGGCTTCCTGTAAGATATAGGGCTCAATTTAAAATTCTGGTTCTTGCTTTCAAATCTCTACATAATGTTGCTCCCACCTATGTATCCTCCCTAATACACAAGTATGTCCCGTCTAGGCCCCTATGCTCTGCCGAAGACCTGCGTCTATCCTCTCTTCATATTCCCACCTGTGATGCTCGTATCCAAGACGTCTCGAGGGCAGCACCGTTCGTTTGGAACTCCCTTTCCTCCTCCATTAGACGCTCACCCAGTCTCCACTCCTTCAAAAAAAATCATTAAAAAAATCACTTTTTTACAAAAGCGTACCAATTAAACTATTAATGGATCCAAAGAGAACCCACACTAAGTCATTGAATACTATTCTACGAATCTACTTCCCTAATACTTCCCTTACTTTTTTTGTCACTATACCTCACTCCCTCTAACATGTAAACTCACTTTATTTATTATAGTATAAGGTGTAATAATGATATTTATTATAGTATAAGGTGTAATAATAATGTTTATTATAGTATAAGGTGTAATAATGATATTTATTATAGTATAAGGTGTAATAATAATGTTTATTATAGTATAAGGTGTAATAATAATATTTATTATAGTATAAGGTGTAATAATGATATTTATTATAGTATAAGCTCTAATAATGTTAATTATAGTATAAGGTGTAATAATGATATTTATTATAGTATAAGGTGTAATAATTATGTTTATTATAGTATAAGGTGTAATAATGCTGTTTATTATAGTATAAGGTGTAATAATGATTATTATAGTATAAGGTGTAATAATGCTGTTTATTATAGTATAAGGTGTAATAATGATGTTTATTATGGTAAAGGTGTAATAATGATTATTATAGTATAAGGTGTAATAATGATTATTATAATATACGGTGTAATAATGATGATTATTATAGTATAAGGTGTAATAATAATATTTATTATAGTATAAGGTGTAATAATGATGATTATTATTATAGTATAAGGTGTAATAATAATATTTATTATAGTATAAGGTGTAATAATGATGTTTATTATAGTATAAGGTGTAATAATGATTATTATAGTATAAGGTGTAATAATGATGTTTATTATAGTATAAGGTGTAATAATGATGATTATTATAGTATAAGGTGTAATAATGATTATTATAGTATAAGGTGTAATAATGATGATTATTATAGTATATGGTGTAATAATAATATTTATTATAGTATAAGGTGTAATAATGATGATTATTATAGTATAAGGTGTAATAATAATATTTATTATAGTATAAGGTGTAATAATGATGTTTATTATAGTATAAGGTGTAATAATGTCTATTATAGTATAAGGTGTAATAATGATATTTATTATAGTATAAGGTGTAATAATGATTATTATAGTATAAGGTGTAATAATGATGATTATTATAGTATAAGGTGTAATAATGATTATTATAGTATAAGGTGTAATAATAATATTTATTATAGTATAAGGTGTAATAATGATTATTATAGTATAAGGTGTAATAATGATGTTTATTATAGTATAAGGTGTAATAATGATTATTATAGTATAAGGTGTAATAATGATGATTATTATAGTATAAGGTGTAATAATGATTATTATAGTATAAGGTGTAATAATAATATTTATTATAGTATAAGGTGTAATAATGATTATTATAGTATAAGGTGTAATAATGATTTTTATTATAGTGTAAGGTGTAATAATGATTATTATAGTATAAGGTGTAATAATGATGATTATTATAGTATAAGGTGTAATAATAATATTTATTATAGTATAAGGTGTAATAATGTTTATTATAGTATAAGGTGTAATAATGATATTTATTATAGTATAAGGTGTAATAATGATGTTTATTATAGTATAAGGTGTAATAATAATGTTTATTATCGTATAAGGTGTGATAATAATGTCTATTATAGTATAAGGTGTAATAATGATGTTTATTATCGTATAAGGTGTAATAATGTCTATTATAGTATAAGGTGTAATAATGATTATTATAGTATAAGGTGTAATAATGATGTTTATTATAGTATAAGGTGTAATAATGATTATTATAGTATAAGGTGTAATAATGATGATTATTATAGTATAAGGTGTAATAATAATATTTATTATAGTATAAGGTGTAATAATGTTTATTATAGTATAAGGTGTAATAATGATATTTATTATAGTATAAGGTGTAATAATGTCTATTATAGTATAAGGTGTAATAATGATGTTTATTATCGTATAAGGTGTAATAATGTCTATTATAGTATAAGGTGTAATAATGATGTTTATTATAGTATAAGGTGTAATAATGTCTATTATAGTATAAGGTGTAATAATGATATTTATTATAGTATAAGGTGTAATAATTATGTTTATTATAGTATAAGGTGTAATAATGATATTTATTATAGTATAAGGTGTAATAATGATTAGTATAGTATAAGGTGTAATAATGATGTTTATTATAGTATAAGGTGTAATAATGATTATTATAGTATAAGGTGTAATAATGTTGAGTATAGTATAAGGTGTAATAATGATATTTATTATGAGTATAAGGTTAATAATTATGTTTATTATATGGTATAAGGTGTAATAATGCTGTTTATTATAGGTATAAGGTGTAATAATGATTATTATGAGTAAGATTGTAATATAGTACTGTTTATTATATAGTATAAGGTGTAATAATGATGTTTATTATGGTAAGGTGTAATAATGAGGAGATTATTATGGTATAAGATTGTAATAATGATTATTATAATATCTCACATTTGGTGTAATATTGATGATTATTATGGTATGGGTCAATAATAATATTTATTATATGGTATAAGGTGTAATAATGATGTTTATTATAGTATAAGGTGTAATAATAATATTTATTATAGTATAAGGTGTAATAATGTCTATTATAGTATAAGGTGTAATAATGATATTTACTATAGTATAAGGTGTAATAATGATGTTTATTATAGTATAAGGTGTAATAATGATTATTATAGTATAAGGTGTAATAATGATGATTATTATAGTATAAGGTGTAATAATGATTATTATAGTATAAGGTGTAATAATGATGATTATTATAGTATAAGATGTAATAATAATATTTATTATAGTATAAGGTGTAATAATGATGTTTATTATAGTATAAGGTGTAATAATGTCTATTATAGTATAAGGTGTAATAATGATATTTATTATAGTATAAGGTGTAATAATGATTATTATAGTATAAGGTGTAATAATGATGATTATTATAGTATAAGGTGTAATAATAATATTTATTATAGTATAAGGTGTAATAATGATTATTATAGTATAAGGTGTAATAATGATGATCATTATAGTATAAGGTGTAATAATGATTATTATAGTATAAGGTGTAATAATAATAATATTTATTATAGTATAAGGTGTAATAATGATTATTATAGTATAAGGTGTAATAATAATAATATTTATTATAGTATAAGGTGTAATAATGATTATTATAGTATAAGGTGTAATAATGATGTTTATTATAGTATAAGGTGTAATAATGATTATTATAGTATAAGGTGTAATAATGATGATTATTATAGTATAAGGTGTAATAATAATATTTATTATAGTATAAGGTGTAATAATGT
>OW240914.1:351960752-352082810 GCA_933207985.1 Pelobates cultripes | reverse complement strand
ACCGGCTGCGCGTTCTTTCAGGGGAAACTTTGTTTCAATTACTCTGTAACCACAGCAACCAGCTCCGCGTCTGATTGGCCGAGCGGCTACACGGACCAACAACAACCACGCCCATTGGGGGAGGAGTCTGAGCTCAGCTAGAGCCCGCAGCCACGTGCTATCCTGATATTCAGTATATTACACCTTATACTATAATAGACATTATTACACCTTATACTATAATAAACATCATTATCACACCTTATACTATAATAAACATCATTATTACACCATATACTATAATAAATATCATTATGACACCTTATACTGTAATAAACATCATTATTACACCTTATACTATAATAAGCATTATTACACCTTTACTATAATAAACATCATTATTACACCTTGTACTATAGTAGACATTATTACACCTTATACTATAATAGACATTATTACACCTTATACTATAATAGACATTATTACACCTTATACTATAATAAACATCATTATTACACCTTATACTATAATAAGCATTATTACACCTTTACTATAATAAACATCATTATTACACCTTATACTATAATAGACATTATTACACCTTATACTATAATAAACATCATTATTACACCTTATACTATAATAAGCATTATTACACCTTTACTATAATAAACATCATTATTACACCTTATACTATAATAAATATCATTATTACACCTTATACTATAATAATCATTATTACACCTTATACTATAATAAACATCATTATTACACCTTATACTATAATAAGCATTATTACACATTTACTATAATAAACATCATTATTACACCTTATACTATAATAAATATCATTATTACACCTTATACTATAATAGACATTATTATACCTTATACTATAATAAACATCATTATTACACCTTATACTATAATAGACATTATTACACCTTATACTATAATAAACATCATTATCACACCTTATACTATAATAAACATTATTATTACACCTTATACTATAATAAACATCATTATTACACCTTATACTATAATAGACATTATTACACCTTATGCTATAATAAATATTATCACACCTTATACTATAATAAACATCATTATTACACCTTATACTATAATAGACATTATTACACCTTATACTATAATAAGCATTATTACACCTTTACTATAATAAACATCATTATTACACCTTATACTATAATAAATATCATTATTACACCTTATACTATAATAGACATTATTACACCTTATACTATAATAAACATCATTATTACACCTTATACTATAATAGACATTATTACACCTTATACTATAATAAATATTATTATCACACCTTATACTATAATAAACATTATTATTACACCTTATACTATAATAAACATCATTATTACACCTTATACTATAATAAATATCATTATTACACCTTATACTATAATAAAATATTACACCTTATACTATAATAAACATCATTATTACACCTTATACTATAATAAACATCATTATTACACCTTATACTATAATAGACATTATTACACCTTATACTATAATAAACATCATTATTACACCTTATACTATAATAGACATTATTACACCTTATGCTATAATAAATATTATCACACCTTATACTATAATAAACATCATTATTACACCTTATACTATAATAGACATTATTACACCTTATACTATAATAAGCATCATTACACCTTTACTATAATAAACATCATTATTACACCTTATACTATAATAAATATCATTATTACACCTTATACTATAATAGACATTATTACACCTTATACTATAATAAACATCATTATTACACCTTATACTATAATAGACATTATTACACCTTATACTATAATAAATATTATTATCACACCTTATACTATAATAAACATTATTATTACACCTTATACTATAATAAACATCATTATTACACCTTATACTATAATAAATATCATTATTACACCTTATACTATAATAAACATTATTACACCTTATACTATAATAAACATCATTATTACACCTTATACTATAATAAACATCATTATTACACCTTATACTATAATAGACATTATTACACCTTATACTATAATAAACATCATTATTACACCATATACTATAATAAATATCATTATGACACCTTATACTGTAATAAACATCATTATTACACCTTATACTGTAATAAACATCATTATTACACCTTATACTATAATAGACATTATTACACCTTATACTATAATAAACATCCTTATTACACCTTATACTATAATAAATATTATTATTACACCTTATACTATAATAATCATCATTATTACACCTTATACTATAATAATCATTATTACACCTTATACTATAATAAACATCATTATTACACCTTATACTATAATAATCATTATTACACCTTATACTATAATAAACATCATTATTACACCTTATACTATAATAAATATTATTATTACACCTTATACTATAATAATAATCATCATTATTACACCTTATACTATAATAAATATTATTATTACACCTTATACTATAATAATCATCATTATTACACCGTATATTATAATAATCATTATTACACCTTATACTATAATAATCATTATTACACCTTTACCATAATAAACATCATTATTACACCTTATACTATAATAAACATCATTATTACACCTTATACTATAATAAATATCATTATTACACCTTATACTATAATAAACATTATTACACCTTATACTATAATAAACATCATTATTACACCTTATACTATAATAAATATTATTATTACACCTTATACTATAATAATCGTCATTATTACACCTTATACTATAATAATCATTATTACACCTTATACTATAATAAACATCATTATTACACCTTATACTATACTAATCATTATTACACCTTATACTATAATAAATATCATTATTACACCTTATACTATAATAAACATAATTATTACACCTTATACTATAATACATATCATTATTACACCTTATACTATAATAGACATTATTACACCTTATACGATAATAAACATCATTATTACACCTTATACTATAATAGACATTATTACACCTTATACGATAATAAACATCATTATTACACCTTATACTATAATAGACATTATTACACCTTATACGATAATAAACATCATTATTACACCTTATACTATAATAGACATTATTATCACACCTTATACGATAATAAACATTATTATTACACCTTATACTATAATAAACATCATTATTACACCTTATACTATAATAAATATCATTATTACACCTTATACTATAATAAACATTATTACACCTTATACTATAATAAATATTATTATTACACCTTATACTATAATAATCATCATTATTACACCTTATACTATAATAATCATTATTACACCTTATACTATAATAAACATCATTATTACACCTTATACTATAATAATCATTATTACACCTTATACTATAATAAATATTATTATTACACCTTATACTATAATAATCATTATTACACCTTATACTATAATAATCATCATTATTACACCTTATACTATAATAATCATTATTACACCTTATACTATAATAAACATCATTATTACACCTTATACTATAATAATCATTATTACACCTTATACTATAATAAATATTATTATTACACCTTATACTATAATAATCATTATTACACCTTATACTATAATAATCATCATTATTACACCTTATACTATAATAATCATTATTACACCTTATACTATAATAAATATCATTATTACACCTTATACTATAATAGACATTATTACACCTTATACTATAATAAACATCATTATTACACCTTATACTATAATAAATATTATTATTACACCTTATACTATAATAATCATCATTATTACACCTTATACTATAATAAATATTATTATTACACCATATACTATAATAATCATCATTATTACACCTTATACTATAATAATCATTATTACACCTTATACTATAATAATCATCATTATTACACCTTATACTATAATAAACATCATTATTACACCTTATACTATAATAATCATTATTACACCTTATACTATAATAAACATCATTATTACACCTTATACTATAATAGACATTATTACACCTTATACTATAATAAATATTATTATTACACCTTATACTATAATAATCATCATTATTACACCTTATATTATAATAATCATTATTACACCTTATTCTATAATCAACATCATTATTACACCTTATACTATAATAATCATTATTACACATTTACCATAATAAACATCATTATTACACCTTATACTATAATAAACAGCATTATTACACCTTATACTATAATAAATATCATTATTACACCTTCTACTATAATAAACATCATTATTACACCTTATAC
This sequence comes from Pelobates cultripes, assembly GCA_933207985.1. Lineage (NCBI taxonomy): Eukaryota > Metazoa > Chordata > Amphibia > Anura > Pelobatidae > Pelobates > Pelobates cultripes. Next base: position 352,078,436 of record OW240914.1, on the reverse strand, counting down.
TATAATAAATATCATTATTACACCTTATACTATAATTAACATTATTAGAGCTTATACTATAATAAATATCATTATTACACCTTATACTATAATAAATATTATTATTACACCTTATACTATAATAAACATTATTATTACACCTTATACTATAATAAATATCATTATTACACCTTATACTATAATAAACATTATTAGACCTTATACTATAATAAATATCATTATTACACCTTATACTATAATAAATAAAGTGAGTTTACATGTTAGAGGGAGTGAGGTATAGTGACAAAAAAAGTAAGGGAAGTATTAGGGAAGTAGATTCGTAGAATAGTATTCAATGACTTAGTGTGGGTTCTCTTTGGATCCATTAATAGTTTAATTGGTACGCTTTTGTAAAAAAGTGATTTTTTTAATGATTTTTTTTGAAGGAGTGGAGACTGGGTGAGCGTCTAATGGAGGAGGAAAGGGAGTTCCAAACGAACGGTGCTGCCCTCGAGACGTCTTGGATACGAGCATCACAGGTGGGAATATGAAGAGAGGATAGACGCAGGTCTTCGGCAGAGCATAGGGGCCTAGACGGGACATACTTGTGTATTAGGGAGGATAGATAGGTGGGAGCAACATTATGTAGAGATTTGAAAGCAAGAACCAGAATTTTAAATTGAGCCCTATATCTTACATGAAGCCAATTTAGGGTCTGACAGAAGGGTGAGACGTGGACGTGCGGGCCCCCATGAAGATGAACCTTGCTGCCGCATTCATTATAGACTGCAACGGGGCAAGTTGGGAGCACGTAAGACCACTGAGAAGCGGATTACAGTAGTCAAGGTGAGAGAGGACAGTGGCATTAAGTAAGGTTGGATGCCATGTTTTTGAGATGGAAGTGGCAGGATTTGGCCATAGACTGAACATGAGACTTGAAGGAGAGGTCGGAGTGAAAGAGAACACCTAGGCAGCAAGCCTGCGAGGTGGAGCTGATGGTAGCACCGTTAACGTGGAGAGAGACAGGATCGGGGGTAGCAACACTGGAGGGAGGAAAGACCAGAAGTTCTGTTTTGTACAAGTTAATCTTAAGGAAGTGGGCAGCCATCCAGTTAGAAACACCAGAGAGGCAATCAGAGACACGAGTCAAGACGGGCGGTGAGAGATCAGGAGAGGACAGGTAGACTTGTGTGTCATCTGCATAGAAATGATATTGGAAGCCAAAGGAGCTGATGAGTTTACCAAGGGAGGCAGTATAGATGGAGAACAGTAGGGGACCAAGGACTGAACCTTGGGGGACGCTGACAGAGAGGGGTTGGGGAGAAGAAGCAGAGCCAGAGAAAGAAACACTGAAAGAGCGCTGGGAGAGGTAGGAGGAGCACCAGGAGAGAGCACTATCTTGTAGACCGAGATATTGGAGGATGAGAAGAAGCTGTTGGTGATCAACAGTATAAAAAGCAGCGGAAAGGTCAAGAAGAATTAGGATAGAGTAGTGACCATGAGATTTAGCAGCGAGTAGATCATTTGATACTTTGGTGAGAGCCGTTTTCACAGAGTGCTGAGCGCAGAAACCAGACTGAAGTGGGTCGAGCAGAGAACTGGACTCGAAGAAGTCTGTCAATCTCACATACACAAGTCTTTCAAGGATCTTGGACGCAAAAGGCAGTAGCGAGATAGAGCGGTAGTTGGACGGGGAGTTAGGGTCAAGGTTCGGCTTTTTTTTTTAGAATCGGAGTTACAGTAGCATGTTTGAAGGGTAATGGAAATATGCCAGAGGAGAGGGAGAGATTGAGAATTTGAGTGAGAGGCAAAGCAAGAGAAGGAGACAGAGTATGGATGAGATGCAAGGGATCTTGTAGGGATCGTGTCGGTGAAGTGAGTTGCAAAGTTTGTGGTGGTTAAGTCGGTAGGAGGCGGAGGAGCAACAGGGCAAAGAAGAAAGTTAGAAGTGTGAAATAGTCGATTGGGTTCGAGGGAGAGTGTGGTTATGAGGGTATTGAAGTAATTTACTTTTGCAGAAGAAAGAGCCAAGCTGTATGAGCTCAGCATAAATTTATAGTGGAGAACGTCAGATGCACAGTGAGACTTTCTCCAGCAGCGTTCAGCAGTTCTGGAGCATTTATGGAGGTATCGAGTGAGCTTGGTGTGCCAAGATTGTAGTTCGGGGCACTTGCTGCGTTTAAGTGTAGGGGGTGCCATGATGTAGAAGGAGATTGCAGAGCAAAGACAGGTGAGGTTTGAGATCTGTAAAAGGAGAGTTTGGAGATTAGTGGAGAAATGCTCTAGGTCAAGACATTGGAGGTTTCTGTGAGATTGATGTTCAGATGGTGGTGTCAATTGGGTCTTAGGTATGCCAATGTCAAAAGTGAGCAGATGGTGGTCAGATAGAGGAAAATGAATACTGGAGAGATTAGAGGCAGTACAGAGGTTGGTGAAGGCAAGATCAAGAGTGTTTCCTGCTGTATGGGTTGCTAAATTGGACCATTGCGTAAGGCCAAAGGAGGAGGTTACAGAGAGCAGACGAGAGGCATCAGTGCAGTTGGGGTTGTTGATTGGGATATTGAAATCCCCAAAGGGAAGGAGTGCTTGATGAGAGGAAGTGGGTAAGCCAGGAAGAAAAGTGTTCAATGAATAGTCTAGGATGACCAGGGGGGTGGGAGGGCGGTAGATGATAGCAATTCTTAAAGGAGTGGTTTAAATAGGCGGACAGTGTGAACTTCAAAGGAAGTAAAGGATAGGGGAGATAGGTTGAAAGGTACATTGAGGGGGAGAGAAGGATGCCTATACCGCCTCCTTTACAGTTGAGTCTGGGAGTGTGAGAGAATTGTAGCCCACCAAAACATAAAGGGGCAGGTGTAGCGCTATCAGAGGGGGACAGCTAGGTCTCTGTAAGTGCAAGTAGTGTGAGTGAGTTTGAGATGAAAAGGTTGTGTATGGCTGTTGATTTCAGATTGCTGCAGACAGAACGGACATTCTAGAGTGCACACTGAATATACATTATTACACTTGTTATATATCGGTATTATACTATATAAATAATATACATTATTACACCTGGGTCATATATCAGTATCATACTATATAAATAATATTCATTATTACAGTTGTCATATATCAGTGTTAGATGATATATATAATATACATTATTACACCTGCCATATATTAGTATCATACTATATATATAATATTCATTATTACACCTGTCATAAATCAGTATTACATGATATATATATATAATATACATTATTACACCTGCCATATATTACTATCATACTATATTTATAATATACATTATTACACCTGTTATATATCAGTATTATACTATTTCTATATTATACATTATTACACCTGTTATATATCAGTATTATACTATATATATATAATATACATTATTACACCTGGGTCATATATCAGTATTATACTATATTTATAATATACATTATTACACCTGTTATATATCAGTATTATACTATATATAATATACATTATTACACCTGGGTCATATATCAGTATTATACTATGTATATATATAAAATATACATTATTACACCTGGGTCATATATCAGTATTATACTATATTTATAATATACATTATTACACCTGTTATATATCAGTATTATACTATATATAATATACATTATTACACCTGTTATATATCAGTATTATACTATATATAATATACATTATTACACCTGGGTCATATATCAGTATTATACTATGTATATATATAAAATATACATTATTACACCTGGGTCATATATCAGTATTATACTATATTTATAATATACATTATTACACCTGTTATATATCAGTATTATACTATATATAATATACATTATTACACCTGGGTCATATATCAGTATTATACTATATTTATAATATACATTATTACACCTGTTATATATCAGTATTATACTATATATAATATACATTATTACACCTGGGTCATATATCAGTATTATACTATATTTATAATATACATTATTACACCTGGGTCATATATCAGTATTATACTATGTATATATATAAAATATACATTATTACACCTGGGTCATATATCAGTATTATGTTATATTTATATTATTCTAGTGCATCCTTCCCCAGGTAAAAAAATAAATAAATAATGCACACAAACCCAGCCATCCACCTGATTAATTAGATCAGGCATCCTTCTTCCATTGCTTCATGGTCCAGTTTTGACTCTCATTGAAGGTGTTTTCAGCGGCAGACTGGGGTCATCATTGACACTCTGACCAGTCTGCAGCTATACACAGCAAACTGCGATGGACTGTGTGTTCCGATCACCCTTCTATCATGACAAGCATTACGTTTTTCAGCAATTTGAGATCCAGTAGCTCTTCTGTGTGATCAGACCAGACGGGCTAGCCTTCGCTCCACACGTACATTAATGAGCCTTGGAGATGCTCTGACCCAGTTGTCTAGCCATCACTATTTGGCCCTTGTAGAGGGTCACTCAGATCTTTTTTCTTGAACTTTTTTTCCTCCTTCCAACAAATTAAATTCAAGAATTTATATATCCCATTCCTGACCAGTGCCATTGTAACAAATAATCAATGCTATTCATTTCACCTGTCAGCGGATTTAATGTTGTGGCTGATCAGTGTGTATATATATTTAGGGAGCAGAGATTAATGCTTTTATTGTCTACATGTTCACAACAGGTAACTATATCAGAGGGTATTTAAGCTACAGAAGAACTGCGTGTATAGACTGTAAGCTCGTATGAGCAGGGTCCTCTTCAACCTATCGTTCCTGTAAGTTTTCTTGTAATTGTCCTATTTATAGTTAAATCCCCCTCTCATAATATTGTAAAGTGCTACGGAATCTGTTGGCGCTATATAAAGGGCAATAATAAGAAGAAGAAGATCCTGCCCCTTTAAATAATAAAATGTTGCCCCTTTAATAATAAAATCCTGCCCCCCTAAATAGTAAAATCCTGTCCCCTTAAATAATAAAATCCTGCCCCTTTAGCCAGTGCTGGTTTACCCCCTTTACCTCTCATAACTGCCCGGGATGAAGGTGGGAGTCCTGCACTGGTAGTGTCTTTTTAAATCATTTTGTGTAATTAGCAGTTACTTACTAATATCCGAATTGTAGTGAAATGAAAACTAAACTGGAAAATGGGGGCTAAAAACATCTTCAAAATTCAAGTTTTTTTTTTCTCCAAATTTTGCTATTGAATTTTCAATTCCCAAATCCAAAGGTTTATTAGCTAAACTCTAAACTGTAACAAATTAAATTGAGAAAGGTAAATGAACTGATTCTCAATCTCGGATATAATCACAGCTCGGCTCTTTTAACATTTGGATTTCAATTTACTGCAGTTTGTAGTTTGGTGAATACACTGTTTATTGAATAATTCCTTGTGAGGTTTTTTATTTCAATGTTTAAATTTGTATTGAAAGTTTATAATGAGAGAATACAGTAAACACAATGACAAGAACAGCCAAACAGAGATGGCCTTCGGGTACAGCGAATAGAGACACGAATGCAAATCGAAAATACTGGAAGTAAATCGAGGACAATCTTCCAAAGAACGAGAGGAGCAGATATCAGAACAAACTGAAAGTTTAGCTGGTTTTTTTTGAGAATATATCCAGTTTGTGGACTCAAATGTGAAATTCAGGGACGGTGCCGGACTGCTTTGCTGAGCAGACAGGTTTCTTAGAGCTCCTCAAAGTCAGACTTAAATAGACTGTGGTTCTTTCACAGAATACTCTGTACATGACTATATGGACAATTTCATATTGCTCTACCCATTAGTTCTATGGTGTTGGGCTTAGCTCAGTCATGCTCAGAAATGTCACTGCACATGTTATACCATAATGCTTCAACATGTTTTGCAATGTCACTATGACATAAACAGTGTATGTTATAAATGTGCCTAAAAATAAATAAAAAGATTGACAAATAAATACATTTTAAATTCACTTTCAATTTAAAGTGTTTCTATCGTGTTATTAATACAAAGTTATATCTCTAGCACCCCCTGCCCCCACTTCTTTGCAGCCCCCCAACACGGCATGTAAAGGGTTAAACTCTTTAGTCACTTACCCTATTTCGGCCCTGATTTGGCCCTCCCCGAAGCAAAGCATTGGATTACACTGGATTATTATTATTATTATTTATATAGCTGTCCTCATGCAAACCCCCTAAATCATCAGATACATAGCATTCAAAATACACAAACAAAACTTTTTCATAAGAGTTTCTCTTTAAATGTAAAAGGAATCGGACTAATTCTGTTGCCTACAAAAAATGGAATATCCTTCCTGCAAAGAGAAGAAGAACAGATGAAGATTTTATATCGTAAAATGTCACCAATACTGCATGTAAAGCCTTCACAGTAGATCTATGGATGAGACGTGTTCATATTCATTTTTTTAAGTTCGTTTAAGAAATCTGTTTGCATTATACTGCCTCGGTCTCGCCTCCCTCTATAGAATCCCTTTCTCCCTGTAGCAAAGCTATTTCCATAAATTATCGCCTGCAAAACACAGGAGGACCAGGCAAGGACTCGCAGATGTCCTGGTGATCAGGCAAATTAAACGTCTCAATCTTTACAAGAAACAGATGTCACAATAGCACCGACGCTAGCTATAGAGAGGACTGTAATTTAATATGATAAATGTCATAAAATCTTACTTTGTTCAAGAAAAGCAAATGCAATTAGACAGCAGTGAGATGAATACATTTTTGGGGGAGAAGAAATTTGCCTTCTTTAAACCAGACTTTTTTTTGTTTGGCAATAATTCAGCTGGAACGGGGCAATGGGGTACGGCAGAAGAAAGGGGGGGCGACACAAAAGCCCTAGGAGGCAAACATCAATCGTCTTATGTGGCCATTACGTTATCACCAGAGGTATTTTAAAAAACAATAGAAGAAATGACTAATATCCCCTGTATGAGAAATATTCCCAACAGAGGTGGTCAGTATGAGTGGTACCCACCCACTCTGGGCATGAACCCTGGAATCTGGATAAGTTGATGTATCCTATACCACTGCTGTATTTAGCCCGATATATACGGATCACCAAATACACAGATGCTTTTTCATTTGTTTGCCCCAAGTATTTACGTTTATATGCTGCTCCATTTCCAACTGCTGATCCAATTTTTCAGGATTCTAACGGTACATCCCCTGATGTGGCTTTAAAGGACCAATATAGTGCCAGGAAAACATACTCGATTTCCTGGCACTATAGTGCTCTGAGGGTCCCCCCACCCTCAGGGTCGCCATCCTGCCGGGCTCTGGGGAAAGGAAGGGGTTAAAATCTTACCTTTCTCCAGCGCCGGGAAGCTCTCCTCCTCCTCTCCTCCTCCATAGCGACGTCATCGGCTGAATGCGCATGGGCGGCAGGAGCTGCGCGCGCATTCAGCCAGTTCATAGGAAAGCATTGATAATGCTTTCCTATGGACGCTGGCGTCTTCTCACTGTGATTTTCACAGTGAGAAGCGCGTAAGTGCCTCTAGCGGCTGTCAATGAGACAGCCACTAGAGGCTGGATTAACCCATATATAAACCCATATATAAAAAAAAGGGTTAATCCTAGCTGGACCTGGCACCCAGACCACTTCATTAAGCTACAGTGGTCTGGGTGCCTATAGTGGTCCTTTAATCCAGTAAACGGCTTAGTTGTACTCTCCCCTATTAACCCTAGAGTACCACGGTTTGAAATTAGACTATTTTCTCTAGGTCTAATTAGATCCGAAGTTACTTGGGAATAGCGATGTCCCGAACGGTTCGCCGAACGGCTCGCGAAAGGTTCGCCACGAACGGTTCGCCACGGACTCATCATTGAGTAAACTTTGACCCTGTACCTCACAGTCAGCAGACACATTCCAGCCAATCAGCAGCAGACCCTCCCTCCCAGACCCTCTCTGAGATCAGCAAAACTAAAGATCTCAGCCAGTCCAATGTTTCCCCATAGAATATATTAAGAGGCTTGTGTGCATGCGCGGCAAAATGCTGTGCTGCACTAATCAAATACCGCTCCATGAACAGCAATTGATGAAGAACCCAGTTTGACTCCGTTCTCAAAATGAAAGTGCCTGTAGTGGCTGTCGGGAAGACGATCACTCAAGGCATGTTATGTAATGGAAACATTTCTGGATAACTGCAATGTTTTACAGGGCTGCAGCACCCAGATCACATAATTGAGATCAAGTGGTTATAGTGCCTTGAGTGGTCCTTTAACATAAAATCATGCTTTCCCTGGAATCTAAATCCCACCTCGTCAGCAGCTGCAATATGCAGAAATTACAACTGCATTTTGAGCCGTTAAAATGCAGCGCACTGTAGTGCTTATGGTGCTTAGAGTGCCCCCTTGATGGTATCTGTAAAGTTCATGTTTAATTGAACGTGTGTGGGGATTATAGATGCCTGTGATTTACCAACCCATGTAAGATGGGGGATCCTTTAAGAAAGTAACTCAATGAAAGCGTTGCTGTCACCTGGAAAGTTCTCCCCAAAAGTAAGTTTAAAGCCATTATGGAAATAGATTAATGTTATGTAAGTAAGGAAGCTGTAATAAACCTAGCTCTGGAATAACTATGCCTGTTAGTTTGTGGACGTAGTATTTTATTACGCTTCCCGTCCCTCGGTGACCATTACTAATTAAAAATAAAAACAGCGACGCAGAGATCAGGTGATCTCAGCAACCAATCAGAGTCTGCGATTTGCAGAAAAACTCCCGGCATTCCAGTCAACAGGCAAGCAAGGAGTCATTGTTTAATTCTCTGTGTCCAACATGGCCAAGGCTAGCTGCAAATGAATTAGTGGCTTTTTATAAACTAACTGTACAGTTCTAAGAATGATCAACACAAGCTATAGTTATCTCATGGTAAAGCCTGAGGTCAGCAAACGACGTGGCTCCGCCTTTTGCCTGAGGATAGTGGGATTTAGGCATTATCTCGCTCGCTATGCTCCCCCCCCAATAAAAATAAATAAAAAATAAAGAATTTAAACAATAAACTTATCTATGATCCCATCCCAAGGCCAAGACTGACACAGCTTTGTATTCCTAACACTATAATGTTCATTTTACAGGTAACTGTGTTATTATTATTTTATTATTTATATAGCGTCAGCGAATTCTGTAGCGCTGTACAATGGCTGATTTTTGTACAGCGCTAGAGAACATGCTGGATATTGGTGCTTTTAAAATAAACGAATAACGGTGACATATTTCGCAATCTAGACTTGGTTATAGCTGAGCCGATATAATGTATAAATAGGATTATGACCCCACCTAGTGGTAGCTCATAGACATGAACTGTCTCGTGTCCTGTCTAATATAGTTGTCTGAAATACAAAGTGAATTTTAAAAGACCAAAGTAGCTGAATGGGAAAAATCCAGTCTAGTTCAGCTATTTTGGGCTAAATTAATTTTGAATTCGGTTTGAATTACTGGCAATTCTCGTTTAAAGGGACACTGTATGCACCCAGACATTTCAGCTCATTTTATTCAATGCTTTCCTATGTGGATTCCGGCGACGCTGGACCTCATGTATAGCGTGCGGACATCCAGCATCGTTTAAAACACTTTTTGTGTTTTAAGAACCCGGAAGTCTGATAGACAGCCACTAGAGGAGGACTTATAAAAACTGCAATAATTACACTTGCAGGGTTAAGGGTGATGGGACTCCAATGGGTAGAAGTGGTCTGGGTGCCTGGAGTGTCCCTGTAACGAACACTGGTATTGCAGACAGCTGTTTGTCTGTTTCCTCCTGAACTGCTAGAGGCTGAGTGATTATAGCTCGTAGTTCGGGTGTTGATTCGAACGTTCTCCGGACAAAGTACAGCATCCAAGTATATTCCCCAAGCAAATCAGATAGGTACCTAAACATCAGCCTAGACTAGATGAAGGGTACAACAGGAATGGTTTATTCAGGATAACCGCCAAGTTTATATGTAGTTACAAATGTACATGGTTTACGTTGACATATTCCAGGGGCATTCCCCACTGGACCTGAGAGGGGACAGTGACAAAATACATTCTGCAGTTACATTGGCTCTCAGGTCCAGGACACTCCTACATACAATAATATAATCCTTCCCCTGTACTGGGGAGATAACTGAGTCAAGCACTATACTAAACTCAATTATCTCCGAACACAAAAATCACACATTTCCACAAAACCCAGAAAGTACCCCAAACTCCATGAAAACCCCACAAAAGTCATATCCCCTGATAGACCTGATATGGGGGACCAAAATATTCAAAAATTACCCAGATCTGTTCAGGGATTTGGGGGTTCCATGGAAGTCTTAATTTGACCGACCACACACTCTCGTGTGCGGTCAGTGAAATTAAGACTTCCATGGAACTCCTGCCCAGAAATAGTTCCTTGAAATTAGGCTGTGAGGTTGGTCTATTTCGAAAAGTCTAAAAACTGAACAAATCCAGGAACGGTTCCCCTAGCTCATAGATAGCGTTTGTTCCCCTAGTTCGTGGGAACAAACCTACTGAACATCACTCTCATGGCTGGTCGGTGGAAGGAAGCAGGCGTTCAGTAAGTCGAGTGTCCGATTTTAGTGCCAGACACTCTACGATCAAGTCCTGCTGCCTCCTTTCGTGCGAACAAGATGGACACCGTTTTCTCCTGCAAGTGGCATTCCGCTATACAAATGACGGCCACACAGAGAGAGCACTTAACTTGCGGTCTGCTTTGTAATTAATGAGCCAGTGGGGTGGTTGGTGTTCGGTAGTTTTATCTACCGAACGAGGAAAATCAAAGGTAATGAAACAAAAGGTGTAGCTTTTTCACAGTCCCTTTAAGTAAAAAACCCTGTCAAATGTAAATGTTCAGGAATTCCAAATACATTTCTCATTTGAAGTCACAATAGCCAAAAGTGGAAATATGTTAAAATTTTACTTGATTGTTAGTGTGTCTATTTTGTGTCTAAAATGTTAAATTCAGTTTAGTTCCCTCTAAATTTCCAGCAATGCACGCTATGCAAATGGTCCTGATAATATTTACAATGACATCAAATAATTTAACAAGGAGGATAAGTATCAAGCCTGTCCTGAGGGTCATTTTATGTTTTATATATAAAATATCACTTGTAGCTTGTAATTATTAATAATATTAATATGTTATAAAATCTATCATTACTGTTGATGTTTACTGGTTGGTGATATAGGAACGTAATAAGCTAAAATAAACAAGAATCAGTTTGTCAAATCACATTTTTTCTTATCAGTACATTTGTATTTATTTTTTTAAATACATGTTTTCCATCTAATTGTAGCTTCCTGGTTGTAATAGTTCCCCCCAGGCCCCCTCAAATCTCCCCCACCTCCCACACCACCCCCCCACCCACTCCCCACTCTATATCCAAACACTCTATTTATCTCTCCAGCCTTGTGTTTAAGAACATTTCTGGGAAGCTCCCACCCCACCTGAGCAGAATACTCTCCCCAGTGGTTCCCACCTCCTATAATCTATTCATAAACAGGGCTATACATAGGACACGAGGTCAAACATTTAGGCTGGAAGAAAGGAGATTTCATCTAAGGCAAAGAAAAGATTTTTTTTACAGTAAGAGTAATAAGGATATGGAATTCTCTACCTGAAGAGGTGATTTTATCAGAGTCCATACAGATGTTTAAACTGAAATTGGATAAATACTTGCAAAAACATAACATACAGGGAAATAATTTCTAATTAGTGGGGTAATAGAGTGCTATTTTGGGGACAAGAAGGAATTTTTTCCTAGTTTGTTGCAAAATTGGAAGCGCTTCAGACTGGGTTTTTTTGCCTTCTTTTGGATCAACAGCAAAAACAAATGTGAGGAAGGCTGAACTTGATGGACGCAAGTCTCTTTTCTGCTATGTAACTGTGTAACCTCCGATCCAGTACCAGCAGTGGACTGTAGTGATTGTTAGCAACAACAACAAAAAACATTATACAATAGAGATTGCGTGTTATTTCACAAACAAAGCAAGTGTTTGATTGTTTACACTCTTCCTAGGATTTTTTTAAATGGACGCTCCTCGTAAACCATTGTATTAAATCTTTCTAACTCCTGGCATGCCAGAGTCCCTTTGCATTGTCCTCCTATAGATTGTAAGCTTATTAAAGCAGGGTCCTCATCAACATTTCGTTCCTGTCAAAATCTTTGTTGTTGTTACATTTCCAGCTTTATAATATTGTACAGCCCTGCGAAATAAATTGGTGCTATATAAATATCTTACACAAAAATAAGTCCTCCGTTTGGACTCCCACTACTCCTGGGCGGCAGCAATGACCATAGTACACATCAGTCCCAATTACTTGTGCACTCTCCCAAATCCCTATGTATATGTAAATAACTGGAGGTTTTTACTTTTTAGTATCACTCCAATATCCATTAGATTGCAAGCTCACCTGCCATGTCAAGGCTTAGGGGAGTCTTACTATAAACCTTTCTTCATTGCTGCCGCCTAGCAGTATTGGGAGTCCTGTGTATTTCTATTTTCCTTTTGTATCACACAGCCATGTTACAATGCTGCCGCCCACCACATGTGTCCCCTATAACAGGTTAATAGGTATGTAGAGGTTTAGAAAAATACCCCTCTCTGTCTCAGTAGAGATTTATTTGCCTGAAACTGAAGTAAGCTGAATAGTTAGTGTAGGACTCCCCTAAGAGGTTTGCCTTGATGTGCCATGTGAGCTTGCAATCTAATGGCCATTGGAGTGACACTAAAAACCTCCAGTTATTTAAATATGCAAAGGGTTTTGGGATGGAGCGCAAGTAACTCTTTTCTTTATTAATAATATATTGTATTTTGTTAATATCCTTTCTTTGGGTGACCTCCTATTCTTCGACACCCCATTGTCTATCCATCCCTTTGTCCTGTATCTCTAGCTCCTATTGTTCGGAGATATGACATGCACGTGAAGGAATGAGGAGCTTTCAGAGAAGTGCCAGTTCTGCTCTGAAAATGTCCATCATTTGGCTCACGTCAATAGATGTGCTCCGATTGCAGTGACACTGTCAGGGACAAGGACACATTAAAGCTCTCTCAGGCTATCCTGGCCCTCCCTGTGTCTTTACTGCAAGAAACACCATTATTAATGGATTGAGGGATAATAATACTGAGCTTCTCTTACGGCAAAGTTTTTTTTTTAATGCAGAGGCCCCAGGAGCGGAATACGTTGGTGCTCGAGATATACTACGTAATAATAATGTTCCCCTGTTGTTTCCACACCAGTTCCTATTTACATACCTCCGAAGTGTCCCTATTTAGGAGGGATAGTCCATATTTTGGGCTCAAATCCATCTGTCCCTCTTTTTTATTCTAATGTCTCTCTATTCTAGGAGCTCCACATTGTTGGTGTGTCTGAGTGTATAACAGAGCTCCACAGCAATAATACTCCCAGTAATGTGTCTGAGTGTATAACAGAGCTCCACAGCAATAATACTCCCATTAATGTGTCTGAGTGTATAACAGAGCTCCACAGCAATAATACTCCCAGTAATGTGTCTGAGTGTATAACAGAGCTCCACAGCAATAATACTCCCAGTAATGTGTCTGAGTGTATAACAGAGCTCCACAGCAACAATACTGCCAGTAATGTGTCTGAGTGTATAACAGAGCCCCACAGCAATAATACTCCCAGTAATGTGTCTGAGTGTATAACAGAGCTCCACAGCAATAATACTCTCAGTAATGTGTCTGAGTGTATAACCGAGCTCCACAGCAATAATACTCCCAGTAATGTGTCTGAGTGTATAACAGAGCTCCACAGCAATAATACTCCCAGTAATGTGTCTGAGTGTATAACAGAGCTCCACAGCAATAATACTCCCAGTAATGTATCTGAGTGTATAACAGAGCTCCACAGCAATAATACTCTCAGTAATGTGTCTGAGTGTATAACCGAGCTCCACAGCAATAATACTCCCAGTAATGTGTCTGAGTGTATAACAGAGCTCCACAGCAATAATACTCAAAGTAATGTGTCTTAGTGTATAACAGAGCCCCACAGCAATAATACTCCCAGTAATGTGTCTGAGTGTATAACAGAGCTCCACAGCAATAATACTCCCAGTAATGTGTCTGAGTGTATAACAGAGCTCCACAGCAATAATACTCCCAGTAATGTGTCTGAGTGTATAACAGAGCTTCACAGCAATAATACTTCCACTAATGTGTCTGAGTGTATAACAGAGCTCCACAGCAATAACACTCCCAGTAATGTGTCTGAGGGTATAACAGAGCTCCACATCAATAATACTCCCAGTAATGTGTCTGAGGGTATAACAGAGCTCCACAGCAATAATACTCCCAGTAATGTCTTTAAACTACAATAATTGTGTTTAGAAATCAGTCTGTGTAAATAAGATACATTGTTCTTCTTCGATATTACATTTTAGTTATATCAATTTGTTAGTAAGTCACCTAAAATTTATCAGAACAGCCCAGTCTCTGACCACAGACCTCAATGCTGGAAAGTACAGCAGTGATGTTCGCGCCAAAAAGGACCTGTTGGATCAAGGGGCAGGTTCAGGTAAGTAAATCTCACCTTTACCTGCCCAACCCAGTCTTTGCAAACTCGGCAAATTCCCCAGACCGTGACAGTGCCGCTTTAACCCTGCATGGATTGCTAATACCCCTGTCCATTGTGTTACTTTTGCTGATTTATATTTAATCTGAATGATGCTATTTGACTGTCCGTGTCCTGGTGTCCTATTTGGCAAAGTCTTTGTTTCTCCTCTTGATTGCGACCTGCCCAAATTCTTTGTCATATGAATGGTTGTTTTAGCTATGTGTGGTCCTCACTTTGGCTGTATAGCTATCCCCAGGTAATTCACTTCCTCAGCATGTGTGCGTGTGTTAATCCCATGTAATCTTTCCTCTCCCCTCTGACGTATCCTGACACCCTCTCCGCAAAGGCTCGAGAGTTCCCAGCCCATTCCACGTGTCAGATTCCCTAATGTCTAAGCTATAGGTTCAACTGTAGAATATTTAGAGTGAATTCAGTAAAGATTTGAGTCTACGTGGGGATAATGTGCTATGGGACAAATCTGGATACCCTCAGATTTTACTTTCTTTAAATGGTTTCAAGTCCCCAAAGTGCCAGAAGTAAATGTGTAAATTTGGTGGAGTTAGCATTAACAGGTTGTTACATGTACAAGTTTAACAGTTTTCCGATATGTGTTCTTCCTGTAGGAAGGCTGATTGCAGAATGTAGACTGGTGTTAATACATCTTCCTGTCTATTGTTTCTGTGTTCAGAAAATACGATTTTGAAGTCTATGTGAATTGTGATTGGCTGAAATCATCAATGAACCAATCAGAATATCTGGTTATTCCGTTTCTCTCCAACATTCTCATTAAAAATATAAAAACACGGCTCTGTGGTCTTTTGGTTGAAAGCTTTGTGTAAAAAGTCCAAGGTTGCTCACAGTCTGCTGAGAGGATTTTAGTATCATTGTCTGTACTACAACCACCGTGTTACAGTGAGCTGCTCACCCCATGTTTGCCCTTTTCCGGGTTAATTCGATTGTAGGCCTTCATGCAATGAATATCCCTATCTATCGCTTCAGAGATTGTGCCTGTTAGCTGAGAGCAGCGCGGTGAAATGTTAGTGTAGGAATTTTAATGTTGGCAGGGGAGCTTACACTTCCTGAATACTATAGCCATTGATGCTGCCCAAGAGTAGTGAGATTGAGAGCAGAGCTAATATATTATATATCTAATATGTAATGTGTGCGGGAATCGGCAATTAAGAACAATCCACCATTTTCCCACGCCACACTATTTCCTTTGTGTCACATTGCACGTAAAAACCATGTAAGTTTAAGCCTCGCTGTGAATTGATGCTGCAGTGGGAATCTGAATTGGAGGATGTATGAGAGTAGGTGAATACACAGGTTAGTTGGAG
This sequence comes from Pelobates cultripes, assembly GCA_933207985.1. Lineage (NCBI taxonomy): Eukaryota > Metazoa > Chordata > Amphibia > Anura > Pelobatidae > Pelobates > Pelobates cultripes. Next base: position 352,062,563 of record OW240914.1, on the reverse strand, counting down.
GCACGTACACATTTCAGACAGAGAACGTAGGAGCAATGGATTTGATTGTATGCAGGGAGCTCACTGAACCCGGTAAACATGTAACAAGCAAATCACAGGTTTTAGTCCAGGATAGATCAACTGCAAAATACTTAGAGGATTAATCAAACCCTTTCCCACTGTTTGCTGTTTTAGGCTAACATTGCCCTATTGGGCAACGCTAATAGATCCCAACCATTTAAAAATGAAGTTAAAACTTACCTTACCTGAAGCCTGTGATTGGACCATTTAACGGCTCAGAGCACATCCGCGCACAAAGGGAGCGGAAAGGGAGGACACTTTAATTAAAAAATACAAAACCACCAACAAAATACAAGCAAAGGAAGGAGCGCGCGGTGGTTGGGGGGGTAACGATCTTCCCCTAGCAGGCACCTAACTTCGAACTGAACATAATAAACCTGAACCCTTTATCCCTTGTTTTAGAGAGATTCTAATGTTTGCCATTGCGGGACAGCACATAATGTTTTTTGCAAAGCAGGCTATATTCCGAGATCTAATACGTAAAAGGGACACTCTAAGCATTCTTAGCAAAACAACTTTGGCTAAATGAAGTGGTTTTGGTGTATAGTTAATGTCACTACAGTGTAACCGCTCAATTCTCTGCCATTCAGTCCTAGTCACACCTCCCTGCATGTGACTCACACATACTCCCTAAACACTACCTGTAAAGAGAGATCCAAGTTTTAAACCTTTATTTAATGTTTAATTTAGAATGTATTATCTCCTGCTCTGTTAATAGCTTGCTGGAGTCTACAGGAGCCCTTTGTGTGATTAAAGTTCGATTAACAGAGCAGGGGATGAACACTTCTAATGTAAACACACTGTGCTGTAAACATGATGAAAATTAAACCAATTTGTCAACCTTGCTGATTGTTGGTCCAAGAAAAAAATCAAATGTGCATTTTGGGTTCAAAAAGGATTTTTTTCTTACTTTTGTGACACTGGAATCTGATTGTGTTCACCTTGTTTTGGATTAACAGCAGCAACAGAGATGTGTGAAAGATTTTACTGAGAGTCTTTTGTACGACCTAATTTACTAAGAAACTGTGTAACTGTTTTAATAATGGTCCAGAGTTGATATAGAACATTAGGATTTTATTTGCATTGATTTATGACACAAACAATACAACCAACATTACAATAAAGCCCTGAGATTCATCTAACACGTAGAACTCCGCACGGGCTGGTCACAGACCTCCCATGCCGTCACTAAGTATATATCAAAGTTTTTTCAATCTCTGTTTAGAAGCGCTATAAAACACACCGAACGTTACGCCAAGAGAGCGTGTACAAACTGCGTCACACATACCATATACATTAGGATTGTTAACCCTTTCTCCAACAGATCCGCCAAACATCTGTGTGCCTTCATTAACTGTGGCCAGAGTTAACCAGCGCTGATGGGTCTGAATTCCGTCTACACCAAACGGGGGCCCAGCAGTGCCTTAATTGCTGCAGCACTGCAAGGGTTATTTGCAAATAAAAATGAAATACTGATAAACAAGCGTTTGCCCGAGATCGTTCCCGGGACGAGAATATTACACAGGATAATTACAGTATATTGTGCAGCAAGGTATGAACAGAGGCGATATTCTCTACCTAGTGGTATGTGGCCATTTCTCTGCATGCATTTTCACTTTATAAGTTGAAGTCAAAGGTGAGGTCAGATTTTCCCATTCTCTGCTTGTACACCAGGTCGAATTTTTCATTCATTGTGACAGTAAATATATCCTTCCACAGTCCTACTCTTCCTGCACAAAAAAACAAAATAATAAAAATACAAGATCAATTGCTGAGAAGTAAAGTATGTTTTTCTATTAAATGACATTAACTATACAAGAAATATTTTTTAAATTGACAAACTGATTCATATTTCTCAGTTTAAAGGGTTACTCCAACCACCATGACCACTTTAGTGTGGTCATGGTGATAGGAGTATTAATGTGCTGTGTTTCAGCTTGCACATCCAGGGTCATTTTTGATTGTGTGTTGGGGCAAGTTGCACCCCCGGTACACATGACTTAGACAGCTCAAAAATCTGTTCTGGGCTGCCTAATGTGAATTCTGTGCATATTTTCACACAGAGTCTATTACGCTGCCGGCAGACAGAATTATCTTCCCCTTGGAGGCAGAGAGAATGCCAGGAGAAACTAGCTCTCTCTACCAACCTGTGAGTGCTCCCTCCTGTCTTCCTATGTTACCTAAATAGACATTTTTAAATATACTGGAAATAACTTGCACTCTGATCCGGCGAAACGGTCCAATCACAGTTTTTTCTATGAGAAGCCTATGATTGGACTGCACAATTGCCAGATGACGTAGAGAAAGGGAGTGGAAGAACAGAGCTGGGAGCATAGCCTGGCAATGGATGTCAGGTAAGTAAAAATCTTTTTCCTGATTTTAAGGAGGGGAGACCTAACAGTAATGACCTGTATGGCATTTTCCATTAGAGGAACATATAGATTTGCTAAGGGTTTGAGTAAGCTGACAATGATAAGAATAACTCTCTTTTTTCTGAACCTTTTATTTCTGATATCATTTTTTTTATTGCTTGATATTTTGCTTATTGGTTATTAAGGATGAAGTTGAAAAGAAAACACGCAGTAAAAATATAAAATTTTCAAACTAAGTCAAAATAATTTCCAGCTCAAAACAAATGAATACAAGAAAAATAAATAACAAAGTAAAAATAATAAGAAATATAAACAAGGGGAAAATGCAATTCCATAATTTGTACTTACAGTGCCCAGAAAGCCAGAACCTGGGAAGGGGCAGGGCCGGATTAACATAGGGGCTGATGGAGCTGCAGCCCCAGGCCCATGGAATAGGCCCATTGATTAAAAAAAAAAAAAAAACATTTTTTTTTCCACACACTACTCTTAGGGATTCCACCTGGCTTTTATTTTATTGGCACAGACAGTATTTGAGGCTGCCTGGCTAGTGCCAATATTGCAGTGATACTGGCAATATAAATGCTGGTATTTTTCTCAGTATAAACAAGAGATTACTATGCAATACCAGCACTGGCCAGTAGGGGTCACTGTGTATGTGGAGACAGGCAGGGATAGGAAGTTCCAGCATATCCCTCCCTGCCTATCTATACTCACTGATCTGCAGCGGTGCAGCTACAGAGAGTCCAGACAGCAACTCCCACCCTGCAGAGACAGCCTACAGCTCAGGGAAGTAAGGGATGGGGGGAAAGGCTGCAAGGAGACATTCACTGAGACACTAAGGGACATTGGGAGACATTATGAAACAGACACATGGGGACACAGTGTCCCCATGTCTCCCAGCCAGTGTCCCTGGTGTCTCAGTGACCCCTAGTCTCCTAGTGCCCCCAGTCTGCCAGTGTCTCACTGTTCCCATGTCTCCTAGTGCCTCCATGTCTCTCAGTGCCTCAAGTGTCACAATGTCCCCATGTCTCCAAGCTAGTGTCCCTAGTGTCTGTGGCCCTGGTGTCTTGGTGTCCCCATGTCTCCCAGTGCCCCCATGTCTCAATGTCCCCATGTCCCCCAGCCAGTGTCTCTAGTGTCTGTGTCCCTGGTGTCTGTGTCCCCATGTCTTCAAGTGTCTCCTATTTTCCCATTGTCCCCATGTGTCCCAGCCAGAGTCCCCTAGTCTCCCAGTGTCACTGGTGTCTCCCCGTGTCACCAGATCTCCCTGTCTTTCTAGTGTCCTAGTGACATGGGGACCCTGGGATACATGGGGACACAGGGAGACATGGGGCATTGAGACACTGTGATACATAGGATCACTGGAAGACCCGGGGACACGACACTAGGGGACACTGGGAGACATGGGGCACTGAGACACTGATACATAGGAACACTGAGACTTGGAGTAATCGACACATGGGGGCACTGGGAGACATGGGGGCACTGGGAGGAATCCATCTATACAGCAGAATCAAACTAAGTCATTTTTTGGTGATTTTACAGAATTTTCTCTTATGTCACTCTTTGTGATTTACATCATGTGATGTCACCCATACATATTTAATTATGCAAATTAGTAAGGCAGGTATGTTTTTCCAAGAAAGGTGGCAACCCTAACTACTTTTTACATACTCTTACTTAAGTATGGAAACTTAAGAGGGATGTATGGGAACAAAACTTGTGTGGACTGGCTGACAATGAATATAGTTAAAGGGACACTATAGTCACCAGAACAACTACAGCTTATTGAATTTGTTCTTGTGAGTAGAATCATTACCGTCAGGCTTTTTGCTGTAAACACTGTCTTTTCAGAGAAAATGCAGTCTTTACATTACAGCCTAGTGATAACTTCACTGACTACTCCTTAGATGACTGTTAGAGATCCTTCCTGGGTCATGGCTGCCTAAAATGCATCCAAACATTCAGTGTCCCCACCCTCTGCATGCAGACACTGAACTTTCCTCATAGAGATTCTTTAATTCAATTCATCTCTATAAGGAGATGCTGATTGGCCAGGGCTGTGTTTGAATCATGCTGGCTCTGACCCTGATCTGCCTCTTTGTCAGTCTCAGCCAATCCTATGGGGAAGCACTGTGATTGGATCAGGCCACCACTTCTAATGATGTCAGCAGACTGCTTGTTTTTATGAGTCTAACAGCATGCAGAGTTACAGCTTCAGGCTTGAATATAGTAAGATTTTGCTATATGTATGGAGGCATGAGGGGCCCAGGGGGGCTAGATGGTGGTGTTAATACTATAGGGTCATGAATTCATGTTTGTGATCCTGACCCTCTTGTGATCCTTTAAGGTAATGCTGACTTTGGTCTCTCTAACACTGTGGCATGTTCCCTTTCTTCTACACTCACTACATACAGCTTTTCTCTGTCCCAGACCATATACCAGGAGCTTCTGCCTGCTAATAAGAAGGTAAGGAGACAAGTGGACCAGCGAGTGCTAGGGAACAGTCCTTATAAAGCGTTGAGTGAGCGCATCATTAGATGCATTTATGCCAAGCTCAGGGTGCTGTCTGCATAGTATGCCCTTAGTTGGCGAGCTGCATGATTGGCAGGCAGCCTGGCATGCATTCATGTCAGGCTGGCCTTCTAATTCTTTGGGCAGACATGTCCTCTTTTTGGGCATGTTCGCCCCTTTTGGCAGGTTACGTGATTTGTGTCAGTGGCACACCCTTTTACCATGCCCATTGACTTCATGCCTGACTGGACACTGCTGTTAGGGGTTATGGATTTACTTGAAAGATGAAAACATAAATTAGAGAGAGATTAGCCTAGGGTATGTGTTTTCTTATAGCTGCTGTTTTCTTTCTCTCCAGCACCATCTCCATCAGATACATGACGCCTGGGAGTGTTTTACTGTTTTTGGTTGATATGATTCTGTAATTAGGCCCGTCATAATTGTCAGCACCAGGCCCACTGGGCTCTTAATCTGGCCCTGGGAAGGGGGTTTGTGTGTAATAAAGAGTTATACTAACGAATCCCAGATTAGAAAAACCAACAACGTGTTAAACATGGACAAGATACTCTTTATTGCAAACACGTATGAAATCTTACAGATCGCTATGGAATGGAGAGAGGATGATGGGGATATACAAATAGTAATGTTTAGTTGAAAAATTCTATCGGGCGAGCTCTAGCACAGACTATGGGACCTACCTTAATGCAGCATCAATTGCTTTTCTAATAAAGTCTAGTTTATCACATGAAAATACACTACTAAATTCTGTCTCTATAGAAATATGGGGCAGATATGCCAAGTTTTATGATAATTCAAATAAGGATTGAATGCTGCCTTGACCATCTGCTCACACCAACCAGAACTTGGAATATCTGAAATATGCATAAAGTGCCACCCAACCCTCGCTATACTCCCATATCTCAAACACAGTGAGAGTGCTGCCAAAACATCCATCATATCTGGAAAATGTATAATGCTGCCCAATCTACTTTAACATTCCAGCGACAACTTCTGTAAAATTTCCATTACCTAGAACTTCCATAATATCTCCAATATGGATAGACTGCCATCCACCATCCATTACCTAGAACTTCCATAATATCTCCAATATGGATACTGCCATCCACCCCTCACCCATTACCTAGAACTTCCATAATATCTCCAGTATGGATAGACTGCCCTCCACCCCTCCTCATCCATTACCTAGAACTTCCCTAATATCTCCAGTATGGATAGACTGCCATCCACCCCTCCTCATCCATTACCTAGAACTTCCATAATATCTCCAATATGGATAGACTGCCATCCACCATCCATTACCTAGAACTTCCATAATATCTCCAATATGGATACTGCCATTCACCCCTCACCCATTACGTATAACTTCCATAATATCTCCAATATGGATACTGCCATCCACCCCTCACCCATTACCTAGAACTTCCATAATATCTCCAATATGGATACTGCCATCCACCCCTCACCCATTACCTAGAACTTCCATAATATCTCCAGTATGGATAGACTGCCATCCACCATCCATTACCTAGAACTTCCATAATATCTCCAGTATGGATAGATTGCCCTCCACCCCTCCTCATCCATTACCTAGAACTTCCATAATATCTCCAATATGGATAGACTGCCATCCACCATCCATTACCTAGAACTTCCATAATATCTCCAATATGGATACTGCCATCCACCCCTCACCCATTACGTAGAACTTCCATAATATCTCCAATATGGATACTGCCATCCACCCCTCACCCATTACCTAGAACTTCCATAATATCTCCAATATGGATACTGCCATCCACCCCTCACCTATTACCTAGAACTTCCATAATATCTCCAGTATGGATAGACTGCCATCCACCCCTCCTCATCCATTACCTATAACTTCCATAATATCTCCAATATGGATAGACTGCCATCCACTACCTAGAACTTCCATAATATCTCCAATATGGATACTGCCATCCACCCCTCACCCATTACGTAGAACTTCCATAATATCTCCAGTATGGATAGACTGCCATCCACCATCCATTACCTAGAACTTCCATAATATCTCCAGTATGGATAGATTGCCCTCCACCCCTCCTCATCCATTACCTAGAACTTCCATAATATCTCCAATATGGATAGACTGCCATCCACCATCCATTACCTAGAACTTCCATAATATGGATACTGCCATCCACCCCTCACCCATTACGTAGAACTTCCATAATATCTCCAATATGGATACTGCCATCCACCCCTCACCCATTACCTAGAACTTCCATAATATCTCCAATATGGATACTGCCATCCACCCCTCACCTATTACCTAGAACTTCCATAATATCTCCAGTATGGATAGACTGCCATCCACCCCTCCTCATCCATTACCTATAACTTCCATAATATCTCCAATATGGATAGACTGCCATCCACTACCTAGAACTTCCATAATATCTCCAATATGGATACTGCCATCCACCCCTCACCCATTACGTAGAAATTCCATAATATCTCCAATATGGATACTGCCATCCACCCCTCACCCATTACCTAGAACTTCCATAATATCTCCAATATGGATACTGCCATCCACCCCTCACCCATTACCTAGAACTTCCATAATATCTCCACTTTGGATAGACTGCCATCCACCCCTCCTCATCCATTACCTAGAACTTCCATAATATCTCCAGTATGGATAGACTGCCCTCCACCCCTCCTCATCCATTACCTAGAACTTCCATAATATCTCCAGTATGGATAGACTCCCATCCACCCCTCCTCATCCATTACCTAGAACTTCCATAATATCTCCAATATGGATAGACTGCCATCCACCATCCATTACCTAGAACTTCCATAATATCTCCAATATGGATAGCTGCCATCCACCCTCACCCATTACCCTGGGCTTTCCATAATATCTCAGTATGGATGAATTTTAATCCACCCCTCACTTACATTACCTAGAACTTCCATAATATCTCCAATGTGGATGCTGCCATCCACCCCTCACCCATTACCTCAGAACTTCCATAATATCTCCAATATGGTGCTGCCATCCACCCCTCACCATTACCTAGAACTTCCATAATATCTCCAATATGGATACTGCCATCCACCCCTCACCCATTACCTAGAACTTCCATAATATCTCCAGGATGGATACTGCCATCCACCCCTCACCCATTACCTAGAACTTCCATAATATCTCCACTATGGATAGACTGCCATCCACCCCTCCTCATCCATTACCTAGAACTTCCATAATATCTCCAGTATGGATAGACTGCCATCCACCCCTCCTCATCCATTACCTAGAACTTCCATAATATCTCCAGTATGGATAGACTGCCATCCACCCCTCCTCATCCATTACCTAGAACTTCCATAATATCTCCAATATGGATAGACTGCCATCGACCATCCATTACCTAGAACTTCCATAATATCTCCAATATGGATACTGCCATCCACCCCTCACCCATTACCTAGAACTTCCATAATATCTCCAGTATGGATAGACTGCCATCCACCCCTCACCCATCACCTAGAACTTCCATAATATCTCCAATATGGATACTGCCATCCACCCCTCACCCATTACCTAGAACTCCTTAATATCTCCAATATGGATACTGCCATCCACCCCTCACCCATTACCTAGAACTTCCATAATATCTCCAATATGGATACTGCCATCTACCCCTCACCCATTACCTAGAACTTCCATAATATCTCCAATATGGATAGACTGTCATCCACCCCTCCTCATCCATTACCTAGAACTTCCATAATATCTCCAGTATGGATAGACTGCCATCCACCCCTCCTCATCCATTACCTAGAACTTCCATAATATCTCCAATATGGATAGACTGCCATCCACCCCTCCTCATCCATTACCTAGAACTTCCATAATATCTCCAATATGGATAGACTGCCATCCACCCCTCCTCATCCATTACCTAGAACTTCCATAATATCTCCAATATGGATAGACTGTCATCCACCCCTCCTCATCCATTACCTAGAACTTCCATAATATCTCCAGTATGGATAGACTGCCATCCACCCCTCCTCACCCATTACCTAGAACTTCCATAATATCTCCAATATGGATACTGCCATCTACCCCTCACCCATTACCTAGAACTTCCATAATATCTCCAGTATGGATAGACTGCCCTCCACCCCTCCTCATCCATTACCTAGAACTTCCATAATATCTCCAGTATGGATAGACTGCCATCCACCCCTCCTCATCCATTACCTAGAACTTCCATAATATCTCCAATATGGATAGACTGCCATCGACCATCCATTACCTAGAACTTCCATAATATCTCCAATATGGATACTGCCATCCACCCCTCACCCATTACCTAGAACTTCCATAATATCTCCAGTATGGATAGACTGCCATCCACCCCTCACCCATTACCTAGAACTTCCATAATATCTCCAATATGGATACTGCCATCCACCCCTCACCCATTACCTAGAACTTCCTTAATATCTCCAATATGGATACTGCCATCCACCCCTCACCCATTACCTAGAACTTCCATAATATCTCCAATATGGATACTGCCATCTACCCCTCACCCATTACCTAGAACTTCCATAATATCTCCAATATGGATAGACTGTCATCCACCCCTCCTCATCCATTACCTAGAACTTCCATAATATCTCCAGTATGGATAGACTGCCATCCACCCCTCCTCATCCATTACCTAGAACTTCCATAATATCTCCAATATGGATAGACTGCCATCCACCCCTCCTCATCCATTACCTAGAACTTCCATAATATCTCCAATATGGATAGACTGCCATCCACCCCTCCTCATCCATTACCTAGAACTTCCATAATATCTCCAATATGGATAGACTGTCATCCACCCCTCCTCATCCATTACCTAGAACTTCCATAATATCTCCAATATGGATAGACTGCCATCCACCCCTCCTCATCCATTACCTAGAACTTCCATAATATCTCCAATATGGATAGACTGCCATCCACCCCTCCTCATCCATTACCTAGAACTTCCATAATATCTCCAATATGGATAGACTGCCACCCAACCCTCGTCATCCAAACATCTAAATTGAATACAATACTTAAAATATAGATAGAGCATCCCCCTTCGACAGCCTAAATTCCTTGTTCTAATAGGAGGAGCAGAATTAGCATCCTTAGAACAGACACCCACCTGGCACCTGGCGTTCCTGTCACTGAGAGTCATGCATTACATGTCAGTCACCTGTCTGAGCGCTTGCTCTGAATGAAAACAACCAATGTACTAAAAGGAAACAAAAGATGAAACTGAAAAAACCAAAATAAATAAAAATAGACAACATAAAAAATATAATCATTAAAAAAAAAACATAATAAAAAAAAAAAACACATGGAAAAATGCACAACAAATCAATAACATATTTTAAACAAGAATGTCAGCCTTGAATAAAAACACATAAAAAAACTCAGTTGATTATTCTGTATTTTTAAGTTGATATTCTCTTTTTGGTTTTTTTTTAAGTATAGGAGTGTGATATATCATACCACACAATTATATTAAAAGGGTTCTATCTCAGCCCTACCTCAATCTTTGCATTGTGAAATGTTATTAATTTGATGATAATATTTTACTACGTGCACAGCGTTGTGTGTTACCTCTGCCATGCTGTGTTTAGATTACTGCTAGGTGTCTATTCCACCATGCTGTCACAGCTCTTAGATTGCTGGATATTCGGTCATTTAGTACATGCACAGCTGTTTGTGTCATTTACCTTCGAGGAATATATAATATAGGACGACTAGCGACTTAAAGAGATGTGAAACAGATTTACGCCTGTTATTTTGAAGTAACAAATGAAAAATTTGAAAATTATATAAAAAATAAATATATATAGGTACTAAATGTCAGTTTTAATGCTACAAAGTGCTAATTTCATTTACTTATCGCACAGATTTATATTCTAACATCTCAATATACATTGGGGTCTATTCACTAAACACCAAATTGTGGTGAATTGAAACCCAAATTAGGAAATTGAGGTAATGGAGTTTGCACACTGATACCTTTTTTTGGCATTAATGGGTTTAACATGAGGACAGACATTACCTGTATAGCTCTTTATAAAATTGTGTTTATAACAATCCCTGAAATAAATCTTGTACACACACTTTTTGTTTGTATAATCCACCTTTACACGGTGCATAGAGTTGTGAAGGAATAAAAGGTATAAAATCAAATAAATACATAAACCAAGGCTGCACCCCACACTAGATACTAATGGGGTCAAATCAGTATTGAACGTAGGAGCCTGGATACTTTAACTAATACAGCCCTGACACAGACACATAGGTGTCTGCATTTAAACATGATGTGGCAATCTTACTGGGAACGGTGCACCTTCACCTACTGGGTGCTCATCATTTATTACAGAGCAGTCAGACTGGACCCAATACAAACAGGTGAGATCATTCTGTCTGCATTACACCTGCTGTTTACGTGTACAGACAGGCGCACAGTTACACCCAGCGTGGCCATGGCAGCACCTCTATCTCCGGGCTCTTACTGAGATCAGATTCAGGCCCCGCGTGAGAAAACACTACAGGCAGCTCATAATTGGCTTTTTATTCTTACTTTCTCTATTTGAACATTAAAAATTCCCATTGATTTACGTTGTGGTGTAAATGGTGGATACATTGGTCTATAATTGTCCATGGTGGTCCAAAGGTCAATTCTCGGAAAGCTGGGAGATCTGTGACTGAGGATCTGTTGGCTGCTTCCTCATTACTACTTTAGAAAACATTTTATGACATCACAGACTGACATTTATTGGACACATTTGGACACATCGTTCTGCTCGCTCAAGCTGGGCTAACAGTGGACAGAACAGGATTAACCATAACATGGCCTTAGGTGGCTGCCAGGGGCCCGACCAGGGGCTGTGTATTGTAATGTAGTTTGGGGAATGTCTTGTGCAATCTCCTATAACATACAAGGTCCAGCATACTCACTCATTTACTAAACAGAAACTTCAAGCTCACAGATTTTAATCGTTTAAAAAAAATTAAATTTAAACACCATGTTTAGGCAAAACCAAGTAGCTGTTTAGTGATTGAGTGAGTGCACTGGATGTTGGTTGTTGTATAAATTGGCCCAGCAGCACCCTTATAATGTATCAGGTGAGCTCAGCCCTCTTGGTTTCTCGTGTAATCTCCTGTCTGCCCTGTGCAGGGCCACTTGCTGGTTGAAAATGAGCCTTCAACAACTATGTGCAGTGCCACCTGTTGGTTGCAACAGTTACGTGCACTAAATGAATAGCAAGGCTGGGTAATTTGCATATTCCAGTAAATTTACATATTCTGGCTTATGCAAGCTGGGGACATATTTCTTGTTAGATATTGTCTTCCCCACCTCTTTATAAGTATCATATTATGTTATGAGTGCCTGTATGATTCCCCATATAATTATGTTGTATGTAGGGGATTGAGTGTGTCACAATAAGTGCAATGTAATGCGGATAGGGGCTAGTCCTGAGTGTAATTAAAGCAATGTGTGTTAGTTTCTTTGGGAACTGTGTGTGCTGTTTGGTTTGTTGAGGGATCCAGTAACAGAGTTTTCAGACCTGCTTGTTGGCTGCATAAGACCATGGTCCCGGGGAAATATTGGGAGATGGAGGTAGGGACAGAGGGATTGATACCTGCCTGTGAGATGGAGGAGTGGGCAGAGGGGACGACACCTGTCTGGGAGATGGAGGAGCGGGCAGAGGAGGCGATAACTGCCTGGGAGATGGAGATACAGGCAGAGGGATTGATAGCTGCCTGGGAGATGGAAGAGTGGGCAGAGGGGACGACACCTGCCTGGAAGATGGAGGAGCAAGCAGAGGGGACGATACCTGCCTGGCAGACGAAGGAGCAAGCAGAGGGGACAACACCTGTCTGGGAGACAGACACACGGGCAGAAGGAATGATTCCTGCCTGGGAGATGGAGGAGCGGGCACAGGGGTTAACACCTGCCTGGGAGATGGAGGCAGGCAGAGGGGACGATAACATGGAGCGATACCTGGGGAGATGGAGGCATGGACAGAGGGGACGATACCTGCCTGGGAGTTGGATGGAGATGGACAGGCAGAGGGATTGATAGCTGCCTGGGAGATGGAAGAGTGGGCAGAGGGGACGACACCTGCCTGGAAGATGGAGGAGCAAGCAGAGGGGACGATACCTGCCTGGCAGACGAAGGAGCAAGCAGAGGGGACAACACCTGTCTGGGAGACAGACACACGGGCAGAAGGAATGATTCCTGCCTGGGAGATGGAGGAGCGGGCACAGGGGTTAACACCTGCCTGGGAGATGGAGGCACAGGCAGAGGGGACGATATCTGCCTGGGAGATGAAGGCATGGGCAGAGGGGACGATACCTGCCTGGGAGATGGAGGCATGGACAGAGGGGACGATACCTGCCTGGGAGTTGGAGGAGCGGACAGAGGGGACGATACCTGCCTGGGAGTTGGAGGAGCGGGCAGAGGGGATGATACCTGCCTGGGAGATAAATGAGCAAGCAGAGGGGACGATACCTGCCTAGGAGATGGAGGAGCAAGCAGAGGGGACGATACCTGCCTGGGAGATGGAGGTACGGGCAGAGAGATCGATACCTGCCTGGGAGATGGAGGTACGGGCAGAGAGATAGATACCTGCCTGGGAGATGGAGGCATGGACAGAGGGTTCAATACCTGTCTGGTAAATGAAGGAGTGGGCAGAGGGGACAACACCTGCCTGGGAGACAGACGCACAGGCAGAGGAGATGGGGACAACACCTGCATGGGAGATGGAGGAGCGGGCAGAGGGGACGATATGTGCTTGGAGATGGAGGCATAGACAGAGGGGACGATATCTGCCTGGGAGATGGAGGCACGGGCAGAGGGGACGATACCTGCTTTGGAGATGAAGGAGCACGCCGGGACGATACCTGCCTGGGGGATGGAAGCACGGACAGAGGGGACGATACCTGCCTGGGGGATGGAGGAGTGGGCAGAGGGGACAATACCTTCCTGGGAGATGGGAGAACCCAGCTGGGGTAGCTGTAGCTTGACCCCTGGTTTTTCTAATGGTCTTCGCTGGTAGACCTACATCCCCAGTGGCATTTCATCACAGCCCCAGTACTCATCTCTATGTGTAGAATCAAGGAAAGTGGCCAAATTAGTAACCTGTCTGGAGTCCCGTGGGATCCTGTATGGGGGTACACTCCTGTAATAATGGTACGAACTAATGATATTCAATAGATACAAGAGGACAAATGATACTTTATGTACCTCGACCCACATGAAGTGCCTCTGCATTGCAGCACTGGTCAATCAGTTGGTGGCAGTGTTCCACTGTGGACTCCAACTGTGCCTTGTCATATGACACTCCTAGAAATCTCACCAACTGCTCCACCATCGTTCCGAGATCCTGAAAGAAAAGGTCTCTGAATATTCCAATAGGAAGTCATGAAATGGCCTACTGAATACTTTATAGGAAAGACGGGTTTGTGTAGAGGAATTTTACCACATGACAGGAGGCTTCATATTTTGCATTAAACTCTCTTTACTAACTCACACAGCAGTAAAGAAAAGTGAAAACATTAACCAATCAAAATGCAATAGGAAGCATAGTATTCACAGAGATAAGGCTCCTCCCCCTCTTTTTTTACTGCTCCATCAGCAGACAGGTCAGAGTTTTTGGCTCTTCCCTAATTGTATTGTATTATGTTACCTTTATGATTTCTCATTATCTATGGATGTTTATTTATGGGGTTTTTTCTTCCATATCTATCTTAGGACTTTCTGTTCCCCCCTTTTACTTTGTACTATCTCCTCCCAGGGATTCTTCCCTGCTGCTTTCCCTCCCTGCCCTCAGGGACTTATATTTGTATTCTGCCATCTTTCCTCTGACCTACATTTATATTTATTCTATTTGCCTATTGTATTTTATTCTCCTTATTGTTATTATTATCTTTCCATTTGCCCTTTCGTGACACTCTCCGACCTCACTTCCCTGAGATCGGATCGTTGGTTTTTGTCCTTGAGGGTAACGCTCACCCTCCACTCTCACCGTTCTCCTCGCGGCCTCTCAGCCGCAATCACTGGCCGGCACGGCGGGAAACCCCTTTCCCGTCTCTCCGGCGGCCATATTGGATCTCGCGTCTCGTGAGAGTTCCGGCCGCCATCTTGGGAGACCCGCGGTCTTCGTTATTTTGGCTCCCGACCACGATATTGCCACACACTATTCAGGCAGGGGCAGCAGGTTAGTTTTCTGGCTACCTAACCTCCCTTAAGGACTGTCAGTCCCATACAGTGGCGGACCACTATCATTTCTTTTATATTAGGTGGATTCTGTGCCACCTTCCTGTATATATATATTTAACTGGGTGAGGCCCTTTCAGTATTGCTGCTTTAGGTGGATTTTGTGCCACCTATATGTGTATTGTCAGTTTGAGCCCTGTAATAGGTGGATTTTGTGCCATCCTCATACATACACATACCTGGGTGTAGCCCAGTGAAAAAAATCCCAATCTACCCTGCTGGGGAAGCTGGTATTCTTATACCACATACTTGATCTGTACATGTCCACCCTGCTGGGGTTCCTACAGATTTAATTTATATACTTATACCCTGCTGGGGTTCTATAGGTATCACTGATACCATAATTGCCTGTGTGCAACACCGCTGCCTGACCCCTAGCCCTACGTACACCCTGTGCCACAAGACTACCTATTCGGTCCTACTCCTAAACACCATGGAATCTTCCGAAAACCCGGCAGATTTTCAGACTATGATTTCTGAGGCCATCTCCGCATCTATGGAGAAAGCACTTTCCAGGGTCATGACGGCATCAGCCGATCTCACCAGGTCTTCCACTAAAGCCACACCCCATGACTATGATTCTGAGGCTTCTGAATCACAGACACAAGCCGACCCGCGGCCTACTAATCGCCACTGGAAGGGCGAAAAGGGGGCTGTTGTCCCGGGCAAAGGCAAGGCTCCAACTAAACGCCATAAGCTAACCCGACCTGCCCCGCCCCTCACCACGGTTACTCCTCGGATGAGGGGGAAGACCACTCGCACTCCTTGGCTATACTGGACGAGTGGAAGGCTGCGGATTCCGACTCACATGACGACGAGTGGGGCTCGGACACCGGATCCCATACCGGTTTCTTACGAGGCACGTTCCTGGATGACATACAACTACCAGATGACCTCGCATCTGCCCAGGAAGAAGGGGAGGCCATCCTGGACCCTACTGGACAACGCCTCTTTGACCCTCGTAATATACGACACCCACGCTCGGCGGACTGGACTCCGCCCGATCACCTCTCCAAGTTTATGCACCGGTGGCTCCGCAAACCACTGGACAAGACGGTGCGCAACCGCCTTCGCTCCGAATGTCCTCGCCCTTCACTCCCCGATCATGTGGCTCAGACACCCGAATTCGACCAGGTCATGACCACATTCATGTCTCGAGGCAGCCGTGACCCCCGAAGAGGCGTGGAAAAAGGATTCCACGGAGTCCAGGACAAGTTGCTGGACTCCATTGGCCCACTTGCCCGCATCATGTATTTGGCGGATGACGTCTTTCAACGAGCTGACCAGTTTGATACCAGCATGGTAAAAGAATGGGCTCATGATATAAGGGAATGGGCACACAGGTGCTTCTGTTTTGTTGGTAACACCAACGTTGCCCTCTCCTCTGAGAGGCGTAAAGCAGCATTGCTCCGCATTGACGGTAAGCTGGTGGAATTGGGCACCAAGGAGTTAGGACCGCTGGCACAGGGCAAGTTGTTTGGTGAAGCTTTCTTGAAAGAACTCAACAAGCACGTTAACATATTCACATCCCTGAATAAAGCTCAGTCTTCAATGAAGCGAGTCTTCAGGGGCTACCCCAGTCGGGGTGTTTTTGGACGGGCTGGCCGCCATAGGGGCCGTGCTGCCAGCCGCTTCTGGCCCACAGGCGCCCGTTCCCACAGACCTCAGCCCTTCTACCCAGAAGTTGGCTTCAGACAACCCTTCTCCTATACCAGAGGAGCCGACCGAGGCAGAGGACCACGTGGTCGTGGCAGAGCACGCTTCCCCACAAGTAAGCAGCCTTTTGAATCCCGTAACATTTTCCCCTCGTACTGCTGGTCGTATCGCTCTATATTTTCAGACCTGGACCACCATCTCCACGGACGCTTGGATCCACCAGACGGTGCGAGGATACATCATCGATTTCGTGGACATCCCGCGCCAGACTATTTCCCCACACGCTACACGATGCTCAGCGGAGGACCGCCGACTCATCGACGGCGAACTGCAGGACCTCCGAAGGAAAGGGGCGATCGAATCCGCTCCAAACGGAGGGGGTTTCTTCAGCAATATCTTCCTGGTCAAAAAGAAAACGGGAGAATTCAGACCAGTCATAAATCTAAGGCAGCTAAACGCATACGTGATGTACCGACATTTCAAAATGGAAGGCATCCACCTTCTAAGAGACCTCCTTCAAGACGGGGACTGGTTCACGAGATTGGACCTCAAGGACGCGTACTTGTCAGTACCCGTCCACGTCTCATGCCGACAGTTCCTCAGGTTTCATTGGAACGGCCTTCCGTGGCAGTTCACATGCCTTCCATTCGGCCTCAGCTCAGCCCCATGGTGCTTCACCAAGCTGCTAAAACCGGTAGTTGCACATCTACGAGCACAAGGCATTCGTTGCATTATCTACCTGGACGACCTGCTTCTCTTTTGCTCAGACAAATCCAGACTGACTCTACACACGCAATATGCCATCCGATTCCTAACGTCCCTGGGATTTGTGGTGAATCACCAGAAGTCGGCAATCTCTCCAGCCCAGACCATACAATTCTTGGGCTTCGAGATAGACTCCACGTCCAGCACGCTACGGCTGCCAACTTCAAAAATCACAGCCATCAAGAAGGAACTCCGCCGGGTCCTCCGTTGCCACTCCATTCCACTCCGCACCTTGGCGCGAATTGTAGGCCTACTATCCGCTTCCATCCAGGCAATTTTCCCGGGTCCGCTCCACTACAGAGCGATGCAGCGCCTGAAGACGTCCTTCCTTCGCCAGAACCCTTCCTACGATCAGACCATCCCAGTGACGGAGGAAGTCAAACAAGAACTCAGCTGGTGGTTGGACAGCATGGAGGCATGGAACGGGCGTGCCATTTTCGGGAGTTCACCCGACACAGTCCTGGAATCAGACGCGAGCCTCTGGGGCTGGGGCGCGACTTGCAAAGGCAGGTCGACAGGAGGTGCTTGGAGCTTCCAAGACCTCAACCTCCACATAAATTGTCTGGAACTCCTGGCCGGTTCGTTCGCGATCCGCAGCCTAACAGGAAACAAGTCGAACTGTTGCATTCTCCTCCGGATGGACAACATATCTGCGGTCCGCTACATCAACAGCTTGGGAGGTGCACGATCCCGACTCCTCTCGGAAATAACGAAACGGATCTTCGACTTCTGCCTACCACGCAACATCTCCCTCATCGCAGAGTATCTCACGGGAGAGACGAACCTGACTGCAGATTGGTTCTCACACCACTGGCGAGACAGCAGCGACTGGAGACTGGACCCGCAGATCTTCCAGTGTCTATCGCGCAGGAGGGGTCCCCTTCACCTGGATCTGTTTGCGTCACGCACCAACAAGCAGACGCCCAACTACTTCAGCTGGCTCCCGGACCCAGAGAGCATGGCGGTGGACGCATTCCTCCAACCATGGCCGCCCAGAGGAGCCTACGCCTTTCCCCCGTTCGCCATGATAGCAAGGACGATTCAGTACCTGAAGACCCAACGAGGGTCTCTTCTCCTCATAGCTCCCCTATGGCAGAGCCAACCCTGGTTCCCGGACCTCCTGGCATCGTCCTTCATGGATCCGCTCCTCATACCATCCTATCCAACACTCCTCACGGACCCGAAAGACAACCCTCATCCTCTCGTTCTGGAAGACCGTCTCGTGTTAGTGGCTTGGACTCTTTCAGGGGTGCCTGGCAAACCAGCGAGTTATCGCAGGCAGCTAGAGATCTCATTTGGGACTCATGGGCTCCAGGTACCAGGCGATGTTACCTATCAGCTTGGTCTTCCTGGTCCTCTTGGTGCAGTGAACGGAACATCGATCCCTTTACTGCCCCTGTGACGGCCATTTTGAATTTTCTTTCCTTTCTTTTTTCCGTGGGCCGGTCTTATCGCTCTCTCAACGTTGTCCGATCCGCGATTTCGGCGGCGCACGACCCGGTTATGGGAATCCCTGTAGGCAAAGACCCCATGGTCTGCAGACTCCTGAGGGGCGTTCGGTTGCAGAGACCCCCTCAACCCAAATACTCTCGCTTATGGGACGTCGAAGTCGTCCTACAATTCCTAAGGGATTGGCCGGACAACGGCAGACTATCCCTACGACAACTCTCGGCAAAACTTACGCTCCTACTCTGCCTTGTCTCGTTCCGCCGGGTCTCGGACGTCCGTGCTTTCGACTTCAACGCCTTTTCGGTCTCACCAGAGGGAGTTACCTTTCGAGTTTCACGTCGGACGAAGTCGGACTCTACGTCGGTCTTTTATCCGTTTTTCCCATCTGACCCACAGCTCTGCGTGGTGGCTACCCTACGTCGGTATGTGGAGGTCACATCCCCTCTCAGGGTCTCCTCCTCGGGTCAACTGCTAGTATCTTATGCTAGGCCACACGTGCCAGTCTCGGTCACTACCCTCGCCAGGTGGATAAGATGGATTCTATCATTGGCAGGAGTGGACGAGACTTTCGGAGCTCACTCCGTCCGCGGAGCGGCGGCTTCTTCGGCCTTCTCGGCGGGTGCCTCTCTGACAGATATCCGACGCTCGGCGGATTGGTCGCGAGAATCTACCTTTCGGACATTTTACTTCCGCCCGAACTCGGGAGCAGCCTCATCTCTCCTACATCAGCGTTAAAAATGCAAAATATGAAGCCTCCTGTCATGTGGTAAAATTGAAGATTATGCTAGCTTTAGTGTACCTATAATCTTAATTTTAGTAATGACAGGAGGCGAGTATTTTCCCGCCCATCCCTCCCTTGGAAGATAAGGCTCACGTAAGTATGTTTGACTCTGCATGCTTCAGTCTCTGTTTGTGTTTGCTCACTCTGGACTTTTATTGGCGTTAGCCTTGATCATTTTCTCATACGTGGTATTCTGTTATTGTTATTTTCAGTTATATGTTATTACTGTAACTAATCATGGGCTGTTACCTTTAATTCAATTAGTCTCCAGATCGGTTCCTAACCTATGTCACGTTCTCTTTCAGTGTAATTCCGTGGCTTTACAGCTCATTATCAGGACCGACTCCTTGACGACTTCGCCTGTTCAACCTTCATTTTGGATTATCGCCCGTTGGCGCCTGTTATGGAACTTTGGACTCTTTGGACCTGTATTCATGATGTCGCATTAGAAAGAGGGGGAGGAGCCTTATCTCTGTGAATACTATGCTTCCTATTGCATTTTGATTGGTTAATGTTTTCACTTTTCTTTACTGCTGTGTGAGTTAGTAAAGAGAGTTTAATGCAAAATACTCGCCTCCTGTCATTACTAAAATTAAGATTATAGGTACACTAAAGCTAGCATAATCTTCAATTATTAGACATTAATTTATTATACTGTAAAACATTTAATAACATTCAGTTATGAGTGAACATACATTTTTAATTATTCCACTATTTTTTAAATTGAATTGTTGAGGTGAAGTGTACAATTAATCTCAATATACCTGCCATGTAATTTTTTTTTATCTAAAATCTCAGTCAATTTATTCAGGGCCGGGCCTGTTTCTCTGTATCTCAGTATCTGCTGCTATGGTAACAAAGTCTTTTGCAACCTTCTATAGTCACATGACTATAAATCTTAATTAAACTGACCCAGATTAAATATGAATGGGACAATTGCTGATGACAATAAAGAATTAGACATCTAAATAATAGTAGAGATGCCATTATACAGATCATTATTATATGTAGTTTCATTACGTACCGAGGAGCTGAGCTGCTGAAATCACTCCACAGCCAATCACTGTGCTCTTTATTTGTACCCCATATAGAATAGCTTTGAAATACTAAGTACTAATAACAACACAATCTGAGTCCCTACCCAGAACACATCTAATAAAGATGTTGCTTTGTGTAAGAAAGCTGCAGAAAGATTCAAAACCTTTTTTCATTTTAGGGGAAAGGGGTTTAAACAAAACTGAAGAGATTTGAGGAAGGAGAAAACCACAACTTTTGGGTTATGTTGGTAACCAGAGTGTTCCTTAAATGGACACTGTAGGAACAGTAACTTCATATCATTGAACTAGTTCTAAAGTCTGGAGTTCCTTGTTTCTTTCCTTCTATTCAACTCTTAACCATTTTAAATTTTTTTATATTAAAGAGAGTCCTCAGCTGCCCATCCCCTCTATACTGCTCGGGCTAATGAGGAAGCATTAGCCTGAACAGCAATGGAGTGGTTGTGATTGGCAGAGAGTGTCATCTGACCGCCTTCAGCCTATTGCAGGGCCCATTGTTGGTATGAATTGGTATGGCTAGAAGGAAGTGTGTAATCTCTGCCTTAGCCACGCCTCTTGTTGGGGCCGGACTTTGGGTGGCCAGGGACCCTCATTTAGTGTTAAACCGCTCGAAAATGGTTTCAAGCTGAATGAAGGAGCAACACCACAGGACTCCAGGCACCATAACTACTTCAATTAGATAAAATGTTTATAGTTTCTACAGTGTGCCTTTAAATTCTAAAGTGCTTTGCACTCGCTATATAAAATCTGTTTGAAATATAACTATTCTTTAAATTGTCAAATAATTATAGATATATATTAATCATTAAGGAATTTTTTTTCATTACTGTAAACTTTGCTTTGTGTCGTCTTGCCTAATTATTCCCTCTCCTGGTCTGTGCTCAACTCTCTGCTTCTTACTGTACTTTGAGGTGCAGACAAGCCCTGCCTTAAATGCCCTGAGGTGGTAGAATTAAAGAGTGAGGGGTGAGTATGTAAATTAGGAGGGATTTCAAATGGTGGAAAACCAACTAAATGGCGTGTTTGACATTGACAGAGTCACAGGGTAGTTTGAGGGTTGGTTCTCACCTTGTGCATGTCTTCATACTTTAGGAAAAGTACATTGGAATCCAAGTGGTGATCCCAAAATTCCTGGACATGTTCAAACCATGACCCATAACCTACTGTGTACACAAATATTAAAACCAGGTTTAACCGAGTTATAGAAATTAAATCATAGTTATGGTTCACCTTTTACCTAACAAACTGATCACATTGTTCAACAAAGCATAAAAATTGTCTATTTATGAAGATAATATTTATCAAACGCAATTGCTATGTAAGAGTTTGTAAAGGAAAAACTGTCATTTTTTTATTATTGCAACAATTATTTTGATTACATGTAACAGAGCAACTGTGTATTATTTTGCAGTAAATATATAAAAATAAAAATAAATATTTTCAGGGCTCTGAGGGGGCAGCCATCTTTAAGACCTCTTTAATCATAAATTCCACTTATCTGACAAAGACTGTGCACATTTTGTATGATTTATACTCAGAAAGCATTTTTAAATATCCTCCACTTGCTAATGAGGTCAACATTTAAAGCTCACTAGCTTTCCATTACCTGCATGATGTTTGGTCAGATATAGCGTGATTCTGACCAAAGAGGAATTAAAGATGGCCACCTATACAGAGGGACTGTAAGCCGGGAGTTGACTGCCTTACTTATATAAACACATTCCAATATAATACACACAAAGGTGGCATGTAACTGTTAATAATACTATAATAAAACATGCTTACAACAGTTCTCCTTTAATAACATTTGCATTTATGTCACATGTCTTGGCATGGGGACATTTTGTTTCCCATAAGACACCTGGCCTCCTTATGCTAATTACATAACCCACAAAATTGACGTTCCATGAAACGGGACACAGGTGGGCAGTGTGACGGGGAGCTGCCAGTGACAAGAATCGCATCACTGACCCCGCCAAAAAACAAGCAGAACAGGCTGGCATGACTGAACACCAGACGGCTACTGTAAATAACACTGGCCAGCCCACTAAGGGTGGACTATGTAGAGAGTGCCGTTTCAGCGCATTCTGTTTGGCACTAGTGCCTTTAAATAGTGTGAGCACGTAAAACAATGTGCTTGCGTTACAAATACTTGGGACAATCCCCTGGTGTCCACAAAAGCAGGAAAAAAACTCCAGGGAACAAAGTCCGGTTATTGTGACAGGACCCTGAAATAGGCATTGTCCCAGTGAAATCGGGACTGTCGGGAGCTCTGTAATTGGTTGCAT
This sequence comes from Pelobates cultripes, assembly GCA_933207985.1. Classification (NCBI taxonomy): domain Eukaryota; kingdom Metazoa; phylum Chordata; class Amphibia; order Anura; family Pelobatidae; genus Pelobates; species Pelobates cultripes. Next base: position 352,039,253 of record OW240914.1, on the reverse strand, counting down.
ATTACATATCCTTTAACGTGTTTATAATCTGCCCTATAACAGGTTCAGAAATATGGAACCAAAAGGAACGTTTAGATCTGACAAACCTCTTGTATTAAATTTAAAAATGAATTAAAAATGAAACCATCATTAAACACATTAATTAAATTAGTTCAAGTTCATTTCAGAGATATTTTCAGTGACCCCATACATATACAATAATTAGATTCTTACACTTGTCATTCATGAATCGCCTACAAAACTCCTGGAAGGTTCCTCTATAACTCATGGTCCTCAAAGAGCGGTGGAACTGATAGTAAGACACCACAAGGTCCTTGGGGTTACGAGCCATATATATAACCTAAAAGTACAAAAATAACACACTTTATGAAGCAAATATAGTATATTAATTCACAGCGTGGTAATTACCGTCAGATAGCTCAGTGTTACCTTGGAATTTCCATTGTGTAGATCCGAAGGCAGGAATGGGTACGGGAGGTGACTCTTGATAAGACGGGGAGATGTCAGCTCCTAAATGACAAATGAATGTATTGTTAAATATATATAATTCCTTTTTTTTTACTATGGATACAATGTGGTAAGAATATTAACCAGACACATTGTGTCACTGCTCTATTCCTTACTGAGAAAATGATTTACTTCTAATTGAAATCCCTCAACTTACTTTCTGTTAGAAACCCGGTAGCGAGACTATAGCTCTTTCGGCGAAGATAGTACATGAAGAGTAGTAAAGGTTTATGATGGACACTTATAACTATATGTGCCTATTATTTTCCTTAATCTACACGATATGCAGTTATGTCTTTAAAGGAACACACCACTGCCTAAATAATAATATATATTTTTAAATCACTATATAGTATCTATACATCTATACCTCCCAATTAAAACATGCATGCAATTGATTAGGTTTTTTTGTTTTTGTTTTTTTTTAAACAGCTTGTAAAAACTGCAGTTTCTTGTCTGCAGCCCATTCAAGTCCTCCTCGTCTAACCCTTTCAAATTTGTGCATATCCCCCTCCCTCAGCTTTATTGCAGGCCATTCTGACCCTCACATACCTTTCTTCCACAGCCTGATTTCCAAACTTTCCAGCCCCTGTACTTCTGTAACAAAGTCTGATACCTGCCCACTCCAAGCTCATTATTACATTTCTGGATAGTCTGTCACAAAGATTACTCTGCAATACCAGCACCGGCCAGTAGGGGTCACTGTGTATGGAGAGGGGCAGGGATATGAAGCTACAGCATCTCCCTGCCTCTCTCTACTCCCTGATCCGCGGGGGAGCAGTTACACATCACAGAGAGTCCAGACAGCAGCTCCCAGCCTGCAGAGACAGACTACAGCTCAGGTATGTGAAGTATTGGGGAAAAGGCAGCAGGGAGACATGAGGACACTGAGACACTAGGGGACACTGAGACACTAGGGGACACTGTGAGACATGGGGATGCTGTGAGACATGGGGACGCTGTGAGACATAGGTAGACACATTGAGACACTAGGGACACAGTGTCTCCATGTCTCCCAGTCAATGTCTCAGTGTCCCCATGTCTCCCAGTATCCCTATATCTCCCAGCCAGTGTCCCTAGTGTCTGTGTCCCCATGTCTCTGTGTCCCTAGTGTCCCCATGTCTCCCAGTGTCCCCATGTCTATGCTCACAAGTGTCTGTGTCCCCATGCCTCCCAGTCAGTGTCTCAGTGTACCCATGTCTCTGTGTCCCCGAATCTCCCAGTGTCTGTGTTCCCATGTCTCTGTGTCCCTGGTGTCTTAGTTTCCCCAAATGTCTGTGTCCCCATGTCTCCCAGTGTCTGTGTCCCCATGTCTCTTTGTCCCTAGTGTATGCGACCCCATGTCTACCAGTGTCTTTGTCCCCATGTCTCTGAGTCCCTAGTGTCCCATGTCTCCCAGTGTCCCCAAATGTCTGTGTCCCCATGTCTCTCAGTGTCCCCATGTCTATGTCCACAAGTGCCCCCATGTCTTCCAGTGTCCCAAAGCCTCCCAGCCAGTGTCCCTAGTGTCCCAGTGTCCCCTAGTCTCCCAGTGTCTGTGTCCCCATGGCTCTCAGTGTCCCTATTGTCTTAGTTTCCCTAAATATCTGTGACCCCATGTCTCCCAGTATCTGTGTCCCTAGTGTCTGTGACCCCATTTCTCCCAGTGTTACCAAATGTCTGTGTCTCCATGTCTCCCAGTGTCCCCTTGCAGGGGCGTACCTAGGGCATGTGGCACCTGGGGCGTGTTCTGGGTTTGGCAGCCCCCCTCTACCCCCCCTTCTCCCAAAAAAAAAAACCTACTAAATTTTTAAAATGTGTTATAATTTTTACATTTTTAAAAAAAATGTATTGAACAAATTTGTAAACTTTTTAAAACCCCTGCCCCCTTCTACAAAATCCCTGCACCCCCTCACACACAGTTACAGGCAGACAGTCACACACAGTTACAAGCAGACAGTCACACGCACACAGTCAAATTCAGACAGTCACACATATAGTCACAGGCAGTCATACACACAGTTACAGGCAGAGTCACACACAGTTACAGGCAGACAGTGACACGCACACAGTCACATGCAGACAGTCACACATATAGTCACAGGCAGTCATACACAGTTACAGGCAGACAGTCACACGCACACAGTCACATGCAGACATTCACACATATAGTCACAGGCAGTCATACACACAGTTACAGGTAGAGAGTTACACACACACAGTTAGTTACAAGCAGTTACACACAGTCACGCACACTGTTACAGGCAGACAGTCACATATACAGTCACACACATGGTCACAGGCAGACAGTCATACACATAGTTACAGCCACACACACACACAGTTGCAGGCAGTTACACACACAGTCAGTTACAGGCAGTCACGCACAAAGTTACATGTGCATCCCTCTAACATGTAAACTCACTGAGCAGTGCTGTTTCTAAGTGTGTAGTTGGAGATATTCTGGAGAGTGCTGTTTCTAAGTGTGAAGTTGGAGATATTCTGGAGAGTGCTGTTTCTAAGTGTGTAGTTGGAGATATTCTGGATATAACCTGGGGGTAATCTGAGGTATTCAGGAGGATAAATAAAAAGTTAAGATTCGTTTGATTTAAATTATTCTCCTCATTGGAATGGCAGACTTAGTTCAGTGTAATAATTGCTATGCATTTGTTTCACGTTCCACTTTTTGGAGGTGTGGTTGTTGTCTAATCTGTAGACAGTTCTCTATCTTGCGGCAGGAGATTGTATTTTTGAAGTCTGAGATTTGTAAATTATCTGGTGAACAAACTCAGACTGGAACTGCTGCAAAGCCACTGCCGCAGAGACATACTAGGAAAGGCAGATGGATTACTGTAGGATCTGGTAGACTGAGTCGTGGATAAAAAGCATTTTGCACAGTCTGTTGCTCTTCATAATTCATTTTCTGCACTTTCAGAGTGTAATGGTGTTGTGGAGAGAGGCACTAAGACTAGTGGTATTGTGGAGAGAGGCACTGAAGCTAGTGGTGTTGTGGAGAGAGGCACTAAGACTAGTGGTGTTGTGGAGAGAGGCACTGAGGCTAGTGGTGTTGTGGAGAGAGGCACTGAGGCTAGTGGTGTTGTGGAGAGAGGCACTGAGGCTAGTGGTGTTGTGGAGAGAGGCACTGAGGCTAGTGGTGTTGTGGAGAGAGGCACTGAGGCTAGTGGTGTTGTGGAGAGAGGCACTGAGGCTAGTGGTGTTGTGGAGAGAGGCACTGAGACTAGTGGTGTTGTGGAGACCGGCTTGGAGACTATGGTGAGGCCTAATAGAAAGCAGTTGTTGTTGGGGATTCCATTATAAGAGGTGTGGAGATGGACAATGGTGGTCTTGTGAGGTGTCTTCCCGGAGCTACTGCTCACAGAGACAGGAGACGTATCTGTAATATTGTTAAGCAAGCAAAGCAGGAAGGGGAATTGGATGTACTTGTCCATCTAGGGACAAATGACTTGGCTTGCAATGAGGTTTCAGAGGTTAAGGAAGTTTTTAGTGTTTTTGCCAATGATATACGGCAGGTTGCTTCCACACTGTCATTCTCTGAAGTTCTGCCTGTGCATAACACTCAGAACGACAGGCGGATGCGTATTAGGGACTTTAATTTGTGGCTTGGTGAATGGTGTCGGGAGCAAGGATTTGGCTTTATTTCTCATGGTAGCTCTGTTTGGAATGGATATAAGCTGTACAAAAAAGATGGTTTGCATCTTTCTCAAAAGGGAACAAATGTTCTCAGTGAGCAGTTCAGAGGTTTTGCTAGGATGTATTTAAACTAGGAGGGGGGGGGCAAAAGGGTGATAAAACATCAATCCAATTGTCCCCCAAAACAAGGACAGAAGGTGCCTGTAGCAAGTGTGTTAAAAAATTATAAGCTTAGAGTCATGTCTACAAATGCTCGCAGTTTAGGGAATAAGATCCATGAACTTGTGGCAATAATGGCAACTGATAGTGTAGATTTAGTCGCTGTTACTGAGACATGGTACAATGAGAAAAATGACTGGGACATAGCAATACCAGGGTACTCTTTATATAGGGAAGACAAGAAAGGGGGAGGGGTGGCCTTGTATGTGAAGGATAGCATAAAATCTAGCCTAATAAAAGTTAGTGAGGCAAAGAGAGTCCGTTTGGGCTACGTTAGAATTTGGTAATCACACAGTAACTCGTGTAGGTGTGATTTATAGGCCCCCAGGACAAATTGAAGAGTTAGATAATCTACTAGTTGAGGAAATAGCTAAAATGACAATGAAGGGGGAAGTTATCATCATGGGTGACTTTAATCTTCCTGATGTAAATTGGAAAACAAAATTACCAGATTTTACTAATTACATGACGTAAAGTCATGATTTTATAAAGGACACGGAGGCGAGTATTAGGCTTTCCTCTTTCTTTATTCCTCAGCAGCAAAGAAAGCTAAGGTGTTTATTTGTAGAAAAAAAGGAAAAAGAAACATGTATAACTACCCTCACAGGGTTAACATTACATCATTATCTCCTATCCAATAGGAGCAGTCCTTCTCTGATATCCTTTCCTGTAACCTCCTCCTCTTCCTCTTTCTTAATGTTGCCGAAGTTAAAGTTCGTGTTTGTACCAAGTAACTATCCACTCGGTCGAACCTAACCTAAACAGAAAAAACAGTTGAACATTGAACTTGACCGTGAACTCCTCCATGGGGAATAAACATTGGAGACCTCCAGAACTGATCCCCTTGAACTCGAACTCGTCGTCCATCCTAGGAGTTGTAGGATTGTTCACGCTGTAAAAACAAAGAAAATAGTGGTAAAGCGTGTCCTTGCCAACTATTGTCGTTTTACTCTTATGTATCAAACTTGAGCTGTTTATGAAACCGTTATGTTTAACCAAATCTGTCATAGTCAACCACGTTATGTATTACCAAGAACCACTTACGTGAAGAAGGAAAAAAGTGAACTCTTTCTACCAAAATACTTAGTACGTACCTGGGTTGGGATACACAACTTGTGTATCTGTTCCGGGTGGGCTAATACTCGCCTCCGTGTCCTTTATAAAATCATGACTTTACGTCATGTAATTAGTAAAATCTGGTAATTTTATTAAAGGACACGGAGGCTCTTATTAGGCTAGTTCAAAGCTGTGAAATAACCAGGCTCGACACGTGCTCTGTTTGCCGAAAGTAATATTCTTTAAACGTCAATTCCCTGGACCAGTCTGCCGTTCTCATGAGGTCTTCTAATCTACAACCTAACGTGAACGCTTTGGATGCCATGGCTCCTCTAGTAGAGTGTGCGCCATATACGGAGGTATCTATGTGAGCTAGCGTCATTATCCATTTCACCCAGCGGGCGAGGGTTACCGTGGAGACAGGTTGATGTGGTTGTCTGATGGCCAGAAACAATTCCGGATGTGTTGATTTCCTGAATTCCGAGGTTCGTTTCTCATATTCTCGTAGGCAGTGTACTGGACAGAGCTTCTCGTTGTGTGGGAACGAAGGGTATGAGACTGATGTAATTGACGATTTTGTACGCCTGGAGATGTTGAACGAGACTCCTGTGGGAGTAAAGGAGCGTGCATCAACGTCCAGTGCTCTAACGTCTGACACCCTCTTGCAAGATAGCAGGCAGAGGAGCATGGTGAGCTTCGCTGACAGTTGTTTGAGCGTAAGTGCCTTGTTTTGAGGCCAGGACTCTAACAGCGTCAGCACTGAGTTGACGTCCCACAATGACGAGTATCGGGGTTGTGGTGGGCGGGCAAAACGAATTCCCCTCAGGAGACGGCATACCAGAAGTTGCTGACCCATCGGGGTTCCCTCTATACCTTGGTGCCCTGCCGAGATTGCTGATCTATAGACGTTGATGGTCCGGTAGGCCAATCCTTGATTATGTAGGTTGGTGAGGAACCTCAACAGATAACTTACAGGAGCACGTACGGGATCCATTTGTTGTTCCATGCACCAACTAGCCCATCCGTTCCAGGCATAGAGGTAGGAGCGTCTAGTTCCAGGTGCCCAGGCTCCCGCCAGTAGTTCGACAGTGTCCTGTGGAACGTCCGGTATGCTCCAGGGTCCCCTGAAAGGAGCCACGCTAAGAATTTGAGACGCCCCTGGGTCATGAGGGGATGTGGGTTGCCCTCTGGGTCTGATAAAAGGAACCAGGGGTCCGGAAGTCGTCTCGGGAAGTCCATGGACATTTCCATTAGGGTCGGGAACCACGGTTGGGTTGTCCAAAACGGAGTTATGAGGACCAGGGTCGCTTGAGTACGTCTCAGATGTACTATCGTGCGAGCTATGAGGGAGAACGGAGGGAAGGCATATAATCGGCTGTTCGGCCAGTGTTGGAGAAAAGCGTCCGCTGCTAGTGCATCTGGGTCTGGTCTCCAACTGAAGAACGTTGGCAGTTGTGAGTTCAGCCGGGATGCGAACAGATCGATTTGCATCGGGCCCCAGAGCGCTTGAAGCTGTAAGAACACCTCGCGGTCCAGCCGCCAGTCGCTGGCGTCTTGTATGTGTCTGGAATGCCAATCCGCTACCACGTTGGACATACCCGGGATGTATTCCGCTTGGACCGAGATGTTGTGTTCCAGGCAGTGTTGCCAGAACTCCTTGGCCAGGTCCGCCAGTATCTTCGATCTCGTGCCACCGAGGTGGTTGATGTAGCGGACTGCGGAAATGTTGTCCATGCGTAGGACGATGGAGCAATTGGTTATGCCCCCGAGGAGGCTCTTCAGTGCGAAAGATCCCGCCATGAGTTCCAAACCGTTGATGTGTAATTTTTTCTCTGCGCACGACCAGGTTCCTCCGGTGGAGGTAGGCCCGCAGCGCGCTCCCCAACCGTGCGTGCTCGCATCGGACTCTACGATGAAGTCCGGGGCAGACCCGAATATTGCTCTGCCGTTCCACGCCTCCATGTGTAGCAGCCACCATGTGAGTTCCTGTTTGGCTTCGTAGTCGAGTGGTACAGAGTCGGAGTACGCATGCCCTGAGCGTAATTGTGTGGCCTTTAGACGCTGTAGGGCCCTGTAGTGTAGTGGCCCCGGGAATATTGCCTGAATGGAGGCTGAGAGGAGTCCGATTACTCTGGCTAGTTGTCGGAGTGTCAGTACCGGCCTCTTGAGTGTTCTGCGGATCTCCTTTTTGATGAGTTTTACTTTGTCCGTTGGTAAGCTGAGCGTACCGGTAGTCGCATCTATGTGAAAACCCAAGAATTCCATGTTCTGGGACGGGGTAAGCACCGATTTCTCCCAGTTGATGAGAAATCCTAGATTCTGTAGCAGTGTCACTGCCCATGTCAGGTGCTGTTGTAATTGACGGGCTTCGTGCGCCATGATCAGCATATCGTCCAGATAAATGATCATCCGGACGCCTCTGCTGCGTAGAAAGGCGACCACAGGCTTCAGCAGCTTGGTGAAGCACCAAGGGGCCAATGAGAGACCAAAGGGAAGGCAGCGGAATCGCCACATTGTCGCTTCCCATTGGAATTGGAGCAGGTGGTGGCACTCTTCCGCAATGGGGATTGTAAGATATGCATCTTGGAGGTCCAGCTTCACCATCCAGTCCCCTAACCTGAGCAGGTCTCGCAGGCAGTGGATACCCTCCATTTTGAAATGGTGGTACCGCACAAATGCGTTTAGTGGCCGCAAGTTGATGACTGGGCGTACCCCGCCGCCCTTCTTGGGTACCAGAAACAGATTGCTCATGAACCCAGGGGATGGTGAAGGGACCTGGTATATGGCGCCCTTCGCTTGGAGGGTGCGAATCTCCTCGCTCACCAATCCCTTGTCTTGCGTGGAGAAAACTATGCGGTGTGGTCTGTGTGTTTGGACCGGGGTTCGCACAAACTCTATGTGGTAACCCCTGATGGTGTTGAGGACCCATACGTCCGCAGTCAGCTGTTGCCAGGACTCTACAAAGTGTAACAGTCTGCCCCCACAGTCGGTACACCCGGGAGGGGGGGAGGTAATACACTTACCATAAGGTCGGCGGCTGTACGAGTTGCCTCTGGGTCCTCGAGGTTGCCATGGTCTGGCCCTGACCGGGAAGAAGGGTGAGGGCGTACGGCTCTCTGGCGGCTGGAATCTAGCCGTGGCGGGACCTCTGTATCCCCGGTAGGAACCGCGGGAAGAACGGCCGGGCAGACGGCCCCGGTGTCTGCCGGCCCCACCAAAAACTCTGGGAGAGAACACTCTTTTTATATTTGTCTGTGCCTTGTCTAGGGCCGTAAAGGTGCTCACATACATTCCCAATTCTTTGACAAAGTTGTCACCGAACAGGAGACCCTTGGCTTGCGGTCCCGGTTCGGTGAGAGCCATGTTAATTAGCTTGGGCTCGATTTTCATTAAAATAGTTTTGCGCCTTTCTGTGGCCAGTGCAGCGTTAGCGTTGCCGATGAGGCAGATCGACCGTTGGGCCCAGCCTCTAATGGCTAGTAAATCAAGAGGCGTTCCCTCATTTAAGGCCGCTTCGACCAATTCAAAAATCTTGGCACTAGGGCCCAATGTATCCAGCACTTTATCTTGGCAGTGGCGTAGGGAGTAATCAAGTCCCTTCTTCGCCTTCCAGCCAGACTTACCCAAGAACTGTGCTATTTTGGGGTCGATATCAGGTGTAGCACAGGCCATGTCAGGCACAGTCGGGCGTGGGCATTCAGCCCGTAGTTTCTGCCTGGTGGCCTTATCCAAAGGTTTGCGGATTCTGGCCGCTATGTATCGTGCTACATGATCGGTTGGATACCACTCCGCCGATCTCGGGTTTTGTAAGGTGTCTGGGTCGAACAGAGGTTCGCCCTGAGGGTCCAGAATAGTGGTTTCATCCGCCGTGTCATGCACGGGGTTGGCTGGAGTGCGTGTCGGACTCTGGTCCGGGGAGGAAAACTCCCATTCCTCTGAGTCGGCTTGGTCCGACCCGTTCAAAACCTCCTCACTATCCGAATCAGTGTCGGAAGAATCTGACAGGGCTTTTGCCCTCTTCCATGTCCGCGCCGCTTTTGCCCGGCGGGTGGCTCGTTTTCGTGGGGGCCCCACGACCTCAGGTGCGACAGGACGTACCCTGTCCGTCAGTCTAGTTTTGGAGGCATGCGTTCCCACATTGTGGGTTTTACTAATGGCCTTACGGCCCTCTCTGCTTAAAGGTTCCCCCTCTGCGGCCCTGGCTTGAGTCATGCTGGGGTTAGACGCCTTAATGGCACTCGAAATAGAGTGTGACAAGTTATCCGACATAACCCCCATGGCGGTAAAGATAGCTTGGGTAACTGATTTTGACATGGTGGCGTCCAGGAGCGAGTGGAACTCCTCAGAGTCCAATTGCTCCAGAGGGGCCACCATGTCCCTATGCAGGGATATGGGTTCAGCCACGGAGGGCCCGTGCTGGGCCTTAGTATCACCTTTATCACTGGTGCCAGGGGCAGAAAAAGCCTCAGGGGTCTGCATCATAGGTTTAAAAGACAGGATTATGTATATGGCTACCTGATGTGTCAGTAATGAGCTACTAAAACAGGCAAGAGACAAGGCAGCAGGACAACAAGCACAGAATGTACTGTTAGCTTACCGAGTGTTCCCTCAGGAATGGCTCCTGGGATCACTGGCAAGCTAACAGTACAGCAAACAAACCAATCAGCTCGCGCCCTGCAGTGGGCTGAACGAGCTGAGGGAGAAAAAGAGCGGCAAAATTTTTCCTAGTGCCGCCCCTTTAAGATGGGCGCCAGTATGGGCCGCGCATGCGCGCGCGGCGCTCACGAACGAGAGGCCGCGGCGGGGGAACCCTCCGCCGGGAGAGAGAGCCGGTCCGGTCCTCGAGGGTTCCCTGCGCCGCGTGACCGATGAGGGGGGTAATAAACTACCCAGTGGCAAGTGTGGAGCCGGTATCCCCGCGGGGGGGCGGGGTACCGGCGGGACAATGTGGGAAAGGGGCCCCCCCACGGAGGGTTAGCTTGAAGGGGGGGGGTGTACACCAAACGCACAATGCGTTCTGCTGAGTTTAAGTCAGGTCACAAAAACAGGCATAATTTAAAATAAAGTCATACACACATATATAAGTACAAATGACAGTTAAGAGAAAAAACAAAGTGTTACTTAGCTGAGGCAGCAGCAAAGAAAGAGGAAGAGGAGGAGGTTACAGGAAAGGATATCAGAGAAGGACTGCTCCTATTGGATAGGAGATAATGATGTAATGTTAACCCTGTGAGGGTAGTTATACATGTTTCTTTTTCCTTTTTTTCTACAAATAAACACCTTAGCTTTCTTTGCTGCTGAGGAATAAAGAAAGAGGAAAGCCTAATAAGAGCCTCCGTGTCCTTTAATAAAATTAGCTACTTGTGCCAGGAGCACACATATTCAGTAAGCCTTACTTCAGTAGTGGGGAAAGTGATGGAAACCATGTTAAAGGATAGGATTGATGAACATCTAAAAACACATGGATTTCAAGATCAGAGACAACATGGGTTTACTTCAGGGAGATCATGCCAAACTAATCTTATTGATTTTTGATTGGGTAACTAAAATTATAGATCAGGGTGGTGCAGTAGACATTGCTTACCTAGATTTCAGTAAGGCTTTTGACACTGTTGCACATAGAAGGCTTATCAATAAACTGCAATCTTTAAGTTTGGATTCCAATATTGTTGAATGGGTAAGGCAGTGGCTGAGTGACAGGCAACAGAGGGTTGTAGTTAATGGAATATATTCGAAGCTTGGACTTGTCACTAGTGGGGTACCTCAGGGATCTGTACTTGACCCATTCTCTTTAATATTTTTATTAGTGATATTGCAGAAGGTCTTGATGGTAAGGTATGTCTTTTGCTGATGATACTAAGATATGTAACAGGGTTGATGTTCCAGGAGGGATAAGCCAAATGACAAATGATTTAGGTAAACTAGAAAAATGGTCAGAATTGTGGCAACTGACATTTAATGTGGATAAGTGCAAGATAATGCATCTTGGACGTAAAAACCCAAGGGCAGAGTACAGAATATTTGATAGAGTCCTAACCTCAACAATTGAGGAAAGGGATTTAGGGGTGATTATTTCTGATGACTTAAAGGTAGGCAGACAATGTAATAGAGCAGCAGGAAATGCTAGCAGAATGCTTGGTTGTATAGGGAGAGGTATTAGCAGTAGAAAGAGGGAAGTGCTAATGCCATTGTACAGAACACTGGTGAGACCTCACTTGGAGTATTGTACACAGTACTGAGACCGTATCTTCAGAAGGATATTGATACCTTAGAGAGGGTTCAGAGAAGGGCTACTAAACTGGTTCATGGATTGCGGGATAAAACTTACCAGGAAAGGTTAAAGGATCTTAACATGTATAGTTTGGAGGAAAGACGAGACGGGGGATATGAGAGAAACATTTAAATATATAAAGGGAATCAACACAGTAAAGGAGGAGACTATATTTTAAAAAAACTACCACAACAAGAGGACATAGTCTTAAATTAGAGGGACAAAGGTTTAAAAATAATATCAGGAAGTATTACTTTACTGAGAGTGGATGCATGGAATAGCCTTCCAGCTGAAGTGGTAGAGGTTAACACAGTAAAGGAGTTTAAAGGACCACTCTAGGCACCCAGACCACTTCAGCTTAATGAAGTGGTCTGGGTGCCAGGTCCTTCTAGGGTTAACCCATTTTTTTATAAACATAGCAGTTTCAGAGAAACTGCTATGTTTATGAATGGGTTAAGCCTTCCCCCTAACCAGTTTAGTTTCAGAGAAACTGCTATGTTTATGAATGGGTTGCCTTCCTCATTCTCTAGTGGCTGTCTCATTGACAGCCACCAGAGGCGCCATGCGGCTTTCACTCGTGATTTCAGTGAGAGCACGCAAGCGCCCATAGGAAAGCTCTTGCCGCTACGCGGGCGCATTCAGCCCAGGAGGAGGAACGGAGGAGGATCGGAGGAGGAGAGCTCCCCGCCCAGCGCTGGAAAAAGGTAAGTTTTTAACCCTTTCCCCCTTCCAGAGCCGGGCGGGAGGGGGTCCCTGAGGGTGGGGGCACCCTCAGGGCACTATAGTGCCAGGAAAACGAGTATGTTTTCCTGGCACTATAGTGGTCCTTTAAGCATGCGTTGTAAAGCGCTGCGGAATTTATGGCGCTATATAAATTTAATAATAATAATAATAATCACAGGCTTCCCAATGCAGCTGAATGAGAAGTCTTTGCAAGGCAGGTGTTCTGGGCAATTGCTGCCTCTTGAGTTGATCTCCACTGAGCTACCTAAACCAGGGAATAACAGGACTGGGTGTCTGATTGACAGCCAGGAGGGTGTAACTAGATTAATTTATAAAAGTCTTAATTACTATTGAAATCTGCAATTTTTAGAAATTGAAAAAAGAGGACACAATCTTCACACATAAAGCAAGTCAGCAAGCTAAATCCTGGTAGGGGTCTTGAGTGTTCCTTTAACTATGAACTCATTTCCCTTCTGTGTTCAGCTCCTTTTTCTTACTGTGTCCATTCGTCAATCAACTTCCCCCCCTTATCATATGACTTTTCGTTAATCTCCTGTGCTGGCCCCTGGACCCCTGAAGTTGTTTGTTGTCACCCCATTGTTAAACAGTGAAACCCAAGAGGAAGCAGTGAAATTGAGCATTTAGAAGGTAAGATTCCACTGAAATGACTGAAGAGAACAGAATGTTGTGGTGCGATATGTTTCCTGTATTCAAAACACTCTCATGTCTGAAAATCATTTATAATTCCAGTAAATGAACACTTACCTTTATGATATCCAGACCAGGTTGTGGGTACTCCAATACTGGGAGCTGTTCATCAATGTTCATCAGTCCGATTTCATCCGGGTCGGCCCCCTGGCTCACCAGATACACCACTTCCTGCAACAGACTTGTGCCTGAGGAAGCAGGGACACATATTGTAACTGCACACGAGAGATCACTCACAAAAACTGAAGCATTAAAGACCCCGGTATTAGGAACGTCTGCCATTAGATATACAGAACAAGGCAGTTAATTATAGGGGAATTATTATCTCCATGTGTGGTCACGATAGCTGTGAAGTTACAGAGTTGCAGTTATTATAGAATTATGTTTATGTATAAAGAGTCATTCTGGGACATAGTAGAGCAGTCTCCATGGAAACCAGTAAAACATTTTTTAGAAATTTGCACCAGAATTGCTTGTTATACAGTTATACCCCAATGCGTGCAAGGAGTGCTACCCTGTGTTATTGTTGATTAACAATAACCTGTACAAAGGATTCACAAGGCATTTCACTTACAGGGATAGGAGCTAGTGAGGGCCTTGGGCAAGCTAGCTTACAATCTAAAGGACAAGGGCAACAAACAAAGGGGAGTATATTGTTCCAGGTAGAAATTGTAAAATTATTTCAGTTCACTGCAGCTGACTATTTAGAACAAACCTTAATTCACGTTATAGAGCAATACATAAAAACAGTGTCAGAAATTAGCGTAATTTAATTAGCTTTCATAACGTTATTAGTGAACCTCTCAGCCAATTAGCCGAAAGGAGATGGCAGTGTATTCACTTTTATTAAAATGTGTTTATTTTCATATTTTTAAAAAATAGTTAGAAATCTGCTGAAGTATAATTTATTATATTACGCCCATTGTCTTAGTAACATGGCCATCATTATTAGATATTTTGTACATGAGTGTGTATCGGAGAAGCTTAGCATTTCTATTCACAGACACAGGCATTATACAGAACAAGAGGCCACTATACAGAAACCCAACGCTGAAAATGATACTAAATTAAGCAGCCTCTGAAAGCAGGAAATGATTTGAGCTTTAATTTAATGTGCGCATGGAATTTCGTGGCTTCTATTGATTTATTAAAAGGGTTTCTGACAACATCAGATAACTGTCTTAAAAACATTCACATCCTGTTCAAAGATGATTTTCAAACTATACAAAAGAGCTTATTTTAGAACTACCATACCAACATTGCGCTCTGTGTAGGATTCTAGGTTACATTTACCAACGCTGCGCTCTGTGTAGAATCCTAGGTTACATTTACCAACGCTGCGCTCTGTGTAGGAATCTAGGTTACATTTAACAACGCTGCGCTCTGTGTAGGAATCTAGGTTATATTTACCAACGCTGCGCTCTGTTTAGAATTCTAGGTTACATTTACCAACGCTGCGCTCTGTGTAGGAATCTAGGTTACATTTACCAACGCTGCGCTCTGTGTAGGAATCTAGGTTACATTTACCAACGCTGCGCTCTGTGTAGGATTCTAGGTTACATTTACCAACGCTGCGCTCTGTGTAGGAATCTAGGTTACATTTAACAACGCTGCGCTCTGTGTAGGAATCTAGGTTATATTTACCAACGCTGCGCTCTGTTTAGAATTCTAGGTTACATTTACCAACGCTGCGCTCTGTGTAGGAATCTAGGTTACATTTACCAACGCTGCGCTCTGTGTAGGATTCTAGGTTACATTTACCAACGCTGCGCTCTGTGTAGGATTCTAGGTTATATTTACCAACGCTGCGCTCTGTGTAGAATTCTAGGTTATATTTACCAACGCTGCGCTCTGTGTAGGATTCTAGGTTACATTTACCAACGCTGCGCTCTGCGTAGAATTCTAGGTTATATTTACCAACGCTGCGCTCTGTGTAGGATTCTAGGTTACATTTACCAACGCTGCGCTCTGCGTAGGATTCTAGGTTACATTTAACAACGCTGCGCTCTGTGCAGGAATCTAGGTTATATTTACCAACGCTGCGCTCTGTGTAGGATTCTAGGTTATATTTACCAACGCTGCGCTCTGTGTAGGATTCTAGGTTACATTTACCAACGCTGCGCTCTGTGTAGGATTCTAGGTTACATTTACCAACGCTGCGCTCTGTGTAGGATTCTAGGTTACATTTACCAACGCTACGCTCTGTGTAGGATTCTAGGTTACATTTACCAACGCTGCGCTCTGTGTAGAATTCTAGGTTACATTTACCAACGCTGCGCTCTGTGTAGGAATCTAGGTTATATTTACCAACGCTGCGCTCTGTGTAGGAATCTAGGTTACATTTACCAACGCTGCGCTCTGTGTAGGAATCTAGGTTACATTTAACAACGCTGCGCTCTGTGTAGGAATCTAGGTTACATTTACCAACGCTGCGCTCTGTGTAGGAATCTAGGTTATATTTACCAACGCTGCGCTCTGTTTAGAATTCTAGGTTACATTTACCAACGCTGCGCTCTGTGTAGGAATCTAGGTTACATTTACCAACGCTGCGCTCTGTGTAGGATTCTAGGTTACATTTACCAACGCTGCGCTCTGTGTAGGATTCTAGGTTATATTTACCAACGCTGCAATCTGTGTAGGATTCTAGGTTACATTTACCAACGCTGCGCTCTGTGTAGGATTCTAGGTTACATTTACCAACGCTGCGCTCTGTGTAGGAATCTAGGTTACATTTACCAACGCTGCGCTCTGCGTAGAATTATAGGTTATATTTACCAATGTAGCGGAGAGCTAGTATTCCACAGGTTATCTCCGCTTAAGATCCCAGTGAGGCTCAGGAACAAGTATTGTAAATCCATAAGGCAAGGTTTCCAGCAGGCAAAATAATCCAACAATATCCCAACAGCAATCCTAATGACTGGACGACACACAGCATCAGGAGCAGAACTAAACTTTTATTCACACAGTGGCCTTATAAAGCATTCTCCCATGCAAGGGAGGGATTTACAGTCATTAGTACAGTGTTCAATCATACCTGAGTAACCTCCCACATATCTCCTCCCCTAAGCCTGACTCATAATCCCCTTATACAGCACACAAATTCCCTGAGTTTCTGGATGTACCCCTAAACCTAGGGGTACCCCTTTAAATGTTACATCCCCTGGTAGCTCTGATCTGGGTGAGAGACATATCCAAAAATCACCCAGATCGGACCAGGGGTTCGGGAAATCTGTGGAGGTAATAAAAAGACCGACCGCGCTGGAGGGAACAGCTGAAATTGGTTCCATAAGATGGGGCCCTGCGGTCGGTCACAAAAGAAGGGAATAAATGGAACGAAAGGCTTGGGCTATAGAGACTAGGGAGGGTTCGCATGAATCCCCTTGTTCGGTTGTTTCTTTCTACCGAACGGGTGGCTGTTCGGTAGTTTGGATACGAACTTAAGGGCAGTGTGGAGGTCTCAGCGGTCTTTGCCTAGCCGAGTGTCCGATTTGGGTTCCAGACACTCAACGGCAAAACACCGCTGTTCGGGAGTTTTAAAATGGCCGCCGCCACGCGTTCGTCTCCCGAATGGCGGCCACCCTGCGAACAAAGGACCTACTGCACAGATTGCCAATTACCCGTTCGCAACATTGTTGCAGCTGGTAATTGGAGGCACACTTCCCACTGGGGTGGTCTGACTGTTCAGTAGTTTCATTCGCATAATGCTTAGAGTGATTCTACCGAACAATCAGGCGAATGCTGCATACAGTTTCACATACATAGATACAATTTAACCAAATACATTAAAATACATGTAGTTTTCAGGACAGCCCAATGCCATCCGCTACAACCAACGCTGGGTTCTGCATAGGATTCTAGGTTATATTTACCAATGCTGCGCTCTGCATAGGATTCTAGGTTATATTCACCAGCGCTGCGCTCTTTTGTGATGTGAAAGAATGATCAGAAGGTCAAATGTGTTTACATAGCAGAATAAAAAAAGTTCTATCCCACATGCCCAATATCTAGAGTAACCTAGAGCTGATGGATGCTCCAAAATATGGAAGGATATGAAATTACACCATTGAATAAAAGATTGAAAATATCACCTATAATGGTCACCCAAACCACTTCATCTCAATGATGTATCTCAACAGGGGCGACCTAACAACTCACAGGGCCCTTGGGCAATGGGAGACCAAGGGACCCCTTCTGGGGCAAAGTTTTTTGGCTTTTGCTACTCTCCTCCCTTCTTTGTGTGGCTTTCACACAGATATTATATGCATGCTGCCCTGCACCCATAATGGCTGTGTGAAAACCACACAGTTATGACTCCTACCTGCGAGGCCTCCAAACAGGATCAGATTTGCTTTTGAGAAGTTAATCCAACCAAAAACAGTGTTTTAATAAAACACGATTTTTGAATGGAGTAACCCTTACTGGCATGCCTCGCCCCCCTCATCCCCACTAAAATAAAAAAATTAAGCCAATGTAATTATACACTTCCTCTGTGTTTGCTGGTAACATCACAAGCAACGTCCCCAATATTTGTTTTTAATCATACAAGTCCATACAAGTTTGTAGACTACTTGTGGGGTTCAGTGTGTGGGCAGCTGCTTGTGATGTTGTGTTCCTGTATGTCAACGTGTTGTGTTAGATTTGTTTGTATTCTTTTACCTGTTGTACTGTGCTGCAGAATATTTTAATGGTTGTAATAAATGTGTGTGTGTGTAAGGAGGCTGTATGCAGTATTGCGATGGTGGGGATGCTGCTTGTAATTAGTATCCGTAGGGAGGCTGCTTGTGGTTTTTCCATGTGTCGGCGAAGCTGTCTGTGGAATTGTGTGCATACAGTAAGGGCTCCTGGTGGGTTTGTGTGTGCGTATGAGTCTGTTTGCAGTGTAGTATGTGGCTGGAGACGACTGGTTGGTTGCAGTGTGTATGGTCGGGGCTATTGTATGTGTGTGGGATATGGGCTGTAGTAGGCGTCTGTGGAATACTGGGGCTATAGTGTGTGTTTGCATGGATAATAGAAGCTCTACTGTGTGGGGGATATAAAGGCTGCAGTATGCTGAGATAGGCGCTGCGGGTGAAGGGTGGGATAGGTGGGTGCTGGGGGCTGAGGTGGGTGCTGGGGGAGATGGGTGGGGGCTGAGGGGGATGGGGGCTGAGGTGGGTGCTAGGGGAAATGGGTGGGGTCTGAAGTGGGTGCTGGGGAGATGGGTGGAAGCTGAAGTGGGTGCTGGGGAGATAGGTGGGGCTTATGTGGGTGCTGGGTGAGATGGGTGGGAGCTGAAGTGGGTGCAAGGGGAGATGGGTGAGGGCTGAAGTGGGCGCTGAAGTGGGTGGAGGGGGGGGCAAGGGAGATGGATGCTGGATGCCATGGGGAATTTACATAAAACATGCAATTTACCATGTATCTGTGTAGCTGCAGCTGACTTTTTATCGGAGATTCAGTTTATGCTGTATTCTTATGTTAACCATTAGAGATATTTGTTCCTGTATCCACCCCTCTATTTGGCGTCTATTTGGGCTATTTAAAGGGAAGTAGTGATTCTACAGCGGACATCTCTATTTGGGTTCCAGCATTTGATCTCCAATATATTGGAAAAGGCGCTTATAGTCTGAGCCACTTGCTAACGGCTCAGCACCATGTGAGTGGGTTATTTTTCTTCATTATTATTCATTTATTTTCTACAGGCTATACTATGTATTGTGTTTTATATTTTTAGGATGTACACAAATACATGGTAAATTGCATGTTTTATATATTTTATCCACGATTATTTTATTCACCACTTTATATGCTCTCACCATATTATTTACTATATTCAAGTTGTTGCACTCGGTGTGGTTTGGAGTGACACACCTGGTGATTTTGAGCAATTATCTTCGATATTTCCTTTTTTTATTACTTTTTATATGGGGAATTTACATACCTGCTGTTTCTGCAAGGCGGCACCTTAGCTTCAGCCACTCAGCAGGAGAGGAGGAGACAGGAAGTGATGTCACTTCCTCTCACACCGAGCTCCGCCTCCTCCCCTCACACCGAGCTCCGCCCCCTCCCCTCACATCGAGCTCTGCCTCCTCCCCTCACACCGAGCTCCGCCCTCTCCCCTCACATCAAACTCCGCCCCCTCCCCTCACACCGAGCTCCGCCCCCTCCCCTCACACCGAGCTCCGCACAGGGAGAGCATGGAGGAGACCTGACCCAGAGAGCAGGATTGCTGCCAGGTCTTACTCAGCTTTAGGGCCGACCTCAATGCTGTAATGGTTCCTCTCGGGCTGGGGAGATCTCTGAGGGTATGGTTGTTAATCCAGCCAGGCCCCTGACTGCCCCGGGCCCTCGTCCATGACCAATCTGCCCGAGTAGTCAGTCCGCCCTTATATCTCAATGTATCTCAATGTATATCAATGCTGTATCTCAACGCTGTATCTCAACGCTGTATCTCAATGAAGTATCTCAACGCTGTATCTCAATGAAGTATCTCAATGTTGTATCTCAATGCTGTATCTCAACGCTATATCTCAACGCTGTATCTCAATGTATATCAATGCTGTATCTCAATGCTGTATCTCAACGCTGTATCTCAATGTATATCAACGCTGTATCTCAACGCTGTATCTCAATGAAGGATCTCAATGTTGTATCTCAATGTATATCAACGCTGTATCTCAATGCTGTATCTCAACGCTGTATCTCAATGTATATCAACGCTGTATCTCAATGCTGTATCTCAACGCTGTATCTCAATGTATATCAACGCTGTATCTCAATGCTGTATCTCAATGTATATCAACACTGTATCTTAATGCTGTATCTCAATGCTGTATCTCAACGCTGTATCTCAATGAAGTATCTCAATGTATATCAACGTTGTATCTCAATGCTGTATCTCAATGCTGTATCTCAACGCTGTATCGAATGTATATCAACGCTGTATCTCAATGCTGTATCTCAATGTATCTCAATGCAACTCAATGCTGTATCTCAATGTATATCAACACTGTATCTCAATGCTGTATCTCAACGCTGTATCTCAATGTATATCAACGCTGTATCTCAACGCTGTATCTCAATGTATATCAACGCTGTATCTCAATGCTGTATCTCAATGCTGTATCTCAATGTATATCAACGCTGTATCTCAATGCTGTATCTCAATGCTGTATCTCAATGTATCTCAATGCTGTATCTCAATATATCTCAACGCTATATCTCATTGCTGTATCTCAATGTATCTCAACGCTATATCTCATTGCTGTATCTCAATATATCTCAATGCTGTATCTCAATGTATATCAATGATGTATCTCAATGCTGTATCTCAATGCAACTCAATGCTGTAACTCAATGTATCTCAATGCTGTATCTCAATATATCTCAATGCTGTATCTCAATGTATCTCAATGCTGTATCTCAATATATCTCAATGCTGTATCTCAACGCTATATCTCATTGCTGTATCTCAATGTATCTCAACGCTATATCTCATTGCTGTATCTCAATATATCTCAATGCTGTATCTCAATGTATATCAATGTTGTACCTCAATGCATCTCAATGCTGTATCTCAATATATCTCAATGCTGTATCTCAATGCTGTATCTCAATGTATCTCAATGCATCTCAATGCTGTATCTCAATATATCTCAATGCTGTATCTCAATATATCTCAATGCTGTTGTGACGAAGTGCCCTTCGCCACTTGTGCCTGGAGAGGACTGCTTGCCCGCCTCTTACCCTGTGACTATGGACCCTGGGAGATTTGGCCCGTTCAATTCAGTATGTTAGGAGTTATGTATTTTTGTATCCTTTTGTGTTTTACTGGGAACATGTGCTCAATGGAGTCTGCTTCTATCCCTGGATCATTGGATTACTTTCCCCATTGTCTCCATGCTAGAGGGCTCTGTAAAACCGGTTTGGGCCAGATAGCCATGCTGCCAGCCAGGCCCCAAAAGATACTTTGCTAACTTCTGAACCCCTGGTCTGATTCATGCCATTTTTTGATATGTTGTTTCCCTGAATGGATTGATTGTGAATATATAATTTTTATGTGAATGTGATGGTATGATCACTAAGTTCTGCTAAGAGCTTGTTCCTGCTCTCTGGGGAAAGAGAGGTTCACCCACTGGAAGCTGGATCCTGGCCTTGGGTCCAGGGTGGGTGGAGACAGCAGAGACCCCGGCGCAATTGCATCGCTGGAAGAGGGGTCTGCAGTGCTGATGGTGTCGGTTGGAGTGCTTGGATTCCTCAGCGAGCACTAGGAGCATCGATTGGCGGAGGTACTCAGTCGGAGTGCCAGCGGTCTGTCACAGCTGTATCTCAATGTATCTCAACGCTATATCTCATTGCTGTATCTCAATGTATCTCAACGCTATATCTCATTGCTGTATCTCAATATATCTCAATGCTGTATCTCAATGTATATCAATGCTGTACCTCAATGCTGTACCTCAATGCTGTATCTCAACGCTATATCTCAATGCTGTACTTCAATGCTGTATCTCAATGCTGTACCTCAATGCTTTATCTCAATGCTGTACCTCAATGCTTTATCTCAATGCTGTATCTCAATGCTGTATCTCAATGCTGTATCTCAATGCTGTATCTCAATGCTTTATCTCAATGCTGTACCTCAATGCTGTATCTCAGTGAAGTATCTCAATGCTGTATCATAATGACATATCTCAATACTGTATCTCAATGCTGTATATCAATGAAATATCGCAATGCTGTATCTCAATACTGTATCTCAGTAAAGTATCTCCATGATATATCTCAATGATGTACCTCAATGAAGTATCTTAATGCTGTATCTCAATGCTCTATGTCAATGCTGTATGTCAATGACGTATCTCAATGATGTATGTCAATGTATCTCAGTGATATATCTCAATTCTGTACCTCAATGCTGCATCTCAATGCTGCATCCATTGCTGTATCCCAATGAAGTATCTCAATGCTGTATCCCAGTGAAGTATCTCAATGCTGTATCTCAATGCTGTATCCCAGTGAAGTATCTCAATGCTGTATCCCAGTGAAGTATCTCAATGATGTATGTCAATGTATCCAAGTGAAGTATCTCAATGCTGTATCCCAGTGAAGTATCTCAATGCTGTATCTCAATGCTGTATCCCAATGAAGTATCTCAATGCTGTATCCATTGCTGTATCCCAATGAAGTATCTCAATGATGTATGTCAATGTATCCCAGTGAAGTATCTCATTGCTGTACCTCAATGAAGTATCTCAATGCTATATCTCAATGAATCGATGAAGTGGTCTGGGTACAGTGGTCCTGTCATTTTAACCCTATGATGTAAAACATGTCGGTGTTTTAGATAATGCAATGTGGTAAAAGTGTATTTTATTATTTGCCATTTTATTCAGGTTTATTTTTATTTTTTATTGCATTGCTATTATAGTGCGCCGTACAAATGTGCTAAAAACAGTAAAATAAATTTGGAGCATCTCCGTTAGCATACCATCTGCCAAATCTGGACACTGCCATGATATGGTTAGCTAGGAGGCATCTACTCGCTAACACCGTGAACTGCGGCAAATTGTAATCTGCTGTGCAGGGCAGGGGCCACTCACTGTGTGCTGGGCATTGTTATCCCTACAGCATGGTAAGTAGTCACACACTGAATACCTACAGCAGGGCCAGATTAACATAGGGGCTGATGGGGCTGCAGCTCCAGGCCCAGGCCCACGGAATAGGTCCATTGATTTAAAAAAAATCTCTAAGGGTTGCCACCTGGCAGGTATTTATTTGAAGCTGCCTGGCCGGTGCCGATATTACAGTAATACTGGCAATACAAATGCCAGTATTTTTCTCAATATAAACAGAGATTACTCTGCAATACCAGCATCGGCCAATAGGGGTCGCTGTGTGTGTGGAGAGAGGTAGGGATAGGAAGTTAAAGCATATACCTGCATCTCTCTACTGATCCGCGGGGAGCAGCTACACATCACAGAGAGTCCAGTCAGCAGCTCCCGGCCTGCAGAGACAGCCTACGACTCAGGGAAGTGAGTGATAGGGTAAAGGCTGCAGGGAGACATGGGGACACTGAGACAATAGGGGACACTGTGAGACAGAGACACAGGGAGACCTCTGGGGATGCTGAGACACTTGGAGACACGGGGACAGACACAGATAGGGACACTTAGACATGGTGACACAGACACATGGGGACACTGAGACACTGGAACACTGAGACACTAGGGAACGCTGGGAGACATGGGGACACTGAGACACTAGGGACACAATGTCCCCAAGTGTCTCAGTGTCCCCATGTCTCGCAGCCAGTGTCCCTGGTGTCTGTGTCCCCATGTCTCCCAGCCAGTGTCCCTGGTGTCTGTGTCCCCATGTCTCCCAGCCAGTGTCCCTGGTGTCTGTGTCCCCATGTCTCCCAGCCAGTGTCCCTGGTGTCTGTGTCCCCATGTCTCCCAGTATCTCAGTGTCCCTAGTGTCTCCCTGTGTACCCATGTCTCTGTGTCCCCTAGTGACATGGGGACACTGAGGGACATGGTAACACAGACACTTGGGGACACTAGGAGACATGGGGCACTGAGACACTGTGATACATAGGGACACTGTAATACATAGTCTGTGTCCCCAGGTCTACCAGTGTCCCCATGTCTCACAGTGTCCCCTAGTGACATGGGGACACTGGGAGACATGGGGACACAGACACTAGGGGCACTGGGAGCAATCCATCTATACATCAGAATCAAACTGTATGTGTTTTTTGGTGATTTTACAGAATTTTCTCTTATATCATTCCTTGTGATTAACATCAAGTCATGCATACATAATTAGTTATGCAAATTTGTTAGGCCTGTATTTTTTTCCAAGAAAGGTGGCAACCCTAACTACTATTCACATACTATTGCTTAAGTATGGAAACTTAAGAGGGATATATGGAAACAAAACTTGTGTGGACTAGCTGAAATGGAATTAGTTTAGGTAATGCTGACTTTGGTCTCTCTAACACTGTGGCATGTTCTTTCTTCTACACTCACTACATCCACCTTTTCTCTGTCTCAGACTGTATACCAGGAGCTTCTGCCTTCTATTAAGAAGGGAAGGAGACAAGTGGACATGTGAATGCTAGGGGACAGTCCTTAGAAAGCATGAAGCGAGCGCATCATTAGACGCATTTATGCCAAGCTCAGGATGATGTTGGCCAGCATGCATGATTGGCGGATAGCCTGACATGCCTTCCAATTTTTTGGGCAGAAACGCCTCCTTTTTGCACATGTTCGTCCCTTTCGGAAGTTCTGTTTACATGATCCGCGTCAGTGGCCCACTTTTACACCGCCCATTGACTTCCTGCTACACTGCTGTTAGGGGGTATGGATTTAATTGAAAGATGAAAGCATGAATTAGAGAGAGATTAGCATATTTTAAGAGAAACTGAGTTTTCTTATGACTGCATCCTATGAGTTTCCATCCGGCAAGATCTCCACCAGACACATAACGCTTGAGAGGTATGACTGTTTTCGTGTTTTTGGTCGATAAGATTCTGTACTTAGGCCCCTCATATTTGTCAGCACCAGGCCCACTGGGCTCTTAATCTGGCCCTGACCTACAGTCATTACAGGGGCTGGCCAGGGGCAGGGATTTATGTATCC
Organism: Pelobates cultripes; assembly: GCA_933207985.1. Lineage (NCBI taxonomy): Eukaryota > Metazoa > Chordata > Amphibia > Anura > Pelobatidae > Pelobates > Pelobates cultripes. The sequence continues at coordinate 352,014,521 of OW240914.1, read as the reverse complement.
CCAGATTACATAAAATTAGCCACAAATTAATAAGTTAAGGTAAAAGTGTAGTTTATTAATGACTGTTACTAATAAAATACGTTATTTGCTTTGAGTAAAATTGAAAAATAATAAAATACGCTGAGACGAGACCAATCTCGCCACTGTGCATTGGAGGAGCCTGGTTGCCCGCCTGCTGCCTTTAGACTATGGCCCCATGTTGAAATGCTTGATTTTCCCCTGCGAAGACACAAAAGCCGGGTCATTCGGTGCTGGCCCTGTTTTGTGATACCCCAGATAGCTATGCCATGGAGCCCATTCGTATAATGAAAGACTATGGGAAAGACTTTGGCTCCATGGCAATTGAACTGTATGTGTGTGCTCTGAGTGCCATTCAGTAATAATGTGCGCTCAGATCTGAGCTATCTGGGGATATGTTGAATGTCTCCTGTTTTATGCAATGGCTGCACAGTTATATATTTTTATGTATTTTATTGTCTTTTTTTTATTGCTGCCATGTGTTCAATGGAGTTTTGCCTCTGTCCTTGGAGATAATTGGATTACTTCCCAATTATCTCCAGGATAGAAGACTCTGTGGAACTGGTTTGGGGCAGAAAAGCCATGCTTCATTTGGTCACAAAGGACTTCGATCTATCTTTTGAACCAAGGGACCAATTTGGATGATTTTGACATATGTTTGTATTTGGAGTATGCTGATTCTGAAAATGTTTACATTATGATTACATTGCAGGGTGAAAACCATCTCTATTATACTGACAGCCACTAGAGTCACCTCCAAACTGAGTAAAACTTTGGGAATTAAATGCAGCTAAAAACAGCATTTGACTGTCGGCCACGCATATTGTTATTTCGTTATTTTACTTTTTTGCATTCGGTAGCTGTAACTACCGAACACTAACCACCCCCCTGGCTCATTATCTTCAAAGAGAACAATCAATTAAGTGCTCTCCCTGTGGGGCCGCCGTTCGTATAGCCGAACGTAACGTGCAGGAGAAAACGGCAGCCATCTTTTTCACACGAAAGGAGGCAGCAGGACTTGGTCGTAGATTTTTCCCTGCCAGTGATAATTACATTACCCATTGTGTAAGGTAATTGTATCACAGGCAGAGGGGAGGATTTTGTGTGGGAGTGTCTGAGTGTATTGTATGTGTTTATTGGTTGTTTTTCAAAACCCTGTGGATGGTACTAATGTGTATATAAAAACAATAAACCCACAGCTCTGACTGTTCGCTGCTTGACCCTCAACACGGAGCTTTGTCTCGTTCTTGGGGGGATTTATTGTATGCTGTTCCAGTTCGACTGCTAGGAATGTAAACCTATTCGTATGGTTTTTCCTATTCGGCTGTTTACGGCATTCATATGATTTCCTGTTTGGCCGCTTGGTGTTCTGCAGTAGCTGTGCCTGTGTCTCAGGAAGGGGAAGTGCCGAACACTAACCACCCCCCTGGCTCGTTATCTTCAAAGAGAACAATCAATTAAGTGCTCTCCCTGTGGGGCCACCGTTCATATAGCCGAACGCCACGTGCAGGAGAAAACGGCAGCCATCTTGTTCACACGAAAGGAGGCAGCAGGACTTGGTCGTAGAGTGTCTGGAACTAAAATCAGACACTCGACTTCCCGAACACTGATCAAACTGTATGAATCCCTGCCTCCTTTTCCCGAACAGAAGAGCGCTGTTCGGTAGTTTTGTTCCCACGAACCAGGGGGTGCAGTTCGTGCATTTATTAATTTTAAACACTTGTCGAAATAGACCGACCGCACAACCTAAATGCATGGAACTATTTCTAGGCAGGAGCCTCGTGTGCGGTCGGTCACAATTGGACTTTCATAAAATTCCATAACCCCTGAACTGATCTGGGTGATTTTTGGATATGTTGGTCACCCAGATCAGGGCTATCAGGGGATATAGCATGTGTGGGGATTTTATGGGTTTTGGGGTGCTTTTTAAGTTTTATGAAAAATATGGTTTTTGTTTGGGTGACTGTCTACTTTACTGGGTGAATCTACTTGGGAGACTGTCATTCGTATGGAGAATCGTTTGACTCAGCACCCGAACTGCGAGCTATAATCACTCAGGCAGTTCGGGAGAAAATAGACGAACGGGTAGCTGTTATACCAGCGTTCGTCAGCATAGTTCCAATCATTGCTTCTGTAATGGAAGCAACGGATTTGAGGGGATCACTGGCGATATCAGCTCGTATACCAACATCCCAGAAGGTGGAACTAGAGGCTGTAAAGGGAGGAGTCCCGACTTTAGAATAGGACGTGAGTAATCACTTTTATACTTTTATTTTTGGATGCAAAGGGGGTGGACAGAAAGGAACCTATAGTCCTGAAATAATGATTGGTATTTTTTACACTATAGGTTTCCTTTAACCTTTTTTAAAGGGACAGTATAGTCACCAAAACAACTTTAGCTTAATGAAGCAGTTTTGGTGTATAGATCATGCCCCTGCAGTCTCACTGCTCAATTCTCTGCCATTTAAGAGTTAAATCACTTTTGTTTCTGTTTATGCAGCTCTAGCCACAAATCCCCTGGCTGTGACTAACGCAACCTGCATAAAAAAAATGGTTTCATTTTTCAATCAGATGTAACTTACTTTAAACGTTTTTATCTCCTGCTCTGTAAATTGAACTTTAATCACACACAGGAGGCTCCTGCTCAGTGTAGACAGCTATTAACAGAGCAGGAGATAAGAAATTCTAAATTAAACAGAATTTGCAATAAAGGAAGTGTAAACATTAGATGACTGTTTACAGGAAGTGTTTAGGAAGGTTGTGCAAGTCACATGCAGGGAGGTGTGACTGTGGCTGTATAAACAACATTATTTAAGTCCTAAATGGCAAAGACTTGAGCAGTAAGACCGCAAAGACATAATCTATACACCAAAACCCCTTCATTAAGCTAAAGGTGCTTTGGTGATTATAGTGTCCATTTAACTTGATCTGTTTCATTTTAAATTTCTATTAAAGATTTCCGAATAAACCATCACCATACAGTCCAGGCTTAGAACATAACAAACTTGTACTGCAGGTGTACAACAATCTTTGTTTCAGTTTCTGCTATCAAGTACTACGTTATTGCAACCAGTGACTGCAAACTTGGAGGAGGTATCTGCATCATGTCTCTATACTGTTTCTCCAAAATCCTGCTAAAATTGCTAATGATTCACAGATTACTCCTTGCAATGGAGAATTCAGATTTCATCCTTTCCCGGGTAAATTCCTGGCTTTTCCAGAGCAGCTTTGATACTGGTACAGCTACACATTGCAACACGCATTAATAATCACTGATAATGACAATAAAGTACGATTTAAAGATAGCGGGGCCATACCTGAGCCAATCACAACAAAACAAAACAGGTACATCTTCAGTAGCATTTGTAAAGTATCAACTCCCATCAGCCTCGGCCAACATTTGGTTGAACAAAGGCTGCATGGCTGCATCGTGAGATTTGCAGTTCAACAACCGCTGCTGTTGTGGTGTCAAATGTTTTGCAGAATAAAACCCAATTTCAGTACCTTCCCTTAGTTAACCCTTTCCCCTCCTTCACCGGTTATCTGCCCAGCTAGTTTTTTAGTTTTGTTCCCATAAGTTGCCATAGATTTTATAATTCAAAGCAATATAGCACCCGCAACTATTCAAATCACATACAAATCACTTTAACGTGATATAATATAAAGCCCCACAGGTATTCTACATTTCAATAGTCACAATAATCAGAGTATTTAACCAGGGAAGGTGCAATCACTAGTTAGATAGGATTTAGGGCCTGTACTCATAATCCTGCCATCAGGTTGTAGATCACTGCTGTGAATTAAGAATATACCAGGCGCAGCACTGGGAGATATTTGGAACCTGTGATAAATACATCATGTAACAATGTAATAAACATTTCCATTCTACATATAACTAAATAAAAGGGATATTCAGAGGCCACTGGAAGCCAGATACATTATTTGTAAATGGCAGGTCTCTCTCTCTCTGTGGCTGCTGGTCCATAACCATACATGGCCAATGCATGTTCCATATGCTGTGACTCCCTCCAGCTGTGAGAGGGTTAATGGAAGATTACGTCACTGTCTGGGGAGCCAGTTTGATGGAGGATTATGTAATGCATACACCCTGATCCCTATGTTTACAATCTGCCATAATGCAATTAGTGTGAGCCAGTAATCCCAGCTCAGATAGGAGCTAATTAAACTTTACATGAGGATGGATGGAGAGAGGAGCAGGGCAGGGGGTCTGCATGCAAGGGGGGTCCATAAAACACTGCAGCACACCTGACACAAGCAAATATACAATGTAACACATGGCAATACAATGTATAGCACACTGTATATAGGATATAGTGATCATATGTTATATTACAGGAGCACTGTTATATATTACAGGAGCTCTATATTACATGAGTTATATATTACAGGAGCAATGTTATATATTACATGAGCTCTATATTACATGAGTTATATATTACAGGAGTTATATTATATATTACATGAGCTCTATATTACAGGAGTTATATTCAATATTATAGGAGCTCTATATTACATGAGTTATATTATATATTACATGAGTTATATATTCCAGGAGCTCTATATTACAGTAGTTATATTATATATTACAGGAGTTATATTATATATTACAGGAGCTCTATATTACATGAGTTATATTATATATTACAGGAGTTATATTATATATTACAGGAGCTCTCTTATTTGTTACATGAGTTTTAGTAGCTATACATCACATATTTATTATATGAGCATTGTACATTACCTGATTTGGGATATGTGACAATCCAGATATCACTCTTCCTGACTGTGAAATTAGAGATCTCCTCCATCTTCCCCCTGCAGAAAGGGGGGAGCCTGATGCCATTGAACTCAAAATACTTGCTCTCAAACTCCCCAGGGGTGCTGGGGGTCTCTGCTTCACTCTCTGCCATGGTCGGGGCTCCTGCTGGGAAGGTGGGTGCAGGGTGGGGGATCAGGTAGGTCCAATTTGTGTGCAGGGTGTCAGAGGGTGTGCAGGGGGTCAGAGGGGGTAAATGGGGGTGCAGGGTTGATGCTGTGTATAAGGCTGATGCTCTGGATAGGATTGCTGCTGATGCTGTGTATAGGGCTGATGATGCTGCTCTGGGTTCTGGGTAGAAATGCTGTTGATGCTGTGGATGCTCTGTATAGGGCTGTTGATGCTGTGGATGCTCTGTATAGGGCTGTTGATGCTGTGTATAGGGCTGTTGATGCTGTGGTTGCTGTGTATAGGGCTGTGGATGCTGATGTTGCTGTGTATAGGGCTGATGCTCCGGGCTGTGTGCAGACAGTGGATGATGTAATGTGTTGCTGATGAAGGATGGAGAAGAGGCGTCATTACATGTAGCTGGTACTCACCTAGTGTCAGCATTGGAAATAACAGCCTAATACTGCGCATGCGTACTGCCTCCCTCTCTGTACTGACATGCTGTGCACCCCTAATACAGAGTCTGCACCCCTAATACAGACACTGCACCCCTAATACAGAGACTGCACCCTTAATACAGACACTGCACCCCTAATACAGTCTGCACCTCTAATACAGAGACTGCACCCTTAATACAGACACTGCACCCTTAATACAGAGTCTGCACCCCAATACAGAGACTGCACCTCTAATACAGACACTGCACCCCTAATACAGAGACTGCACCCTTACTACAGACACTGCACCCCTAATACAGAGACTGCACCCTTACTACAGAGACTGCACCCCTAATACAGAGACTGCACCCCTAATACAGAGACTGCACCCTTACTACAGACACTGCACCCCTAATACAGAGACTGCACCCTTACTACAGAGACTGCACCCCTAATACAGAGATTGCACCCTTAATACAGAGACTGCACCCTTAATACAGAGACTGCACCCTTACTACAGAGACTGCACCCCTAATACAGAGACTGCACCCCTAATACAGAGACTGCACCCCTAATAATGCACCCTTAATACAGAGACTGCACCCCTAATACAGAGACTGCATCCCTAATACAGAGACTGCCCCCTAATACAGAGACTGCACCCTTAATACAGAGACTGCACCCCTAATACAGAGTCTGCACCCCTAATACAGAGACTGCACCCCTAATACAGAGACTGCACCCCTAATACAGAGACTGCATCCCTAATACAGAGACTGCACCCTTACTACAGAGACTGCACCCCTAATGCAGAGACTGCACCCTTACTACAGAGGCTGCACCCCTAATACAGAGACTGCACAGAGACTGCACCCCTAATACAGAGACTGCACCCCTAATACAGAGACTGCACCCTTAATACAGAGACTGCACCCCTAATACAGAGACTGCATCCCTAATACAGAGTCTGCACCTCTAATACAGACACTGCACCCCTAATACAGAGACTGCATCCCTAATACAGAGACTGCACCCTTAATACAGACACTGCACCCTTAATACAGAGACTGCACCCCTAATACAGAGACTGCACCCTTAATACAGAGACTGCATCCCTAATACAGAGACTACATCCCTAATACAGAGACTACACCCCTAATACAGAGACTGCACCCTTAATACAGAGACTGCACCCCTAATACAGAGACTGCACCCCTAATACAGAGACTGCACCCCTAATACAGAGACTGCACCCCTAATACAGAGACTGCATCCCTAATACAGAGACTGCACCCTTACTACAGAGACTGCACCCCTAATGCAGAGACTGCACCCTTACTACAGAGGCTGCACCCTTAATACAGACACTGCACCCCTAATACAGAGTCTGCACCCCTAATACAGAGACTGCACCCCTAATACAGAGACTGCACCCTTAATACAGACACTGCACCCCTAATACAGAGACTGCACCCCTAATACAGAGTCTGCACCCCTAATACAGACACTGCACCCCTAATACAGAGTCTGCACCCCTAATACAGACACTGCACCCCTAATACAGAGACTGCACCCCTAATACAGAGACTGCACCCCTAATACAGAGACTGCACCCTTAATACAGAGACTGCACCCCTAATACAGAGTCTGCACCCTTAATACAGAGACTGCACCCTTAATACAGAGACTGCACCCCTAATACAGAGACTGCACCCTTAATACAGAGACTGCACCCCTAATACAGAGACTGCACCCTTAATACAGACACTGCACCCCTAATACAGAGTCTGCACCCCTAATACAGAGTCTGCACCCTAATACAGACACTGCACCCCTAATACAGAGTCTGCACCCCTAATACAGACACTACCCCTAATACAGAGACTGCACCCCTAATACAGAGACTGCACCCTTACTACAGAGACTGCACCCTAATACAGAGACTGCACCCTGAGACTGCACCCCTAATGCAGAGACTGCACCCTTACTACAGACACTGCACCCTTAATACAGACACTGACACTGCACCTAATACAGAGTCTGCACCCTAATACAGAGACTGCACCCCTAATGCACCCCTAATACAGAGACTGCACCCTAATACAGACACTGCACCCCTAATACAGAGACTGCACCCCTAATACAGAGTCTGCACCTCTAATACAGAGATTGCACCCTTACTACAGAGACTGCACCCCTAATGCAGAGACTGCACCCTTACTACAGACACTGCACCCCTAATACAGAGTCTGCACCCCTAATACAGAGACTGCACCCTTAATTCAGAGTCTGCACCCCTAATGCAGAGACTGCACCCCTAATGCAGAGACTGCACCCTTAATGCAGAGACTGCACCCCTAATGCAGAGTCTGCACCCTTAATACAGAGTCTGCACCCCTAATACAGAGTCTGCACCCTTAATACAGAGACTGCACCTCTAATACAGACACTGCACCCCTAATACAGAGACTGCACCTCTAATACAGAGTCTGCACCTCTAATACAGAGACTGCACCCTTACTACAGAGACTACAGGCAATCTACCCTCTAAGGGCAGCTACATGCCATCTAATCTGCTATTAATGTAACCCCTAATAATATAATCTGAATGTATCACTCACTGTTACACATACATGTAATAGCCCAGACACTTCTCATTGTATAAATATTATTCATATTATTAATTAACATTGCTGGGTTTTACTGCTCCCGTGTAGTACTTTGTGTGCTGGCAATTAAAGAGTTAATATGCTTTGCTTTACTAAAGGTTTAATGATTGTTGGAAGGGATACTTTAAATAATCTATTGTGCACTACAACTCCCAGAAAGAGAGCCAGCCAGCCAGCCATGTAATGCAAGGAACTGAAAGGGTTAAATGCAAGACTACTCCTCATTTGTTACGGAATACAACACTTATCACGACTAGTCAGATTCTGTATTTAAATGTGCAACTTCTCTGCTGAATTAGGAGCAGTTTGCGTTTAAAGTCTCATATACTGAAGGGAACTGGTTCTTTAAATGCCTTATATGTTGTCCCTTTTATATATTGGTGGGCCAGATGAATTCGAGCATGTAGTCATGTAACACATGTAACAGATTAAATGATACCTGGATTTGGGAATTCAATTCACATTATGGCATCTCGCTTATTAGACATCGCATTGTTTGGTGAATAAACCCTTAATTTGTGAATAGCCAAGAATTCATTAGGAATGTTCACATTTCAGGCCAAAGCGGCCTAGGAATAGCTGGAATGGAGCCTTTTACAATTCAGCCATTTTGCCCAATAATTTGAAATCCTTGGCAATTTGCGGAGGTCCATGGCAGTCACTGTCCGTCTGTCCATCTGATAGAATTGTCACACTGACACGTTACAAGTTATACAGGCCATTACGATCTCTCCAGAGCTGGAATGATTCATTGACAGAGCAGTTCTGTCATTCTTCCATTCATGTTTCCATTTTACAGATAATTTATATAAATTATTTGTATCCCCTCCTCCCCCCCCAGCCCATTGATTTTCTATTTGTGTCAGCATTAACTGAGGTTTCATTGACTAGTGTTAGCAATGCCAGGAATACATGGTATAACATGTAGCTCAGTCTGTTGGTGTTTAGTTTTCAGACATTAAAGGGGAACTGTCTCTTTTCTAATGGTTCTAATGATAATGGAGGGGAGATAGGAAATGGGCCTCAATTCATCAAATCTTATTCTTCTGTGCTTGGACTAAATGCAAGATAAAAATAAAAGCGGGAAAATTTAAAATGATTGCTTTGGCTCCTGGAGTCTATGGAAATGTGCCAAGTCCTGCTTTAAGGCCTAGTTAACTCCAAGACCTGGGGATGTTTAATATTTTATTTTTAATTGTGCTTCCTTGATTCCAGTTCTGATCTTAGCGTTTAATATACAGGTATGGCAGCAAGACAGGCCGTTTCTACCAACACGCGGACAATATGGCGACCTAGCAACCTGGTGAATTGTAAAAAAAACAGCAAATTATGATGCTTATAGCGACAATCTAATCGTTCTAGTGACTTTTATCCAAATGCAACATCATTTTTTTAAGATTAATCTTTGTACATATTGGATTTTGCACTTATGTTTCATCAGACATTTATGATAATAAGACAAGAATCAGTCATTTCTGGATGACTTGTATGAACTTTACCCGATTAACTGCAGCTCATAAAATAACAATATTCAGCCAAAGGTCTGTTTATACAGAGTGCCAGGAATTATTCCTGAAGTGGAAATCAACTCAAATCGATTGATTATTCTTTGTGTATCTGCCCCTGACCAAATTAATGAAACAATGCGTGCACGCTCCCTGAAGTAATTCACACCAGACACAAGTTTCAGGTAGTTGAATAACTTGAGGAATGTTTATTCAGAGGGGACGGCAAGTCCCTTTTAAAGCAAAATTACATCATAAGCATTGTCAGAGATAACATGGAATAATACGGTATCAATTGGTTAGGTGTTAAGTAGTTATCTTAGTGCTCTGCCTACTAGAGGTGATGTCACTGAGTCCATGAGGGTCTCCCCCAGATCTCAGCGCCATCTTGTTAAACGAGGTAGTTAGTCGAGGTTATAAGGAGGGAGGGGTTAGAAACTTCTAGCAGCCATTTTGTCTAAATATGTGTGAATAGCTTATCTACTGATTTCAGTGCAACGGGTAAATAGACATTTTACTAACTACAAAGTTATATGTGTATATATTCATATTTTATTTCCACAACAGTCCCCCCTTAAAATGGCTATTTACCATAACAACTGCAGCTGTCCCTTACTCATCCCTAGCTGCCTGCAGCTCATCTGTCTTAACGAGCATCGAACTCTTAACTCCGTGGGTAACCCGCAGCGGCTAGTCCACCACATCTCCACACGTGAGACTTGCCCATAGAGACAGACGCTTTCCCTATGCTATCCCTACAGGAGTGCAGTTGCCTGTTTGAATTGGTGAGGTTGAAGGGGTGTGTGTGGTGCGTCATAGTCTAGTTCCGTAACATCCTGATGTAGGAAGGTAGGAGTTGCGTCATCTATAGTCTTACCCACTGCTTTCTGTAGGTACCTTTGTATGCAAGGGAACACACAACAGATTAAGAACAGGAAGAAAATAAGTACTATAAGGACTGCAGTTCCAACCTGAAATAGAGTTCTCTGCCAACCATTCATCCATCCAAACCACCTGTCCCAAGTATCCATGACTCCTGAATTCTTCTTTAATTCATCTGAGAGACTATCCAGTTTTTCTATAGCCATAGTTACCTTACCATTGTGCCCAGTATTTTCTGGAATGAATGTGCAACATGTCATGGTTTCGGGGAGAATTTTGCAAACACCCCCCTTTTCTGCTATTATCATGTCCAGGGCCATTCTATTTTGGAATGTCATTTGTGTGGTGGCTTGCAATTGCTCTGCCAGGCCCTGTAGGGCATCCCTGGTGTAATTGACAAATCGCTGTTGATTGTAATAGATATAGTTAATCCAATTGACATTCTTGTTGGCCGTGATCATTGGAATTAAGGATTCAAACCCAGCTGTTACTTCATCTCTTGTTTTAAATTCATTAGGCACCCCCCCTTGGCACACCTATGGCATCTATGTAAACATGTGGGTCGAAACTACCACGGATTAGGGCCTCCCTTTTAGTTCTATGGCTTGTATGTGTATGGTCTGACTCATCATGATGGCCATCAGGGATAATGTGAATGGGCATTATGGCTTTTGTTAGTGTACATTCGCCCCACCATAGTCCCACTAGCTGGGATCTTAATTGCTTATCGCCACACAGCCAGTATATGTCTCCAACTGTCTTTACATGATTCATTAATAATGCTACGGGTGGGGTGTGATAGGTGGAGCAATAACCCGATGGAAATTTTACCATATACGACCCTGTGTTCTTAGATATTGAATAACAAGTGTAATTACCTGGATACACGGTGACCCCATCAGGTGGCTTAACATGTCCTTGAATAACAGGATAGACCTTTTTCCATGACTCACACATGGAAGAGTTCGTAGTGGATTGTAGATAGAGACTCAAAACACATGTCTCAACTTCGGGAGGTAAATTTAAAGGTACTGTGCCTAGGTGAGGCCTAGCTCCCCCGCACACATAGCAGTTAGTCTTATTATGTGAATTAGCATTGTATCTCATCCATTCCAACCATAAATTAGTATCTGAAAACCCTGTCTCAACTGCCATGGTGTCCTCAAAGGTAGGGTTAGCGATAGCAACCATATCATGTAAAGTTTTAATGTGGGGTTTGAGTGGATTGATAGTCATATGTGTGGTGCCTACCCAGTCAGATGAGTTAAACATATCTTGTAAGTAGAATGTCCCCAGCTTGTTGTGTGTGCCTCCCCCTCTCCAATACATGCCCATCACATATTCACCGGCATCCCCAGGGCTGGGATGCTCTATGTTTAGTGTGAGTTTGATGGGGGTTGACCCAGTAGGTTTGGTTAAAGTCATTCTAGAGAGTAAGGGTTTCCCGTCTTGGTCAAGTCTGTCAAGGGCACTCTGTGGTCTATATCCCCATGGTCTGCCCGTGTTCCACCCGGCTGCTTTCCATGAACCACAATGATGTCCCCAAGATCCCCCCGTCACACAAATATATGGATTTTTACTGGGTATGTCCTTGTATATGGATGCATACTGTGTTTGGGGGAAGGTGCAAGTAACAATATCACAATAATCGAAGGTGAATGTGGCTACATCTGTACATGAAGAATTGTACCAGAAAGTGTAAACATTGTTATCTTTGGTTATGGCCACCTGTTGGGCCCAGGCAAGTTTTAGCAGCATAAAGAAACACAAGAGACACAACAAATTCATGGTTCAGAGAGGGTAGTTTCTCCTGGGGCAGGCACTTTCTTGCAGTGTGAGGCGTGTATCCAGGAACTCTTCCCAGCCAATTTGACAGAGGTAGCTGTAATTAAAAGCACTTGGTAGGGACCATCAGATCTCGGCTCAAGAGTGTGCTTTCTGAGAAATTTCTTGACCATAACCCAATCACCAGGAAGCAACTTGTGTGTACCTGTATTCGACTCAGGATCTGGAATAGAAGAAAACACTTGGGCATGGATTTTGGTCAAGGCACGAGAAAGAGCAGTAACATAATCTACCATAGCATCTGACTGTATCTGAAGTTGCTGGGGGAAATAGCAACCTAATCTGGGTGCAGTGCCAAACAGGATCTCATAGGGAGATAAATTACATTTTCCCCTAGGGGTATACCTCACACTGAACAGTGCTAACGGGAGACTCTCGGGACAGGGCATATTAGTTTCCTGAGATATCTTGAGCATTCTGGCCTTTAATGTGCCATTCATGCGTTCTACCTTACCACTACTCTGTGGATTATATGGTGTGTGGAAGGCAAGGGTCACCCCCAGTGCTGTCCAGACTTCCCGAGTTAATGAGGCAGTAAAAGAGGTTCCTTGATCGCTTTCAATTACTTCTGGAACGCCGTATCTGCAGACAATCTCTGTTAGAAGATGTTTGGCTGTTGTCTTGGCGGTAAGATTAGCCACTGGAAAAGCCTCCGGCCATCCTGAAAACATGTCCACAATAACTAGTGCATATTCGTAGCGCCCACTCTTTGGCATCTGGATGTGGTCAATCTGTATTCTCTGGAAGGGATATTGTGGTTTGGCCAAGTGGTTGGGTGCAGTCTTGACAATCTTTCCAGGGTTGCATTTGGCACAGATTGCACAGGATTTACAATAATTCTGTGTCAAGGTAGTGATACCTGGTGCTTCAAAATATTTATCAATCAGAGAGTTCATCAGGTGCTTTGACTGATTGACTGGTGAGCTGGTCCATGAGCCCATTGGACAACCGCTGGGTACATGTTTTTGGGTAGACAAAATTTAAGATTAAGCGTGTAAACATCATCCTGAAGGATGGCTCCCCTGCTCTTCCAACTCTGCTTTTCCTGGGGAGTTGCAGCGGCTTGCTGTTCCTTCAGAAGGTTGAGATCTGTAGGCAGTGTCTGCATAGTATAGACAGGTATTGCTTCAGTAGCCACTCTTCTGCCCACTTCCCACCCTTGTCGTGCTGCATCCTTGGCAGCTTGGTCTGCTAGATGATTGCCTCGTGCTTCTTCTGAGTTCAGTCTTCCATGGGCCTTTACTTTAAGCACTGCTACCTCCGCTGGTAGTATCAAGGCATCCATTAGTTCTTTGATGACTAGGCCATGTTTCACTGGGGTTCCAGCAGCTGTGAGGAATCCTCGGGTTTTCCAAATTAGGCCAAAGTCATGTGCTACTCCCAAAGCATATCTTGAATCCGTATAGATATTAACACGGAGGCCCTCGGATAATTTGCAGGCCACTGTGAGAGCTGTTAATTCAGCTTCTTGTGCTGACTTGGTTAATGGAAGTGCGGCTGCTTGCAATATTTGGCATTCTGTGGTAACTGCATATCCAGTGTGATACTGCCCTTGTTCATCAGCAAATCTAGAACCGTCTACAAACAATGTCTGGTCTGGATTTGGTAGGGCTACTTCATGTACGGTTGGTAAGTGGGTAGTTTCCATCTTCATTTGTTCGAAGCAATCATGATGGGCCTCTGGATCCTGTTCCATAGGCGGGAGGTCTTCACAGATTTCTGTGTGATGTCGAGGAAACCCTGTTGTATTACAATTGATGATTCTTTTAGTGATTCCTGATGAATCAAGTTGTTCTTGAGTCATAGTACTCCAGGATTTGGCCATTGGGCCAAGATCTTGCCATAGGTTGTCAGGGGACTTGGCGAGAGAAATATGGGGAACAGCCGTTTCCCAATGGCGGTAGAGATGAGACATCCTTGCTGGAAGATGTACCAATAGGAGCATGTTGCATCTAGAGTCCCACAACAGGTCTGTCAATGTGATGTGAATTTCAATCTGTTGAAATAGTTCTTCTTCATAATCCACATCGGGGCCTGGAGTGTCTTTAAACCATAAGCTGCAATGTAACATATTTTCTGATTGTTGATCATGAGGAATTGTAAAAGTGGGTAGCTGGAACTCCATTCGAGCATCTGGGTTGATGTCCAAGCTGTACCAGTGTTGTGCCACTCCCCCCTTGGGAAGTGGCAGAAGAGTGGCAGGGTTCAGCGAATAGCAGCGTTGTAGAGTAACATTGTCAGGTAGCAACAACGAGGTTTGCAGTCTCAAATGACGTTGAGAGGAAAGATGTCGAGGTTGTGTTTGTTGGAGAATTGCAGAGATATCATGTGGAGCCAGTACAGTGAGAGAATGCCCAAGAACAAAGGCATTAGTCTTATCCAGGAGTGCACTGGCGGCAAATACTGCTCAGAGACAAGAAGGGCTGCCTCTGGCAACATGATCAAGCATGCAGGAAAAGTAGCCAATAGGTCTTTGTCTGGAGCCATGTTGCTGAGTGAGAACCCCGGAAGCGTGGCCCAGTCTTTCAGACACAAACAGTTTAAAGGGAAACTGGTAGTTTGGCAGACCTAGGGCAGGAGCGGAGGCAATAGCCTTCTTCAGGGAAGTGAAACAGTCAAGTGCATGTGGTGATAGTGAGAAAGGATCATGTTTCAAGACATCATACAGTGGCTGCATGAGCTGAAAGGCGTCAGGAATCCAGGATCTACAATAAGTAATCAGGCCCCAAAAAGCATGAAGAGCTTGGTGTGTAGAAGGGATAGGTAAGTTCAGGATAGCCAGGATCCTATCCTTTGTAAGGTGACGGGTGCCATGGGAGAGGCAATGTCCCAAAGAGACCACTGAGGGCCGGCACCATTGGAGTTTAGATTTCGAGGCCTTGCAGCCTGCCTCAGCGAGGAAACAGAGGAGATCTTCTGAGACTCGTTCAGCAGTTTGGAGATCATCAGCACAGAGGAGGAGGTCATCAACATATTGGAGCAACACCACATCAGTGTGTGCCTTTTGCCAGGGTTCCAGGACTAGTGACATAGCATGGGCAAACTGGGTAGGTGAATTCTGAGCACCTTGGGGCATAACAGTCCAAGTATATTGTTGGCCCTCATGTGTGAAAGCAAAAAGATATTGGCAAGCTGGGTCCAGAGGAACACTGAAAAAGGCATTAGCAAGGTCCACAACTGTGAAAACTGTGGCAGAGGGTGGAACCTGTGACAGTAATGTGTGGGGGTTTGGAACAACAGCTGAATCTTTGACAGTAACATCATTAACAGCATGTAGGTCTTGAACCATTCGGTACTGGTCAGGCTGACCCTTTTCAGTCTTTTTCTTGACAGGAAACAAAGGGGTATTGCATGGTGATGTACATTTGACAAGGGCCCCTTTGGCTAGGAGGCTTTCCACTTGTTTGGAGATAGCGGAGGCTTGAGCAGGTTTCAGGGGGTACTGGGGCCTTCTGGGAGGGGTAACTCCGGGCAAGAGCGAGACCACAACAGGAGGAACTTTGAGGTGGCCAATATCATCATGGCCAGTAGACCAGAGCTTGATGGGGATCCTGTCCAGAGCACTGGGGGCATGAGGGACCCTTGTTTCCCCTGCAGGAGATTCTAAGTGTAACAGTAACGGGAGGGAGCAAAGCGCTGAAGTATCCTTTCGTGATAAAGGTGTGTTTAATTGAACTTGGCCATCTGCAGTAAAGGTAATAGATGCTTGGAGACGGGACAGAACATCAGCACCCAAGAGGTTAATGGGGCAGGTAGAGGAAACAACAAATCGGGACAGAATGTCAGAACCCACACGGAGGAGCTTAGTGAGGGGGTTACTGCGGGGAGTACCATCAACACCAACGCAAGAGACATCGATGTCAGACAAAAAGGAAGGATCAGGCAGGTCTTGTTCTCTGAGAACACTACGGGCTGCACCTGTGTCAACTAGGAAAGTAGTGGGGTGACCCTCAACGGGAAGAACTACAGTAGCTAGGGGCCCTCCCTCATCCCCTGAAGACACTGCCATAACAGGGACGTCTGACACAGGCTTGCCGATTACCTATTGCAACAAGTCTAAATGGGACTGATCTGGGCCGGTATAACGGCGTGCAGAGGTTGATGGAGGCGTGGGCCTAACAGGGGTTGATCTCTGGTGGGTCTCCTCCACATCGGGGGCTGGAACATGTGGGCTGGTCTCAGCGGGTAGTGGGGGAACTCGGGAATACTCAGGAGGAGGAAAATAGAATGAGTGAGAAGGTGAAGGTATCAACACTAAGTACTAGACATTTGCAAAAATCACAAATATAAAAATGAGTGTACACTCCGGAGTCAAGCACAAACCATACAACACACACACAAACACCAAGGGTACCCACACTGTAGCAACAATTGAACAAAATCCACAAAATAACAGAGATGGGGGGATAGGCCATTTCCATCAGGGTCATCGTCACATGGAGCGACATGGTCGTCCTGGTTCGAGGCGGCGCCCAGGGAAATCGGACCGGGAACAGCCGGGGTGATGGGAGTCTGAGGAGCAAGCGACACGTTGTGGGAACTGCCCAGCTGTGACGTTGTAGGGTGGTAACCTGAGGCCGCGGGAGAAACGCCCACGGCATGGGGTTTGGCTGATGTAGCAGGTTCCTCAGAACCAACCACCATGAGGGGAAAGGCGGGGCTTGGGCTAGGAGCTATCTGGGTGGGTGTAGGGGCCGGGTCAGAGGGGGTGACGTGAGACTGGGCGGGTGATTGGATTAACGTAGAGAGGGCGGAGAGGAGGGGAGACAGCTCAGTACGGAGAGAAGCCGGAAGAGAAGGTGGATCCACAATAGGGGAGGATTCAGGAAGGGAGGGAGGGGGAGGAGGAGGAGGGAGAGGAGGAAGAGGAGGCTCGAGGGCAGCGGAAAGGGCTGTGAGGAGGGAAGACACTAGGTTATTAGGGGAACCGGAAGCATTAGTAACAGGGTTAGGGAGGGAAGCGGAAGGGGTTACTGTAGGGGCCAGGGCCAGGGGAGTGTCGGAAGTGACGGGGGTCGGGAGCTGTGGGGCGGGATCGTGGTCTGACGTGGGAAAGACAGAAGGTGGGACAACAGGAGTGGGATGTGTCTGGGGGCGGGGTCGTGAACAGGGAGGTAAGAGGGAGGTAACAGAGACTGGGATTGGGTTTGGTAACCAGGCTGGGGCGGGACTGACATTAGGCTCTGGGGAGGGGTCGGATCTGGGGAAGAGAATGGCCGTGCCAAAGGGGCATGGGGAAAAGCATGCGATGGCAATGGGTAGTAATAGGTACCATCAGCTCCAAGCACGGGACACAAAGGGGTGGGACCATGTGTGACGCCACCAGGAGGTGACGTCTGTGCATGGATTGGGGAAGATGGGCGGGTGCTGCTCGGCATGGTCTGGGCGCCATCATAGGGCGGTGGCCGGGGATGGTCAGGAGAAACATTAGAATCACAAACATTTCGATGATACACATACAGCGTTTGTCCCTCAAACTCAAGCTCTTCCTCCGTCCAACCCTCCCGCTTTAATCCCCTAGCTATTCGATACCAAGCCTCCACTGCTTTGGTTAACCCATTATCAGACAATAACCCCTCCTTATCCACAAACAACTTCCTCCAAAACTCAGGCTGCAATCTACCACCAGGTGGCAACTGGAAACCACAAACCTTAGAGATTTTCTTGATCTTTAACACTGCATCCTCCCCTGCTCTCTCTTTCACAATATCACAAGCTAGCAGTCCCTTAGCTGGTCTAGCATGTTCCTGCCCCATCTTGACCAAGCGTGGTCTACCAAGTAGAGGGGAGCGAGTGAGAGGGAAGAAAAAGTAAGAAAGTCTACAGTGCTCGACTGCCACGGAGGACCCGTGCGTCTTCCCAAAACGTAGACTAGTCACGATGGTCTGTACACCCGGGGGTGGTGGCCACAGACCAGAGGGTGCGAGCGTGGGTGACTAACACAGCTCTGGGCAACAAAGACAGGACAGATACAGAATGAGTGAGAAGGTGAAGGTAGCAACACTAAGTACTAGACATTTGCAAAAATCACAAATATAAAAATGAGTGTACACTCCGGAGTCAAGCACAAACCATACAACACACACACAAACACCAAGGGTACCCACACTGTAGCAACAATTGAACAAAATCCACAAAATAACAGAGAGCAATATGGCCATGTACATAATCAAACAATGCAATATAAATCAAATAACATTCCCAGCCCCTTATTCCAGGCTGTCAAAAAATTCCCCAACCCGATTTCACGGGTGGTCCCCAGCGCTTTCACAATTCCCCAACCCTCTACAAGGGTGGTCCCCAGCCCTTTACCGGCTGTCGCGTTCCCTGCCCGCTAGGCAGTCAAGCTAAAAAAATTTAAAAGAAACACACACACCGGCCGTCAGTCACACACACATGAGCACTCAGGAGGCAGATAGACAATCGACAGGTCCGTTAAAAAGAGCACCGGATAAGATATTACCTGTCTAGCAGCCTTCTGGATGCCGGAAGGACGCGGAGACAGACCGACACAAAACAGGAGTATACAGACAACGGCTGTATGGTGGAGGTGATCAGGCTCCGGGTGTCCCACTTTCCGGAGGTCTGCTCCGGTCCTTTGCTTTCCGGCCCTCCGAGCCGGCAAATCCGGTGCCCCACGTTGGGCGCCAATTGAAGTGGAAATCAACTCAAATCGATTGATTATTCTTTGTGTATCTGCCCCTGACCAAATTAATGAAACAGTGCGTGCACGCTCCCTGAAGTAATTCACACCAGACACAAGTTTCAGGTAGTTGAATAACTTGAGGAATGTTTATTCAGAGTAGTTATCTTAGTGCTCTGCCTACTAGAGGTGATGTCACTGAGACCATGAGGGTCTCCCCCAGATCTCAGCGCCATCTTGTTACACGAGGTAGTTAGTCGAGGTTATAAGGAGGGAGGGGTTAGAAACTTCTAGCAGCCATTTTGTCTAAATATGCGTGAATAGCTTATCTACTGATTTCAGTGCAACAGGTAAATAGACATTTTACTAACTACAAAGTTATATGTGTATATATTCATATTTTATTTCCACAACAATTCCTATATAAACACAAACCGGTCACTGTATACAGAGCATTATATAAACACAAACCGGTCACTGTATACAGAGTTCTATATAAACACAAACCGCTCACTGTATACAGAGCGCTATGTAAACACAAACCGGTCACTGTATACAGAGCGCTATATAAACACAAACCGGTCACTGTATACAGAGTGCTATATAAACACAAACCGGTCACTGTATACAGAGCGCTCTATAAACACAAACCGGTCACTGTATACAGAGCGCTATATAAACACTAACCGGTCACTGTGTACAGAGCGCTCTATAAACACAAACCGGTCACTGTATACAGAGCGCTATATAAACACAAACCGGTCACTGTATACAGAGCGCTATATAAACATAAACCGGTCACGGTATACAGAGCGCTATACAAACACAAACCAGTCACTGTATACAGAGCGCTCTATAAACACAAACCAGTCACTGTATACAGAGCGCTATATAAACACACCGGTCACTGTATACAGAGCGCTATATAAACACAAACTGTATACAGGGGCAGTGAGACAGTAGCCACACTGGTTATGAGAAGGCCGCATTGTCTGTGAGTTAGATGTCTCTGTCATCGATAGTCTGGTGATATCTGTACAATGTATGCTAGGCAAAAATAATGGGGGTTTAGTAACATTATATGATCATACATTACACTAGACCAGCAAACATTGTACAGATATCACCAGACTATCGATGACAGAGACATCTAGCTCACAGACAATGCGGAATTACAATCTGCTGCCATGGTAACTGCACCAGGGAGCAATACCTTAATTTTAGCCCATAGTCAGGAATGCAGTGAATGCGAGCGCCCCATCTTCTATTAAAGAATGATGATTTAGAGTTTAGTGAAATAGAAATATGGCCCCTAGCTCTCTAGAATTGTTAATTCTATGTATCTCAGAGAGCACCGATCAAACTGCTCCCAAACTGTTTAACAAATAATGTGCAATAGCACACACAGTCCCATTGCACCATAACCACTACACCTAGCTAAACCGAGAATCACATACTGCTCTGTAATAATACACGGAGCTGTAAAAACACATTGCTTTGTAATAATACACTCCTCTGTGACAATACACTGAGCTGTAATGATAGACCGAGTTGAAATAATACAAGAAGCTGTACGAATACACTGAGCTGTAATAATACACTGTAGAAATGGTAGAACTCATTGAAACTTCCTATACTGTACTGAAAATACCAACAAACCCTGTTACATTGTATTTCACAAAAAGAAATGTTCGCAAAATTATAACTACAAGCCCAGGAGGCACTTTGTGTCCCAGCGCCAGTGTATTACTCAGGCCAATGGGGAACCGGAATTCAGAATGGAAACATAGAATGTGACGGCAGATAAGAACCATTCGGCCCATCTACTCTGCCCAATAAATCTAAAGCTATCTTGTTCTTGCATACTAGACAAATGGGGTATGACAAGAAACTGTCTGCGATTATTACAGGTTAAAAGTTTCCCAATTTTGCTATATTTTACCAGTTTTCACCTCGATGGACTCAGTGCGGACATCGTTTAATAGAAGAAATTAGTGTTGATATTTGTGAAACTCTCTTGGAAAATTGGCACTTAGCTTGAGTTACTAAAGACATGAGAAGGCAACGCAGAGCTATATTGCTGGGTCAAGGCTCTGTCCCTATGTGTATGTACATTATAGTTACCAGCTCGTATCAGTTCGACTGCTTTTACTGGCGAATTGTGGCACGCATGATTTCAGTTAGTCGACCCTGAAGTATTACGGACGTCATTTTTGGCGGGAATTCAAGTTAGCTGGTGTCAGCTCCCTCCCACTTACCTTATCCGTCCGCCAACGTCGGGATCGGTCGGACCGTCACTCCCACGACGGGAGAGGCTCCACTCAGCCTCAGGTACGCCGGACGCTTTGCGCCCTCCCCTTTTAATGACGCGGTGCATGCGTCTTTGCTTTTGACCCAGCTTACTCTTGACAATACTGACTTCTGGTTTCCCTGACTCGGCTTTGTTCCTCGTTATTGTGTATTTCTGGCTTCCCTTGACCTTGTTTCTGACGTTTCTTGTAGTTATCTCTTTTATCCGGCCATTCTAAGGACCGGCTTAGAGACTTTCTTTCTGTCTCTATTTCTACTGGTGGTTTTCACTCTGCGTGTTGGGTTATTAATTAGAGTTGGTTGTCAGCTAACTTTCCCGCAGCCCAGCGTTTCTCTCCAACTTTGTTTCTGTTTGTTGGTAAACTATTATTACTTTTAACCCAATTAGTTTCTTTGCCCATTCACTTGCAATATTATTTATTATTTAATTATAGTCATACTGAAAAATTATTTAATTATGAATTCTAAAGAAATTAGAAAAACTCCCTCTCAGCCACCAGAAACTGGTGCTGCTGATGAAGGTGAGATGCTCACTGGGGATTCTCTACAAGCATTGTAGACTTACCTGTTAATAAGTCAGTTTCATCAGCAATTTTTACTGTACTGTCTTTTATGCAGGAAGCAATTTCAAAGTCTGTGGCTCAGGCCATAAGTCATTAAAAATCCAGGCAAAAGACGCAATTGATTAATACCCCTTCAGACCAGTTTTTGTCGTCTGTAGAGTCTGACTGAAATTTAGCTCAGAGATTCAGGGGGTCTGGGAAGGCCATCCAGAAATGCAAACCCTGCTTTAATGGACCTTTAGATTCCCCTAGTTGTTCAAAATCACATAAGAAGGGGAAGGCCCAAGACTGTAATGAAACGCATATATCACGCAAAATTGATGAGTGTATAAAACCACTCAAAAGAGGAAGACAAATGGGCTCTGAAGGCCTTCACAGGAGTTTAACCCCTTAAAGGACCACTATAGGCACCCAGACCACTTCTGGGTGGCAGGTCCAGCTAGGGTTAACCCATTTTTTCATAAACATAGCAGTTTCAGAGAAACTGCTATGTTTGTGAATGGGTTAAGCCTTCCCCTATTTCCTCTAGTGGCTGTCTCATTGACAGCCACTAGAGGCGCTTGCGTGCTTCTCACTGTGATTTTCACAGTGAGAGCACGCCAGCGTCCAGAGGAAAGCATTATGAATGATGCCACCCCCAAACGTCTACTCAGACATCCCCCCTGTCATGGGGGGTCTGAGAGCTGGCTTGAAGGCCTCCTTATGGACCACCCCGGCGGGTGGCTGTACTGGCATAATAGGCAGCGAGGGAGCTGTGATCTCCCTGCTCTGCTCCCCCTGATGCCAGGAGCCGGGATATGATGTCATACCAGTTCCCAGCATCAGTAGACAGCCAACGAGGCACAAGGAAGATCACAACTCACTCGCTGCCTCTCGTGCCAGTAGAGCAGGCCGCCTCACAGCAGCTACACTGGACCCCAGTTTCTCAGACACTGCAATAATTACCTTGAGGGGTAATGCCACCTCTAGTGGCTCTCTTCCAGACAGCCACTAGAGGGACTTCTGGGTGGTTAGGCAACCAAAAGACTAACTGATGCTGGACGTTCTCACGCTGTGCATGAGGACATCCAGCGTCTGCTAAACCCCGTAGGAAAGAATTACTTTGAGGGGTTAACTCCACCTCTAGTAACTGTCTACCAGACAGCCACTAGAGGGACTTCCGGGTGGTTAGGTAACCAAAAGTCTCTTAAAGGACCACTCTAGGCACCCAGACCACTTCAGCTTAATGAAGTGGTCTGGGTGCCAGGTCCTTCTAGGGTTAACCCATTTTTTTTTATAAACATAGCAGTTTCAGAGAAACTCCTATGTTTATGAATGGGTTAAGCCTTCCCCCTAATCCTCTAGTGGCTGTCTCATTGACAGCCACTAGAGGCGCTTGCGTGCTTCTCACAGTGATTTTCACAGTGAGAGCACGCAAGCGTCCATAGGAAAGCATTGTAAATGCTTTCCTATGCGACGGGCTGAATGCGTGCGCAGCTCTTGCCACGCGTGCGCATTCAGCCCAGGAGGAGGAACGGAGGAGGATCGGAGGAGGAGAGCTCTCCGCCCAGCGCTGGAAAAAGGTAAGTTTTAACCCCTTACCCCTTTCCAGAGCTGGGCGGGAGGGGGTCCCTGAGGGTGGGGGCACCCTCAGGGCACTATAGTGCCAGGAAAACGAGTATGTTTTCCTGGCACTATAGTGGTCCTTTAACTGATACTGGACGTCCTCACGCTGGCACACAGCAGCTGCCATCAGAAATTCACCCGCGAAAACCTTCCCTCAAGTCGCTCCGGGATGCTGGTTTCCGACACAAGACACCGCTTCCTCTCTCTGGATTGCCATACAGCAACTCGCAGAGAGCCGTGATGGAACCACAATGCACATGGACAGCCAGCTTGCAGCAGGACCACGCAAAGCCCATGGAAGGTATCGGCTAAACCGGAATTCACTAGGACACTATGCATATATGTTTCTATGCTCCAATTCTACTCATAACCATGATCTAAGTTTCTGTGATGAGCCAACCTCACTGATCATACCCATGATTAAATCAGGGGTCTATGGGGTGAATTTCTCTCCCACACTTATTTCAGCTACCCAGCTTATTACAAACATGCATTGACCCTCTTATATGTCTCTAAGCTGGAATGTTTAACCTAACCTATCAGTCTGCTTTACTCATATTCCAATTTATCCCCAATACCTATTAAGCATAGAAACATAGAAGGTACAAAAAAAAAAGAGGAGTTAAGGGCTGCGCTTTGACTAAAATGAATAAAAGGGATAAAAACTATTAAAGTTTATCCGAATAAAAAATATAAATTAAAACAGTCTCACTGGTATGTAGTGATATAATATAAGTCCTCAAGTGTCGCTCCGTCCTTATGATGATAGGTAGCCCATATATGTGAAGACAAAAATAAGAGAAAAAAAGCTTCCAATGGTGAAATATTGTATGTCCAAAATATGGTATATATTCAAAGGAAAGGTATTTCACTCACATTTGTTGGAGCTTTTAACCAGCTCTAGGAGAAGAGGCACTTAGTGGTTTAATCCCCACTATCGGATGTACTTAAACGGTTGTTCCGTCCGTCCGGCTTGAGATTTCTTTGATGTAGGTTAGGACTTACTCGAATGTGCGTATTCTTTATGCTGGGGAGATAGGTCCGCCTCTCCGATAGTGGATGTCCACGAGATATATAAAACAGTAGATAGTGCTCTCAGTATGAACAACACAGTAATAAGTTAAAATGAGTTATACCTACAAAAATAGAGCAGACAAGTCTTTTACCATTTTGAGAAAACCTTAAAGTGTATCCCGTCCAAAGAAATCCTGAGGTGGGGATAATTCCACCAGTGCTGTGGCAATAGAGCAGTACTTGTCTGCTCTATTTTTGTAAGTATAACTCATTTTAACTTATTACTGTGTTGTTCATACTGAGAGCACTATCTACTGTTTTATATATCTCGTGGACATCCACTATCCAATATCGGAGAGGCGGACCTATCTCCCCAGCATAAAGAATACGCACATTCGAGTAAGTCCTAACCTACATCAAAGAAATCTCAAGCCGGACGGACGGACCAACCGTTTAAGTACATCCGATAGTGGGGATTAAACCACTAAGTGCCTCTTCTCCTAGAGCTGGTTAAAAGCTCAAACAAATGTGAGTGAAATACCTTTCCTTTGAATATATACCATATTTTGGACATACAATATTTCACCACTGGAAGCTTTTTTTCTCTTATTTTTGTCTTCACATATATGGACTACCTATCATCATAAGGACGGAGCGACACTTGAGGACTTATATTATATTACTACATACCAGTGAGACTGTTTTAATTTATATTTTTTATTCGGATAAACTTTAATTGTTTTTATCCCTTTTATTCATTTTAGTCAAAGTGCAGCCCTTAACTCCTCTTTTTTTTTTGTACCTTCTTGTTTCCAAAGGGTTTCGTGAGGGATTCCCTTTTAGGGTTGCTGCTCTTTTGAGTTAGCGCAGACTCTTCCCCTCCTCTATAGAAACATAGAAACATAGAATGTGACAGCAGATAAGAACCATTCGGCCCATCTAGTCTGCCCAATTTTCTAAATACTTTCATTAGTCCCTGGCCTTATCTTATAGTTAGGATAGCCTTATGCCTATCCCACGCATGCTTAAACTCCTTTACTGTGTTAACCTCTACCACTTCAGATGGAAGGCTATTCCATGCATCCACTACCCTCTCAGTAAAGCAATAGACACTCGATATTACCTAAAGTTAGCTTGTTTAAAATATAAAATTGTGCATGTGTTCTTGAATACCCCAAATGTAAAGCGTGATAATATGTCTGAGGATTGCTTGGGGTACCTCAAGCTTGTTTGCAATATTCTTATGCACTGCAAAAATACAAAATAAAATTGAAATTTAGAAAAATCTTGCCAAGATAAATTGATGGACATATCTTGTCCTGTGGCAAAAATGTTTGCTGCTGCTTCTGGGAATTCTTGTCATGGGCCCGGCGGCCCTGGGGGGCCCCACGTGTAGTGGCGGAACTGCCGCCGGTTCAGTTGCACCGGTGCCCGCACGCTGATGGGGCCTATCGGGTGACCCACGCACTAAGGGCCATCCGATGGGCCCTATATCTTTTTTTTTTTTTTTTTAAAGGGGCCCAGTCGCGCTATTACCCGGCCACAGCACTGACCGGACCCCTTTAAAAAAAAAAAAAGCATCTGCAACGCAATTGCTGCTGGAAGGAAGTGGTCACTTCCTCCCAGCTCACTCCGCGTAGGGGGAGAGACAGCCCTGCAGTGAAGAGGGAGAGCCGCACCGACTCCCATAAGCCCCAGCCACCCTCCTGCAAAGATAAGGTAAGAAACAGGAGGGTGGCTGAAAAATGAGATGTATATATGCCTGTATGTATGTCTGTATGTATGCCAGTATCTATGTATATATGTATGGATGTATGTATGCATGCATGTCATTAAGAATGTGTGTATGTATGCATGTATGTCTGTCTGTATGAATGTATGAATGCCAGAATGAATGTATGTCATTATGAATGTATGTCTGTGTATGTATGTATGTATGTGTGTATAGATGTCTGTCTGTATGTCATTATGAATGTATGTCTGTGTCTGTATGTCCTTATGCATGTGTGTCTGTATGTATGTTCGTATGTGTCTGTCTGTCACTATGTATGCCTGTGTGTCTGTATATGTGTGTATGTCTCAGTATGTGTGTGTCAGTACGTATGCCTATATGGGTGTATGTCTGTTTCAGTATGTGTGTCTGTTAGTATGTATCTGTGTCCTTTTGTATGAGTGAATGTGTTTGTGTCTGTGTGTATTCCTGTGGGCGGGATGTGGAGGTGGTCCCTGTGGGCGGGCTTGAAGGCGGGCCCCCTTGGGCCCAGACCCTGAGCTGAGTTAGGGGCCCCGAAATTTCTGGTGGCGGCCCTGATTCTTCCAGATATCCTGAGAGGATAGACCCAACAAATTGTATGCTTTTTGGAAAAATAGTAATGCAGCCCTGACTAGCGAACGCCACAGATGTATCCTAATAAAAACTGACCCACAATTATCCAATTTAGCCACTTCAGACATTGCCAAGACAAGGTCCTGGACATACTCGGGCCTATAGCCAAAATTTTCGACATGGTCGAAACAACTCTTACTGAAGGGACCTCAATTGACTTACTGGCCATCAGGGGGTGGATCCAGAGAGGCATTTGCCTAGTTGGAAACGCCAATACCGCTTTGGCTACAGAACGGAGTAAAGCCATACCAATTAAAATTGAGCCAAAACTGATACATCTGGTAATTTCAGAGCCTGGCACACAGGCAAAAGGTCTCCTATTCGGAGACGACTTTGTCAAAACCCTGGGTAATTATGTCAGCACTTTCATGGCGCTAGACAAGGCATAACATAATATGAAGCGTGTGTTTTCGCAAAAGGTTTTCGGTGGGGCCGGCAGACAGCGTGGTCGCCTGTCCGGCCGCCCCTCCCGGACTTCGTACCGGGGCTACAGAGGCTCCACCACAACACGGTTCCATCCTCCTGAACCCAGAACAACCAAGGACAGGTCGTGGCACCCACGTGCAACCAGGGGATCCTCCTATGGCCGTCTGCCTTATGGTGAGTCATTTTCCTTTACACACCCGTTCCTTATCACAGGTGGGAGGCAGACTGTTTCATTTCCACGATGCCTGGCACAAACTAACCTCAGATGCCTGGGTCCTAGAGACCATTCTAGGTTACCGCATCGAATTCACACAACAGCCAATTCAATTCTCATTACCACATCGGATTGTTTTTTCCCCACGAGACAAAAGCCTGGCATCAGAATAGGTTCGCACACTAAAAGAGAAATGTGCGATCCACAAAGTCCCCACTACCGCCCCCGGTTTCCTAAGCAACATCTTCTTAGTGCCCAAGAAGGGTGGAGGTATGAGACCAGTAATAAACCTGCGACCTCTCAACGCCTTTGTCACATACTGCACGATGGAAGGGATACACTGCCTCTGGTACCTCCTAAGACTGGGAGATTGGATAGTAAAACTAGACCTCCAAGATGCATACCTCACGATACCGATCGCCGAAGAATGTCACTACTTATTTTAATTCCAATGGGAAAAGACTATGTGGCAGTTCAGATGCCTCCCCTTTGGCCTGTCCTCAGCCCCGTGGTGCTTCACCAAACTGCTGTAACCGGTAATTGCCCTTCTCCACAGCAGAGGTGTACGTATGATCATTGTGGCGGAACAGACCTCGCCACGTGTTCTTGGAGGGGGCTGCTTGCCCGCCTCCTACCTTCTGACTATGGCCTGGGGATATATGGCATTTGAAAACACTATTTGTGCCCTGTGACAAAACTGGAGATTGTGCACAAATATGACTATTGACCATATTTTTTATGATTCCCTTCATTTTTTGCACTGTTCCCCATGTGTTTCATCTGTTGGTCCGGCTGGATAGACTACCAGACAAACTGTGGAGTTACTGGGTGGCCACCATTTCATGTATCAGAGGCACATGGTGAGAACCAGTGGTGTATCCTGGCTTTGTGCTGCCCTAGGCAGGACAAAACTTAGGCGCCCCCCCAACCACACCCCGCTCGTGCGACCCCCACCCATCCCTTCCCCCCGCCCCGCCTTCTAAATACACACACACACACTTACTGACAGATACGCATACGCTAGCTAACAGAAACACAAACTCACTGACACACACAGACACACACTCACTAGCAGACACACACTAACAGACACACACAATCACATTAACACATGTATTTTTTTAACCCCCCGCCTCCAGCCTCCTTACCTTTGGGAGTGCTGGGGAGGGAAGGGGTTCTCTATCTCCCTGTTGGTCCAGTGGCTGCTGGGTGGGCGGCATTGGCGGGCAGGCGGCTGGCAAGGGAGCTCTTCCTCTGAGCGGTCTGCTCAGCTCCCTCGCGCACCGCAGAGTGAGGCTGGGAGCCGGGTTGATGACGTCATATTCCGGCTCCCAGCCTCACTCTGCGGCGTGCGAGGGAGCTGAGCAGAACGCTCAGATGAAGTGCTCTCTCGCCAGCCGCCCGCCCGCCTGCCCAACCATCAGCCAGCACCGCCCAGCGCCCAGCATGTCTGTTAGCCGCGAGGCTAACAAGACATTTGCCCTGGGCATTTGGGGGGCGGCTTTTTTTGCCACCCCCTGAAAAATGCCGCCCAAGGCAAATGCCTTGTTTGCCTCGCGGCTAAAACGCCCCTGGTTAGAACAATGGATGAAGCACATGGTGAGAACAATGGATAGCTGCCATTTTAACTCACAGACACTGTTTGGACTTTTCTGCACGGCGCCATCTCGCTGGTATTTGGTGCACAAAGACATCGTGCAGTAGTTTTAAACTATACAACAGTAATTATTTTTCATATAGCCTGTATATGTTCTGCGGAATCTGCATTAAACTGTATCTTCCAAACTACTGAACGGATCTGGGTGAATTTTGGATATGTGGTTCACTCAGATCCCCCGGTTCCGAGGATATATATATATATATATATATATTTTTTTTATGGGGTTATTGCATGTTTTGGGGTCCCTGTGATGTGTTTTATAATACTGTATTTATCTGCCTGTGATAATTATGTTAACCATTGTGTTCAGTAATCATTTCACAGACAAAGAGGAGGATTTTGTGTGGGAGTGTCTGTGTGTATTGTACGGATTATTTGGTTGTATTTCAAAAACCTGTGGGCAGTACTATGTTTGTGGATTGTGAATAAAAGAGGCTGTATGTGCCAGTAGAGTCAGTTCTGCTTGACCTCAAAACAAAGTGTCGTCTCGTTATTGGGGGAATTGGATTGTTTGCTGATTGCCAGGAGTGTAAGCTGATTGTATGCTTTTCCTGTTCAGCTGCTTACAGCATTCAAATGCTTGAGAGTATTCGTATGCTTCTCCGGTTCGGTGGTTGTGGTGTCTGCTGCAGTGCTTGGAGTCCTCAGGAAGCGCTAGGCGCATCCTTCAACGGAGGTACCCAGTCGGGGTGCCAGGTGATCCGTACAATCATATACCTCGACGACATGCTGATCATGGCCCACGACACCCATCTATTGAACCAACATCTATCCTGGGCGTTGACCCTTCTGCAAAACCTGGGTTTCCTAATCAACTGGGACAAGTCAATTATGCAACCTTCACAATCGATAGAATTTCTAGGTTTCGATATAGACGCAGTTCACGGAACGCTCAGTCTACCTACCCCGAAGGTAAAACTCATCAAAAAGGAAATTCGTCGGACCTTGTCACGACCAGTCTTGACCTTACGACACTGGCCAGGATAATTGGTCTGCTGTCCGCTTCCATACAAGCTATCTTCCCGGGACCTCTCCATTACAGATCCCTGCAACAGCTCAAAGCCAACCATCTACGCTTGGGTCAATCTTACACAGATTCTGTGCCTCTAGACTGAGCAGCAAAAGAGGAATTAGCATGGTGGCTTCAACACATGGAAGCATGAAACGGAAAAGCGATATTCGGAACCACCCCGGATCTCATCATAGAATCTGACGCGAGCAGACTCGGATGGGCGCTCGTTGTGGTCCCACCGCTACAGGTGGAAAATGGTCCTCAAAGGAAAAGGAACTCCACATCAATGGTTTGGAACTCCTAGCGTGGTCATTCGCCCCCGGGAGCCACCTCGGACACATGACCAATTGTTCCATACTGTTGCGCATGGACAATATCTCGGCCGTTCGCTACATCAATCACTTGGGTGGCACAAGATCAACAATACTCACGAATCTGGTGAAATAATTTTGGCATTTCTGTCTGAACCGCAACATATCAGTGCAGGCAGAATACCTTCCAGGACTCTCCAAAACCATAGCAGATTGGAACTCCAGGCATTTACGAGACAACAGTGCCTGGCGATTGAATCACTTCATATTCCAGAAACTCCAACAACTCTGGGGCCAGATGCACATCAATCTTTTTGCCTCCTGGCTGAATGCTCAACTTCCTTCGTTCTTCAGCTGGAGACCGGACCCAGACGCCTTGGCAGTGGACGCCTTCTTACAAAATTGGCCAAGCAACCGGCTCTATGCCTTCCCTCCCTTCTCACTCATGGCACAAACTCTCCTACACCTACAACGCTAGTTTTGATAACACCGTTCTGGATGGCACAGCCTTGGTTCCCTTCACTCATGGAAATGTCTATCGACCTTCCCAGACTGATCCCAGGAATCACGGACCTATTATCAGACCCCGATGGGAACTCTCACCCACTTCTGATGCAAGGCCACCTCAGACTTCTAGCATGGCTCCTCTCTGGGGATCCTGGTCCATGCCGAATGTTCCACGAACAACTTTGGACTTCTTGGCGGGAGCTTGGGCCCCAGGAACAAGATGATCCTATACTCATGCCTGGAACACATGGTGTAGTTGGTGCGTGGAACAACACGTGGATCCCCCACGTGCTCCTGTAAATCACGTCCTGGGTTTCCTTACTACCCTGTATGACCAAGGTTTGGCCTACCGCACCATAAATGTGTATAGATCGGCGTTTTCAGCCGGCCACAGTGGATGGGAGGGTTTCCCAGCTGGAAAGCATTTATTGATTTGTTGTCTTTTACGAGGCATAAAATTTGCACGGCCACCACAACCCCGATATAAAGCCTTATGGGATGTTAATAAGGTCCTTCGCTTACTGGAAGACTGGCCTCCAAATTCGGATCTCACACTCAAGCAAGTGTCCGCGAAATTGGCTATGCTCCTGTGTTTAATTTCCTGCTAAAGTGGTGTTAGACGTTCGAGCCGTGGATATCGATGCATGCACCCCACATGGTGTCCTGTTTAATATCACCAGACGTACGAAGTAAAAAATCACGTCAGTTTTCTACCCATCCTTTCCTCACAATGCTAACCTCTGCCCGGTGGCATGCCTTCAGGAGTACGAAAAATGGACCCAGTCAGTTCGGAACCCTACAAGACACGACCTATTCTTGGCGGTGAGGAAACCTCATCACCCAGTATCCACGGTAACTCTGGCATGCTGGGTGAAATGGATAATGTCAGCTGCTGACATCAACACATCAGTTTACGGAGCACATTCTACTAGAGGTGCTATGGCCTCTAAAGCATTCTCAATTGGTTGTAAACTGGAGGACCTTCTCCGCACAGCTGATTGGTCCCGAGAATCGATGTTTAAAGAATACTATTTTCGGCCAACAGAACATATCTCGTCTATGGTCATCTCACAGCTTTAAACTAGCCTAATATGAACCTCTGTGTCCTTTAATAAAATTACCAGATTTTACTAATTACATGATGTAAAGTCTTTTATTTTATTTAGGACACGGAGGTGAGTATTAGCCCGCCCGATGACAGGTAGGCCATACATGTATCTTCCCACCCAATTGCCTATAAACAGGTAGGAGTGATTTGGATGTTCAGATGCAGTGTTATATATTAATAATAATAATAATTTTGATTTTGAATTTGCTGGACTTAAGAAAAATGTTTCAGATATGAACGCTTTTTGAAAAACTTGTACAGCTTATATACATGACAACGATATTTGAATATTTTTTACCATATACCTCTCTGTCTCCTACAGCTTAACCCTGTGATGGACTAACCGGGATCATCCTCTACCGGAGATTACCCAAGTTTAAGAATTTTCCCTTGTTGATGTGTTCAGCTTCCGCGTCAGCTAGAAAGAGGGAGTGGCTTAGGTCACATGAGGAGACATAGTACAAGGACTGATCCCATTGGTTAATATATCTGGAATGTTATATGGTTAACCCTTAAGGGTATTTGTTTTTTTTCTTGTTATTGCTATATTGAAAATATCAATATCCTTTCTTTGCTGCTGAGGAATAAAGAAAGAGATAATGACTAATACTCGCCTCCGTGTCCTTTAATAAAATCATGACTTTACGTCATGTAATTAGTAAAATCCGGTAATTTTATTAAAGACAGGAGGCGAGTATTACCCCTCCCATTAACCCACCCTTTTCTTTATGTTTCAGCTTAAAGGGACACTATAGTCACCAGAACAACTACAGCTTATTGCATTTGTTCTGGTGAGTAGAATCATTACCTTCAGGCTTTTTGCTGTAAACAGTGTCTTTTCAGAGAAAATGCAGTGTTTACATTACAGCCTAGTGATAACTTCACTGGCCACTCCTTAGATGGCTGTTAGAGGTCCTTCCTGGGTCATGGCTGCCTAAAATGCATCCAAACATTCAGTGTCTCCTCCCTCTGCATGCAGACACTGAACTTGCCTCATAGAGATTCATTGATTCAATGTATCTCTATGAGGAGATGCTGATTGGCCAGGGCTGTGTTTGAATCATGCTGGCTCTGCCCCTGATCTGCCTTTTTGTCAGTCTCAGCCAATCCTATGGGGAAGCATTGTAATTGGATCAGACTACCACTTCTGATGATGTCAGCAGACTGCTTGTTTTTCTGAGGCAAACAGCATGCAGAGTTACAGCTTCAGGCTTGAATACAGTAAGATTTTGCTATATTTATGGAGGCACAAGGGGCCGAGGAGGTCTAGATGGTGGTTTTAACCCTATAGGGTCAGGAATACATGTTTGTGTTCCTGACCCTATATTGATCCTTTAATCCTGTTTCGAGTTTCTGTTGGGTTCATTTTCTTATCTTTGGAGTTTACTCTGTTATTTACTTATTCTAGTCACAGCTCGAAAGAGGAAGGAGGCTGGGGATCATTCACTCTGTAGACGACACTGGATGCTGATTGACTACGGAATATCCCATTTCAGTTACTGTTTGTTTTTTTTGTCTTTTGTTCACTAAATTTGGTATTTATATAGCACCAGCTTATTCCGCAGCGCTTTACAATAAGAGGGGAATTTACCAAATGAGACAATAACAAAATGTAACAGCAACAATTTATTGAAAAAATGTCTTTGCTGCTGGAGTAAAGTAAAGAAAGTTAATGCATAATACTCCCCTCCTGTATTTAATAAAATGTATATTTTCTGATGTCAAGACTAGGAAAATCTTTTCTGCCGCCACTGAAGCTTTCCTCCTGTCTCCCTATCCCTTTCCATTCCATTTAGGCTATATTTCTGGTGCTTTTTATATTTGTGCGCATGTTTTCTCTGATTTGCACAGAAATGTTCCTTACTTTGTCTTGTGTCAGTTTATTTTTCTGTTCCATTTTGGTTCTTTTTTTATCGTCTCACAAATGTGTCACTCCCAATGTAACAAAGCAAGCACAAAAGTGAGCCCTTATTTTGGGAACATTTTCCACCGCTATGTGAATGGTGGATTATCTGTGATGAGAGCTGCTTTCACGGACATACCGTTGAATAAATGTCCTTTAAATTGGAAATGCGCCCTTTTCCCCAAAAAATAAACCCAAAAGAGTAATAAAAATGGTTGAAATTAAGCAGTATTGTGGCGCATTACAGAAAATGCAGAAAAAACTGTCCCCAATGTATAAAGATGGAGTAATAACTTTAGACAAACGTAAATGGTGCATTTGTACAAAACTGGCGCAAAGTTTCGATATCACCCCCAGAATATCTGATTTTATTCCTCATTTGCATTGTGTGCCCTGGATGTGCCAGGACTATACCGGATTGTAATTACATTTTATAAATCTTTAATATACATTTCTTTTTTTAAATCAAGCTTCACTTGGAAAAAGAAAAAGTCCAGCTTTGTTTCAATATGTTAGCCAGTGATGTAGAGCCTGAGAAGGGACGATTCCCCTTTAAGGACAGGCCAATGACGTCACCAGGGCTTCCCTTCTCACAGCGCAGGAGGGAGGCTGGGCTCCTATAGAGCTTAGTTATTGGCTGCTACGGAGACACGTCACATTCCGGGGGGCGGAGCTAACAGCCTGGTTCCAGTCCCTTTAAATCCCTGGGCTCTGCCTGAGTCTGCTCTCCCTCAATCCAGTCCCCGGTCATCCTGCTCCCACCAGCCTGCTCTCCCCCCAATAACCTGCTCTCTCCTTAATACCCCACTGCCAGCCTGCTCTCCCCCCCAATAACCTGCTCTCTCACTGCCAGCCTGCTCTCCCCCCCCCAAGAACCTGCTCTCTCCTTAATACCCCACTGCCAGCCTGCTCTCCCCCCCAATAACCTGCTCTCTCCTGCCAGCCTGCTCTCCCCAATGCTCTCTCCTTAATACCCCACTGCCAGCCTGCTCTCCCCCAATAACCTGCTCTCTCCTGCCAGCCTGCTCTCCTCCCCAAGAACCTGCTCTCTCCTTAATACCCCACTGCCAGCCTGCTCTCTCCCCCTTAATACCCCACTGTCAGTCTCTACTCCCCCCAATAACCTGCTCTCTCCTTAATACCCCTGTCAGCCTGCTCTCTCCCCTCAATACCCCACTGCCAGTCTGCTCTCCCCCTTAATATCCTACTGTCAGCCTGCTCTCCCCCTTAATACCCACTGCCAGCCTGCTCTCTCTCCCTTAATACCCCCCTGCCAGTCTGCTCTCCCCCTTAATACCCCACTGCCAGCCTGTTCTCTCCCTTAATACCCCACTGCCAGCCTCTACTCCCCCCCCCAATAACCTGCTATCTCCCTTAATACCCCACTGCCAGTCTGCTCTCTCCCTTAATACCCCACTGTCAGCCTGCTCTCCCCCTTAATACCTCACTGCCAGTCTGCTCTCCCCCTTAATACCCCACTGTCAGTCTGCTCTCCCCCTTAGTACCCCACTGGCAGCCTGCTCTCTCCCTTAATACCCCACTGGCGTCTGCTCTCCCCCTTAATACCCCACTGCCAGTCTGCTCTCCCCCGTAATACCCCACTGGCAGCCTGCTCTCCCCCTTAATACCCCACTGTCAGCCTGCTCTCTCCCTTAATACCCCACTGTCAGCCTGCTCTCCCCCTTAATACCCCACTGTCAGCCTGCTCTGCATAATACCCCACTGCCAGTCTGCTCTCTGGCTTAGCCTGCCAGTCTGCTCTGCCTTACTCCTTATACCCCACTGCCAACACTCCTTAATACCCCACTGTCAGCCTGCTCTCTCCTTAATACCCACTGCCAGTCTATCTCCCATAATACCCCCACTGCCACCTGCTCTCCCCCTTAATACCCCACTGCCAGCTTGCTCACTCCCTTAATACCCCACTGTCAGTCTGCTCACTCCCTTAATACCCCACTGTCAGCCTGCTCTCCCCCTTAATACCCCACTGCCAGCTTGCTCACTCCCTTAATACCCCACTGTCAGTCTGCTCACTCCCTTAATACCCCACTGCCAGTCTGCTCTCCCCCCCTTAATACCCCACTGTCAGTCTGCTCACTCCCTTAATACCCCACTGCCAGCCTGCTCACTCCCTTAATACCCCACTGGCAGCCTTCCCTCTCTAATAACCCGCTAACCTGAACCCTCCTCTCTGACTCCCCTTTCACCTACTGCCAGTCTGCTCCCCCCTAACACTCTGTTAGTGTGCCTTCCCCATACCGGTCTGCTCTCCCGGTCTCTGCCGCCGATATGTGGGACTTACAGCGGGGCTGGAACCTGTCTTTCGCCGGCTGCGGGTTCCTGGGGGTGTACCATGTGGGGGTGTCCAGCTGCCTGCAGGAGAGAGCCCCCCGACTCATCACAGAGGCCACCAAGATCTATGGGGCATCGGCGGGGGCCCTGAACGCGGCCGCCCTGGTCTGTGGCTGCTGCCTGGGTGAGTGGGAGCCTGGAGCCCTTATTATTATTATTATTATTATTATTATTATTATTATTATCAGCAGGTACCATAATGTTCTATAGCCCCCATTATATGAGCTAGTGGGGTCCCCATTGCTTTATATAAACCCCCTTTATCAGCAGGTACCATAATATTCTATAGCCCCCATTATATGAGCTAGTGGGGTCCATTGCTTTATATAAATCCCCATAGCAGCAGGTACCATAATATTCTATAGCCCCCATTATATGAGCTAGTGGGGTCCATTGCTTTATATAAACCCCCTTTATCAGCAGGTACCATAATGTTCTATAGCCCCCATTATATGAGCTAGTGGGGTCCATTGCTTTATATAAACCCCCTTTATCAGCAGGTACCATAATGTTCTATAGCCCCCATTATATGAGCTAGTGGGGTCCCCATTGCTTTATATAAAACCCCATATCAGCAGGTACCATAATGTTCTATAGCCCCCATTATATGAGCTAGTGGGGTCCATTGCTTTATATA
Source organism: Pelobates cultripes (assembly GCA_933207985.1). Classification (NCBI taxonomy): domain Eukaryota; kingdom Metazoa; phylum Chordata; class Amphibia; order Anura; family Pelobatidae; genus Pelobates; species Pelobates cultripes. The sequence goes on along the minus strand of OW240914.1, from coordinate 351,977,569 downwards.
AACCCCCTTTATCAGCAGGTACAGTAGGTTTGATAGACCCCCTTACTCATTGTTTCACAGCCCCCACACACCACTCTGATCTGTAGACAAGCTGTGAATCCGGTTTATTTGCATTGATCACTAGCTTTACAAACAGTCCATTCATTTCATGTGCTGATTGCTGGTACTAGGGCTGTAATCAGACAGGAATGGGGTGAATAAATTGCATTCAGTAAATACACAGAGAGCTAATGCCCAGTGGATCCCAACTAATAGTATTGGTGTTTAAAGTCTTCTTTCAGGGTTCCTTGTTTTCTAATTTGAAGATCAGATATAAATGCCAGGTTGTGATAGCATTAATTATTATGTATATAGTGAGCATTGCACCATGGGATAAATCCATGTAAGCCCCCTGTAGCCCAGTATCTGATCAGTACATTCCCTGCCTGTCTGCAGAGAGATACATTGTAAATTATTCTCAATGAATGCTTTTGAACTGTGTGTGTATTTGGAATGTTGCAGTCATCAGATGGAGCTGGGATTTGATTGGCTCCGAGCAGTGAGCTGATTGCTCCCCCACCCCCCCTAGGAGGTTACTGTCGGTCATTGCTCTGACCTCTTGTGTCATCGCCCAGAGAGTGTCTAAAGGATATCTCCGCCCCTTTACCAAATCCCCAGTTTGTCAGTAATTGTGTCTGTTTGTGCATGTTTTGGTGGTTGTTGCCGTTTCTTTTTTTTAAAAACATACAGGAACAGGTTTAATGACCGAAATGAGCTCACAATCTATAGAGCTCTGATGTGATCCTTTATTTCATAGTTTATTCACCATGAGTTAATAATAAGAACCTGTGACATTCTGTATTTGATGTTTTCTGGATACAAACTAAAACTTCTGCTATTGTTCTAAAAGTGATATTCTTACTGTGTTAAACATTCCCTTCCTGCGCCAGAGACAGACATTGTAGCGAGACATAGAAACCTAGAAACAGAGAATGTGACAGCAGATAAGAACCATTCGGCCCATCTAGTCTGCCCAACTTTCTAAATACTTTCATTAGTCCCTGGCCTTATCTTATAGTTAGGATAGCCTTATGCCTATCCCACGCATGCTTAAACTCCTTTACTGTGAGACAGTTTGCTGAAACTATGGGTCAGTGCCACCGTCAGCCTGTCTGCCTTGGCTCATTCATTCCTAATACATTCCTTCAGGCTGATTAATGGGTCAAAGGCAGCAGGTTGTTTATCAGGTGGGTTAAACACTCCTTCCATGCGATAGTTGTGGTATATTTATCTAAAACTTAGGAATGAGATAACATTCTAATTAGAAACCCACATAATTTGTTACAGACACACCGAACTAACCAGTGGTATCCCATATTGGCTTCTGTCGGATTACTAGCCACATCTAATAACTAGCCAGTCACTTGCACAAACAGGACTGGCATTACTCCCTGCAGAATACTCTCACTGCACAGCGCTGCGTAATGCCCCCACTGCACTGCACAGCGCTGCGTAATGCCCCCACTGCACAGCGCTGCGTAATGCCCCCACTGCACTGCACAGCGCTGCTTAATGCCCCCACTGCACTGCACAGCGCTGCGTAATGCCCCCACTGCACAGCGCTGCGTAATGCCCCCACTGCACTGCACAGCGCTGCTTAATGCCCCCACTGCACTGCACAACTAGCCAGTCACTTGCACAAACAGGACTGGCATTACTCCCTGCAGAATACTCTCACTGCACAGCGCTGCGTAATGCCCCCACTGCACTGCACAGCGCTGCGTAATGCCCCCACTGCACTGCACAGCGCTGCGTAATGCCCCCACTGCACAGCGCTGCGTAATGCCCCCACTGCACTGCACAGCGCTGCTTAATGCCCCCACTGCACAACGCTGCGTAATACATTGACACTTTATCAATAACCCTGCCTTTGTGGAATAGCCCCCTTTTTCCTTCTGTCGTTCACCTTTTTGGCTGATCACTGTGATTAGTTAGGAGGTCAGCAGCTCACCCCAGAGTGTGTAGTAGAACAAGCTGTCTGAGTGATATGGAGATGGCTTTCCCCTGCTCCCATTGCCCTGGCAGGGTGTGACCTCATGTCCCTTCTACCTGATGTTGTCCAGCACAGGGCTGTGCAAGGGGAGCGAACAAAGCAGTCTGTTACTGCTTCACGCACAGGGGTGAGCTAAGGCGACTAACCTCTGAAGGTGGATTTACTTTGAGTGCCACTCCTGTGGATTCTCTTTACAGTCATGCACCCAACTAGCTTGTTAACCCCTTAAGGACACATGACATGTGTGACATGTCATGATTCCCTTTTATTCCAGAAGTTTGGTCTTTAAGGGGTTAACAGTGTGCATAACTGTAACATGAACCCTCACTGTCTCTCACTAGCCGACAGGGTTAGTTGTATATACATGTCATGCACCTCGCCACATACTAAGTTGCATAATGCCACTGTCATTCACCCAGCCACACAGTGTCGCATACCCCATACAGTCACACTAGTGACCCACCTAGTCACATCAACCTCGCCCAATCAGTAAGATAATTACCCACCCAGTCACATTCACCCAGCCACACAATGTCACATACCCCATATAGTCACACAAAGTCACCCACCTAGTCACATACCTTCATACAGTCACATCAACCTCACCCAATCAATTAGATAATTATTTACCCACGCAGTCAGACACACTTATCCACACTGTTAAATCTTCTCCATCTTCCACTCCACCGATCAAATACCCCTACCCACCTAGTCACTTGCAACATACACTGTCACATAGCTACCTGCTCCCAACAACCTATATTTGTTCACCCACGCTGAAAATGGACCCCACAGGCTTGCAGTGGCTAGTAACCTTTGAGACCTGGCTAGTAGCATAGAACTTGAAATTTTAAGCCCCAAACATACACCTATTATACACATGTACAAATGCGGTCACATTACACTCATTTATAAGAAATCTCCATCGTTTTTTTGCGATGTTGGGAATGAGGAATGGGTCCCACCAATATCTTCAGTGTTTTTATGGTTAAATGAACACAATGGTTTTAGGAATACAAAGCCGTTTTCTGAATGCCCTGCCCCTAATTCTTTATAGGTTTCCACTGTGCCATAAAACTTAAATATTATTCTCTTGCGCCCTGTTTTTTTGCTCTCCATAAAACTTAATTAAAATCAATGTTTACTCCCCTCTTTCGAGGGCCAAGGCTCCCTTGGTGATGCTCACCTCTCCACCTCCTGCAATGTCATTGAGGAGGCATGGCTTCCTCCATTATTGACCAGTCCAATGCTCCATGATGGACCTGGTGCACATGCGCCGTAAGAGCCACATTTGCATCCAAGCTTTCTAAAAACCCAATGCGTTCCTATGGGCTTGAGTATTACTCAGTGCAGCGGAAGTGCCTCTAGTAACAGTGTGACAGGTTTAATCCTGCAATTCTACAATAACTGCAATGTTTTTTACATGGCAAGGTTAAAATGAGTGGTCCTTGGTTCCCCATTCGTACAGAAACAACCCACTCCCTTACTGACACCAGGGCTGGATCCTCACACTTAATACCAGTGAGATATAAAGGGGATAACTTACTCCAGATGTGTATAAGGAATTGGACCCGGTCACTTAGACCTTACTTATAGGGAGGAAACATTTGGGCTCCGGGTTCTATTTTTGGTTTTATTTGAGCCCTGGCGTATAGAATGTCTGTGTTTTCCTAATATATGTTATGTTTATCACTTACTGCAAACGTTATAAAGTCATTATTGCAGTTTGTGTTGACTCTTTACCTTGTCTGAACCTTATCTCTCGTTGCTGATATCTTGTTTACAAGCAGAAGGAGGAATATTTTGAACAGATAAAGATTCAGTTTTTTACAAATTGGGAAATAGGTCTCTGCTGCTTCACCTCGTTGTCCTCTCTAGAGGCGAGTTCCCTCGGTTGTGATGGATAAAGGGTTAGATTACATTTTTATACTGCCCCCTTGGTAGATTCCTGCACTAATTGCAGATTCTGTAAGAAAAGTAATTATTGTGTAAACAATGGAGCAGTCACCATGGAAACCAAGAGACTGTAACTGCTGATTGCTCCACTTTATTTTAGCACTTGGCTCAGAACCACTTTATTATATGCAGTATCTGTCCTTTCAGATTGTAAACTCAGGTGAGCAGGAACATAATCTCATTGAGTGAGTTGTGTGTGTTTTTTTTTTTTTTGCCCTGACTGTACAGCGCTGCAGATCTTGTTAGTGCCTTAAATATAGCCGCTAGAGTCAGCATGCTAAGCACTTCTGGGTCTGCTGTTGTCACCAGATTCAGTGTCATGTCTGTGACACAGACCCTTTGCTCAGATCATGCTTCACATCAAGACGCAGAGGCCACTTGAGTCTCTTACTGAAATTTGAGAATTTCACATTAGTTAAAGGAACACTCAAATGACCATAACAACGTCTTCCCTCTTCAGTAGTTATGGTGCTGTCCCATGGTATGTAGTCAATGTTTTTTGGAACAGCTGACAACTTACCTGGGTCCAACGCCATGTGCGGTCTTCTCCTGTGGGAGAAGCCAGATTCTATAGTAAAGCGCTGTTGACGCAGGACCGTGTTCATTACCTGAGAGCACTGATTCTCCCAGCCAATGGGTGTGTGGCCTGCTTAGATCTGTAAAGCTAACTAGATTTTGCTGCAAGACAAGAACGGAACCAGGAGCTGAGTCCACAAGCATCTGGCTGTTAAGCTGTCAAACCGTGCGACAAAACTGCGTCACATCTTGTGACATCTCTTTCCACCATAACCACTACAGTGAGCTTTATTGGTTATGATGCATAGAATGTTCCTTTTAATAATTCCTTTACGCCTTTGCAGTGAGGTCACAGTATCATATCTTTGTCAGCTTGACATTGAGAGAAATTACAGATGTTATTTATAAGAAATATAACTAAAGGGATCTTCCAAGAAATGTGTTAATGTGTCTCTATCAGTGATCCCAAAGGGCAAAGCTTGTAAAATCGAAATCTGACTTGGTGAATGCATGTTAAAGTTCAGATTCTTGTTTTCATACAGCGCCGGCAACTTATAGTCCTGTCGGCAGATTGCCACTGTACATAACTATAGTGTATCTCTCCAAAGTATAGGAGATTCACAGTAACAATTGTATACGGGTTTGTAGCGTGTGATTCGGTAAATCATTCTATCCCAGTTCAACATGCACTATATCAAAAATGTATGCTTTTAATGTTTTGTGTCGTTTTTGCCACTCATTGGAGTACGTAGCTAGGTTATTTTGGTGCCTGAAGCAGAAATATAGATTTAATATTTTACTTTTGTGTGTGTCTCCCTCCTCCCCAATCCCATTTGGGAAAATTACAAACACACACACAAAGTGTGCATAAAGCTGTTGCTTTTTATGTATTGATTTATTTAATATGAATTCCCTCCCTTATCCTATCTTTAATTGTAGCGGAGTCCCATTCCTGGGGTCCAGTGGCGAGCTGTTTTGATCATTCTGTGCGCATGTTGTACAGCTCACTGGAGCTGTATACTGAGTGTTGTAATTTCCTGGCTCCCAGAATCGACACAGGAAATGTGAAGGAGCTGTCCAGTTAGTGCACAGAGCTCCCTCACCTCCTGCTCCACATTACTCTTAAATCTGCAGAGCAGGTCTCTGCCGTATGGAGCCCCTATACAAATTGCACTGGAAGACAGGTAACTGCTCTTCCCATTAAAATGACTGGCTCTGATGAGAGGGTGTGCTCTGTGCACTCACCTGCCAACTGGGGTGACTAGCCCCCTCCAGTTGGTACACCACTGCTGTAAAATGCCCCAAACATTTAAACATATATAACCCCGCTCTGTTTGGAGATTAGAGGTACGCTGCATTTTGCAGTCACCTTCATAAGCAATCACCAGTAGCTGAAGACTACACCTTTTTGGCCATATCTACTCTAGGTGCTATGCCAATGATCCCCAAACCCACCAGCTGTTAAATGATGAATTCTGTTGCATCGCTCTATTTCACCCCTTGCTGAGCTTTGACCCCTGCTAATATGTTTAATAGCGGTGTATGTGTTCTGTTACAGCTGAGTGTTGCTCTGATGTCATGGAAGTCGCCAAAGAAGCCAGAAAACGGAATCTGGGTCCGCTACACCCTTCATTTAATTTGGTGAAGATCCTAAAGAATGGGCTGTATCGAAACCTACCTGCAAACGCCCATGAGCTGGCATCGGGGAGGCTGTGTATCTCACTCACACGGGTCAGTGATGGGGAGAACGTGCTGGTATCGGACTTCAACTCCAAAGAGGAACTAATCCAGGTATCTCCATTTGGGTTCAAGGTCTCAGTATTTAGGCAAGAAGAAGCCTTTTTGGCCCCTGTACAGGTTCACTCCCCAAAAAACTGCCAGATGGGTGAATGGATTCATGTTTGGAAGGAAAAATAATATACATTTGGCTTATCTTGTACTTCAGGAAAGCCTTATAGGTATCCCATGGACATGTTGGTTCAGGTATGGTGGCACCATCTCCTTACTGCTTCCACTGGAAGGCTATTTAAGGTGTCCGCCACCCTTTGTATATTACTGCTTCCACTGGAAGGATATTCTAGGTTTCAACTACCATGTATTAGGGATCGACTGATTATCGGTCTGGCCAATATTATCGGACGTTATTCCGCATTTTCAGCAATATTGGTATCTGCCTATAATGATACAGAAAATGCCAGTGGTCGCAGCGGTTTAGCACACGCCGTTTTCAGCTCCTCTCTTCAACTCTTGTGAGCCCTGGCCATCAGTGCATTGTACCACGCTCACATGAGTTGGAAAGAGGATCTGCCGGAAAGAGAAGCGTGCGTGTACCAGGTCCCAGCAACCTCCAATTCAGTATGAACCCCCCTGGAAGCCTCCACAGAGTCACTGGACCACCAGGGAGTGTAATGCCCCCTCCTTGCCCACAGATAAAAGGCAGAGAGGGAGGAATAAACTTATGAAAAATAAAAACAAATTATGAAATAATTTAGTAGCAATAATTATATGAAATAATTTTTATTAAAAAAAAAAAAGCTTTTAATCCTCAGAAAGGATTAGTCACAGAATCCTGCCCCACATATTTATTTTTATATATATTGCCTAGGTGAGGTGTGTGTCTATTATTATTTTTATTTTTTTTTAATAAAACTTTTATATTCTGGGAGACTTGAAGTTGCTGTTTAGTGAATGAATGGATTTTGTATGTTCTGCAATATCGGTCAAACTTTAATTTGAATATTGGCTTTTACTGCTTCAACTGTAAGGCAATTCTAGGTATCTACTACTCTCTCTATATATTACAGTGGGTTATTGCTACTTACATTGGAAGGATATTTTAGCTTTCTCACTTTGTTCTCCCCTTTACATCACACCCCATGGCAACCTCTACCTCTTCTCTTGCAGGCATTAATCTGCAGTGCCTTTGTACCTATATACTGTGGGATCATTCCCCCAACCTTCAGAGGAGTGGTGAGTATTTCCTGCTGACTGTGAATGAATAGTCCCAGATTAATTGTTTGCTCACCTGTCAAAGGAAAGGAAGGATTGATGTCTCTAAATATCCCAAATCCAAGTAGTGTTTACATCTTCGAAAACTGCCCAGATTAACGAAAATGATCAGCAAACATTTACTCTGTTAAGCGGAATTGGGTCTCACCTGTAAACATTGGCGGTGTTTTTCTGAGTATTGCTAATCTTACCGTGCACCTTCACCAGACTGACCTTTTTATTTTATTCATAATTCGAGGGTTTTGCAAGTCATTTGCTGATAGAACTAACATTTCCCCTTTTTATTTAGAAGACAAGAAGAAAAAAAATTACTGCACCTATAACTGGTATTTGAAACTTTTATTAATTTATTAACCCTGTTGGAAGCAGGGCATCAACACGGGGACTGCTAAAGTCACCATGGAAACCAGTGATACATTTTCAGCTGACTACTCTTATTTTGCTGTATTTTTTTAGGACAGTAAACGCATCTAATCGATCATTATGTGATCAATATACACGGTCACTCTGTGTTTGCCCTGAGATTACCGAAGGGTTACGTTTTAAAAGTGGAGCAATCCGCATACTGATTTCAATGTTGAATCTGTGCTCCAGAATTAATTTATAGAAATGACCTCCTGTATCTGTTCCAATAGCAACCAATTTATCTTGTGCGTTTCCTGATGTTATTTTTATTGTGTTCCCATAGCGTTATGTAGATGGTGGCATTAGCAACAACTTGCCTGAGTATGACTTAAAAAACACAATCACTGTGTCTCCATTCTCCGGGGAATCTGATATCTGCCCGAGGGACAACTCCGCCAACTTTCACGAGCTGAGAGTGACCAATACGAGTATTCAGTTCAGTTTGGCGAATCTCTACCGCTTAACACGCGCACTCTTTCCACCCGAACCCAAAGTAAGTTTGCAGATTACCTGGCCATGTTATTTTGTTGTTGCCTTGAGAAAGTCTGCTGTCATTTATTTTTTTAAATACTGCTTTTTATACCAATATCTTGGTTTTAATCTCAATAAAGTGGTTTTAGTTATTTTCACTGAAATTGCCAAATATTCTACAGGGTATTGAGTGTATCTGTATCAGATGGCTTGGCATTTACTGTACTCGCTGCATTAAATGGTGCACTGGTCCTCATGACTTCTAGAGAAATTTAAGGAGACAACTACCACTTCAGTTTCCATTTAAACACAGCTTGACAATGTGCACTTACTTGTATCATGACGTTGTAATTGGATTGACTTAATGCTGTTTATTGGATTAGCGGCTCCGTGATCCTGTCTGCACCAGGCTAACTGTGCCACTCTGTAAAGCAGACCTGTGAAGAGAGATTTGCCGCAACCTTTAAAAAAAAAAAAAAGTTATAACGAGATATTAAGATCTAATTATTTGGGGAACCTTTTTTGTGGTTCATGTACCTTTCACTAAACTCACACAGTCCAGGTTTATTTCTGTAGTTTTTGTTTTAACAAAATCAAGAAATGTTTCATCCTCTGTAGGCAAGAGTTAAAAAAATAAATGTATTCTCCCTTTCTCCTCCTGTGAAATCTTGCCAACGTGTCCTAGGATGGATAATATCGCCCTAGCTGTAGCGCTAAATTACTCAGTGACTTGTGAACCGTGGTGGAATTGCTTTTCATGGGCGTAGACTCGTAACCCCTAGTGGAGGCTACATACTGGTGTAACTTGTAACCGCAGAAAAGCGAAATTGTTTTGGGACAATCCGAATAAAGTGTTCTCAGTCTTTCGTCCTAAACGGCCCCGGCTGCTAGCAGAAGGAAGCTGTTTTAATGTAGCGGGTATTGATGTAAAGTGTGTATTAATGATGATTCTATGGTTACCGGTGGAATCGTTCTCCATTAATGAACTCGCTGTGCTCGAGTCTCCTTGTTTCATGGTCGTTGAATTGTTTTCGCAGGTCCTTGGAGAGCTGTGTCAGCAGGGATACAATGATGCCCTGAGGTTCCTACAAAGAAACAGTATGTGACTTCAATGTTATCTGATTCTTCTCCTTTGTGTTACTTGGTTCTTACGTTATTAATATTGGGGAGCCCAGCATTTCACTATATTTACCAGAATCCTTTTGTTGGTAACGGAGGGCCGAGCTTGGACACCCCAGGTTTGTATGCTACATGGGAGTGGGTGGAGAGCGTGATTTTCTTTAGCTATTTATCTGGCAAGCTGTGTACCCAAGCCATAGGCTGCCTGAATAAGAGGAAAATAAAGTACATGCGCAACATTCTCAGACACAGTTATACAGGAGCCGTAATTAACGCTGGCTGACTATCTGTTAACTGTTTTGGTCCTCTCTAAGAACCTAGAATTCCTTTCCTGTTAAATAAACTTGTCGGTTCAGGTAAACCTTATAATAGCACCGTTCTTTTAGCAGGGATCACCTTTATCAACTTTTATATTACACAATATCATATCATCTTTGCTTTATATAATTATAACATTTTAAATGTCTTGAATTTCTAAAAAGGATACTATGTAGGTGTGGGGTGGGTATTTTTTCTCTCTCTCTGTTTTTATAGGTATATCCACATGCTAACAGCAATATTCTATCTTGTATAAATGAATATAAAGATGTGTTCTGTACCCATGTGGTGCCTGGGATGTGAATCTGGGCATCTTTGCGTAGATGTGCTCACTTGATTTTGCCAGACCCTCCATTTACAAGCTAAGTTATACATTATTTTTTTTACAACTTATAACTAAAGTTGCATGTGTTTTTTTTTTTTTCTGTTTCTTTGTAGATCTCTTAAACACACCGCCATCTCCTGCTACTGATCTGCTGCTGCAAGAGCCTGAAACCTTAACACCGTCCCGCTGCTCGAGCCCAGACTGCACGGTGCCCCCCAAGGCAGAGGAGAAAAAGGATACTGAGACAAAACAGCTAAAATCCACACCATGGCCCCTGGATAAGAAAATTATTGAGAAGCTGCCACCTCGTCTGCTTAAAGGTATATCTGGCTTGATCCACTCCCATTAAACTCAGTCAGCCCTCCATCTGCACTTTCGAATACTGCTGCATGTTGCTTTAAGTATCCTTATAAAATGCATTTAACCCCTTAAGGACACATGACAGTATACCCATAATGCACGTGGCCCTGTGTCTTGCCCACTTTAATAATTATTCTTGCTTTTAAATAAAAATAATTGTATTCCTGCATTTCAAGAAAGTGTAGTTTGCCGAGATAAATAAAGGTTTATCTGCAAGTTATTTTTCCATTGTCTTTTTATCCATTCTAGCTAAGATTTCTAAAAGTGACTGCTGTTTAAATTTCCTGCCAGTTAATATGGTGTATGTCTTCGCCTGTCTAATGCTTGCTCACCATTTATTTCAGCGCTGCATGAGGCATGTAAAGAGAAAAGCGGGCTATATCACCAGATATCCGGCCTCCTGCCTCTGCGGGTCGCTTCCTACATGGTCCTACCTTATACCTTACCCGTGGAATCTGCATATTCTTTAGCAATGAGGTGAGACCTTTCAGAAAACTATCAAGTTCAGTGGTAGTCAACCTTTTTCTACCTACCACCCACTAATGCATCTTTTTGGTTGAAAACATTTCCTTACCGCCCACCAGTTTTCGCGCAAGTATGGAATATTTTTTTCAAACGGAGGGTGTTTTAAAAAAATAAATAAATGTAGGTACATTTATCTTTTTATTTCTATTTAATGCATGTTTATAATGTTTTTAACTTTATAAAGTTTAATGAGAAAACAAAGTTAATTGAAATTACCTTTACTAGTGATTTAATGAGATCCTTGAGGTTGATGCTGCGAGACTAAATATTTGATATCTGGTTCGATTTTCATAAGGAACAAACAAAGGTTTCCTCTTTCGGTGATATTCAGAAGATTTCTCTGTTTGCGCATAATATGATTTCTCATCTGTGAGTCAGCTCCCCAGTTTTTTCCCCCTTTTTTCTATTTTTTAACCTTCTTTATACTAATGCCCAGTAGGAAGGCTGAGCTAGGTAGCCCACTTACTATTATTAGCCAGCTACAATTCTCTCCTTTTCCTTTCCTTTCTTTCTCCTATTTTACAAATACTCTACTCACAGACAAACACACACATACACTTACAGACACACACTTACAGACACACACATATACACACAAATTATTAATATTAAATGTCCACCCAGCCTCCCTATCTGAAGAGCTGGTGTGGATCTGTCCCTGGGGTCCTTTTGGGCGGCTGTGTGCTAATCAGACACGGCGAGGGAGCTCTAACCTCTCTACTCTGCTCCCTCGCGGGCTGTCTACTGATGCCGGGAGCAGGAATATAACGTCATATTCCGGCTCCCGCGGCATCAGCAAACATTGTGCGAGGGAGCAGAGCAGAGAGGTTAGAGCTCCCTCGCCGCGTCTGATTAGAACTCTGCCATGCCGGGGAGTCCAGAAGGTGGCCTGGCAGGAGGGAGCACTTCCCTCCTGCCGGTCACTGAAAACTTGTGCCCGCAGAGCCGGTCGCGCCCGCCCAAAAGGAGAAATCCTCTCAAAAAGCGGATTTAGCCGCCGAAATCCCTACAGCCCACCTGGAATCCTGAAACGCCCACTAGTGGGCGGTAGGGACCAGGTTGACGACCCATGATCAAGTACTGATATTTTCTACAAAAAATCCTGATCTGTACAGGAGCAATCCAACAGTAAAAATAAATGTATTTATAAAGTTGGTGCATTTTTGCTGGGCAGTTCCCACTATATTGATAAAAAGGAAACTTGCTTCTCGATATAGTTTTATCCTCTCCAATTATTATTTGTTTATGAAATATTTTACCAGGAAAGATACATTGAGATTTCTCTAGTTTTCAAGTATGTCCTGAGATGTGATGTCTGGTGCTTCTCCTAGAGAAACATTGGGGACCTACGGTGCATGGGTATCAGTCACCACATTCTGAGAGTACACTGCTACTTTTAATGCTGTCTGGCAGGCGAGCAGGCTGTAACTAACGTGCGGTGTGTGTGTGTGTGTGTGTGTGTGTGTGTGTGTGTGTATTTTTTTATATTATTATTATTTTTTTTTATTTTTATTATAGTGAAAAAGTGTCAATTTCACTTAAAATCTGAATTTTAGAGCCATTTACTTTTAAACCTGGGTTACCAACTCTATTATGCTCACAAAATAAGCACCATTTTTCTGTGGCCAACTTTATTCGTGTTTACAGTGCATGCTGTACCACCTGTATCATTGCATTGTCCAATGAAAATAAAGAATTGGGAAAAAAATATCCATATTATATAAAATAAAAGGGGGTGGAGGGGGCATTGAGACAACTCCTAAAGCACTTCAGATGATAACACATTTCCAGTGCTGTAGAAATATGTGTTGGTAAATTGTAAGATTTTATTTTCTTGGCAGACTTTTTTTTTTATGAGAGTAGTAAATTGAGTTTTAGAATTGAGAATACAATATCCTAACAGAGTTTATTGAAATTCCCCCGGTATGCATTTTACATTCCTTCAGTCTTTATGGTCTCAGTGTTGGCTTTCACACATTAATTCTCACTTGCTGTTTACTGTGTCCCTGTTAGCATTCTACATGTCTGTTACTAAGTAACATTCATTGTCTTCTCTCTCTCAACCCCCCAGGTTAGTGGAATGGCTTCCTGATATACCAGATGATGTTCGATGGATGCAAGCACAGATGATTTCTGTCGCTGGCGCAGTATATTATCAGGCGAGAAAACGTCTGCTTCCTATCAAAAGGTGTGTACTCACTGTCCTGGGCCCAGCCACTAAAACTACTTATTTATTAACTGAATTGGGTTACTAAAACATTCTTTACAGCTCTTAAACATTGAAACTTGTCATTAAAACTCTCATTATTTACAGGATAATTCACTGTTTTTTTTTGTTTTGTTTTTTAAATCTAGACCACCTGCCCACAGTACACTGCGCAAGTGTCTGAGCCTACCTCCTCAGCTTTATCAAGCATCGTCTTACCTGTCGCCCAATAACTTCTCCTCTTCCACTGACCTGGAAGGTTGGGTTTTTGATTTCTCCAGCCCTTCAAGCCAGAGTTATCTTGTGAATCCTGAAGATCACACAAGAGGTCTTACCTTCTCCCTGTGTACAAGCCCCTGTCCAGGCTCTGAAGACTCAGGGGTACATCTAAGCTTCTCCAGTGATGACCTGGACTCTTCTTTTAGCCCTTTCTAGGTTTTACTAGAAATAAAGTATAAAATGTTATAAATAAATAAGTAAAAAATCTGGTGCTGAAATGCCCACTGTTTAATGGGCTGTAATTGCGATATAGTCACAAATGGTAACTATACAGAATTTGCATTGATCCCAATAATTCAGTGTTGTCTTACAACAGATACATTTAGCAAAGAACATCTACAGTGACAAGCTGAGCTGGACTTATTTTTTTTTTTTTTAAAACAATATGAAGGATTTTCAAAAAGCTGAGAAAGAAAACAAGAAACCATTACTATGGTCTTTATATGACAAACAAAAATCCAAAATGATTCATCTATGCCAGAAAATGGCCAGACCCAACTCTTGATGGCCAGACCCAGCTCTTGATACCAGATAATGGCCAGACCCAGCTGTTGATGGCCAACAGCTTCCAATAGCAAGCTTGGTGAAGGTTATGAAAGTTCTAAGGCTTTCCTTTGCTGGTCTCTTTGAATGGCTGGGTTGGACATTACTGCTGCTATCTAATATTTCTGGTGCTGCTTCTCAACTCAGTGTTTTTCAAACAATGGCTTTCTGAAGGAGAGAGGACCCTTTGGTCTCCAGTCCATTGCTACCTCCTATGTCTAGTTGGACTTGAAACGATCTTGGTGTGTTTGAAATTACATTCACTTTGTTAATGAGTGATTGCACCAAACTTCTCAATTCTGAGACCAATCCTGAAACGTATGTTCCATGTCTTAATCTCCGAAGCTTTGTTTGATCCTATGTAAATAATAATTAATTAATATGTTGATGATATTCTGAATTACCTCACTCGTGTCAAGTAAGCTGGGCTTTTACAAATATTGCGTATGGTTATTTTTATAAAAATAGAGTAAATTTCTACACTCCCACAGAATAAGCAGTTCAGTAAAATGGGAACCTGTTAAACCAATTTAGGTATCTCACACCACACCAGCACTTTATAACGTCACCAATTCTTGCTTTGTGAGATATGGTAATCACACTCGGGAGACATACGATAAGTCTCTGAAATGGGGCGGAATACATTTAATAAAATCAAGCTCCGAATAGTCGTGATTTTTAAGTCAGAAATTAAAGTCCGATGCCTTGTATTTCACCCGGAAAGTTTTGAGAGCTTGTCTTCACATTGGGATCTAATACAGTTAAACTTAATTTGAAGGAAACTGCAAAACCTCAGACTGAAAAGTGTGACTTTTAGGATTTTTTTCCTCAAAAAATTTGTGTAATATTTTTGTCATTTTCTTAATATGATATCTTGGTGCCTCTTTTTCCTTAAATCTTTTTGTATTCTTAAAATATGTCTGTTCTTAAAATGCAATGATTTAAAAATCAAACCTTTTGACGTTGTTGATCTCAACCAAAAATAAATTGAAAGTATGTATTTAAATATGGCGTCTCGTTAAAATTATGATCTGTACTCTTCCTAATGATTACAGTGACTAATGACTTTTTCTGTAGATCTATTACTTTCTATCATACCAGTCTACCCATCACACCCCAAAATTATACTCCCTGCCCCCTGTGTAGGTCTCTCTAGGCGTTTGTGTGCGTTTTGGTTTGCTTTTTATGTTTTTGAAGAAAATCCTTGTTTATAACCTAGTTATCACTAGATACAAAAAATGTGTGTGTGTGTGTATATATATATATATTATTATTATTTTTTTTGTATTGTTGAGATGGTAATATTCACTATGGGTACACTCTACTGGTATGTGCTGTGCACACCTATGCTGTTTCAGGTGATTTATTTATTATTTATTTTAAAGTAAAAAAACAAACTACAGGGAGTGCAGAATTATTAGGCAAGTTGTATTTTTGAGGATTAATTTTATTATTGAACAACAACCATGTTCTCAATGAACCCAAAAAACTCATTAATATCAAAGCTGAATATTTTTGGAAGTAGTTTTTAGTTTGTTTTTAGTTATAGCTATGTTAGGGGGATATCTGTGTGTGCAGGTGACTATTACTGTGCATAATTATTAGGCAACTTAACAAAAAACAAATATATACCCATTTCAATTATTTATTATTACCAGTGAAACCAATATAACATCTCAACATTCACAAATATACATTTCTGACATTCAAAAACAAAACAAAAACAAATCAGTGACCAATATAGCCACCTTTCTTTGCAAGGACACTCAAAAGCCTGCCATCCATGGATTCTGTCAGTGTTTTGATCTGTTCACCATCAACATTGTGTGCAGCAGCAACCACAGCCTCCCAGACACTGTTCAGAGAGGTGTACTGTTTTCCCTCCTTGTAAATCTCACATTTGATGATGGACCACAGGTTCTCAATGGGGTTCAGATCAGGTGAACAAGGAGGCCATGTCATTAGATTTTCTTCTTTTATACCCTTTCTTGCCAGCCACGCTGTGGAGTACTTGGACGCGTGTGATGGAGCATTGTCCTGCATGAAAATCATGTTTTTCTTGAAGGATGCAGACTTCTTCCTGTACCACTGCTTGAAGAAGGTGTCTTCCAGGAACTGGCAGTAGGACTGGGAGTTGAGCTTGACTCCATCCTCAACCCGAAAAGGCCCCACAAGCTCATCTTTGATGATACCAGCCCAAACCAGTACTCCACCTCCACCTTGCTGGCGTCTGAGTCGGACTGGAGCTCTCTGCCCTTTACCAATCCAGCCACGGGCCCATCCATCTGGCCCATCAAGACTCACTCTCATTTCATCAGTCCATAAAACCTTAGAAAAATCAGTCTTGAGATATTTCTTGGCCCAGTCTTGACGTTTCAGCTTGTGTGTCTTGTTCAGTGGTGGTCGTCTTTCAGCCTTTCTTACCTTGGCTATGTCTCTGAGTATTGCACACCTTGTGCTTTTGGGCACTCCAGTGATGTTGCAGCTCTGAAATATGGCCAAACTGGTGGCAAGTGGCATCGTGGCAGCTGCACGCTTGACTTTTCTCAGTTCCTGGGCAGTTATTTTGCGCCTTGGTTTTTCCACACGCTTCTTGCGACCCTGTTGACTATTTTGAATGAAACGCTTGATTGTTCGATGATCACGCTTCAGAAGCTTTGCAATTTTTAGAGTGCTGCATCCCTCTGCAAGATATCTCACTATTTTTTACTTTTCTGAGCCTGTCAAGTCCTTCTTTTGACCCATTTTGCCAA
>OW240914.1:351929718-351943805 GCA_933207985.1 Pelobates cultripes | reverse complement strand
TAGCTGGTATAAAGAATTATTCCAAATCAGCTATTTTAACCTCGGTTTTGCCAGTTTGTGAATAACCTCATTTGAGCTTTGTTGGGATGACATTTACTATGATTTTGTGAGCACAAGATTCAGGACTTCTGGACACCTTCCACAAACTCTGGAAGAAATTGTTCTACAACCGTATCATATTTTATCCATGGGTTTCTAAATCTAGGCGGTAGTTATATGGCTTAGAGAAAGTATACAGATTAAACATTTTAGACATTTCTATTTATTCAGTTGTAAAACTACTGAGAAAAGATCTGAATCATTTTATTAAACATGCTAAAAATGCTTAATACTGCGTCTAGGAGCCACAAGACCTTTAACCCCTTAAGGACACATGACATGTCATGATTCCCTTTTATTCCAGAAGTTTGGTCCTTAAGGGGTTAAATAAATCAAAGTGGCAACTCGGACAGACCTGTCATCACTAGACTAGAGCTACGTCTGCAGGGATACGTTGCATCTCCCCCCCCCCCCAAAAAAAAAACTGGATCAACAGGCTACTTGTAATACAATTAGGACAAACATTGACCCCTTCATTTCCACAAATATATAGGAACATGGCATTTTAAAATACAGACGTCTTTACATTGAAGAAAATAAGAAATATAAGTGCACTGTAAATCATATATAAAAGATGAATTGTTATTTTTGCAACATATATTATTCTCAGCCTAAAACAAAATGTAGATTATAAAGTAGGAAACTGAAACTGTAACTAATAATAAACAGTAGAACTGTGCCTCCTACTGGTCATATTTAGTAACTGCTTTCAGAGTCCAACCCTTTTGTTATCAGTAATATGCTTTTTTGAATCCTATCCTCTCAGGATGAATACATCCAGAAAACTGCCTCCTTTTGTTCACATTATTAATTGATGATATATATTTATTAATGTATATTATTAACCAATGATATTCTGTATATAATGCCAACAAACTGGGCTACAAGACATACCTTCACTTTGCGGCCCAATGCTGTACATACTAAAGCCTCGTACGCTTGTTGGTCCTCCGAGGTAAAACCTGAAAAATAAACGTTTTAATTCACTGGGTAAGAAGTGAGTGAACACAATGAGGATATAAACACAGCTTCTACCAGTTTCCAGAAAGCCCAAGGTTCACATTGATCGGACGCAGATCACGCATGGACCGCGGTTTGGCTTTCTCAGTCCAAGTTGGACGTGTTATACACCTAACTCTGAATTTGAGCAAATTAAGGCCTCAATTTTACAGATATCTGGATAAGCTTTTCAAATGATTTTTTTTATAAACAATTTCCAATCAAGGCCAATGTCTGAACTGCAATATGAAGACTAAAATAGTCAAGCTATGACCATTGCCAAGTTGGAGAATTGTTTTTTTAAACCTGCTGTTGCCATGATTTTGAGATTTCATTTCCAAGTTTAACCCCTTAAGGACACATGATGGAAATATTCTGTCATGATTCCCTTTTATTCCAGAAGTTGTGTCCTTAAGGGGTAAATGCTGAACCCTGCCAGTGTTTCAGCCATACAGAGGTGTGATGGTGGTTTGAGAGGCCGTTTAACAAGGAGGATACAAGTGAAACCCTACGGTGAATAAGACCTTTGTTACCTTAACTTTCTATGATGGTTTTATGGTTTTCAGAAAATGCAGAGCTTGGCAAAGGATTAATGTGTTAGAATGTTTCTCAGCATTTCATTTTCAAAGCACTCAGAATTATACTTTTATTACTTTACACAAGTCACATTCTTGTTATTGTAAATATAAACAAGATACAGAATCAGACTGCAGACAGTGCTGCAATACTCACCGATCAGCGATACTGGAGGGTCTGTCTCCAATAGGGACCAGCATTCCACCCCATAGGGATGTAGACAGTACCTAGTGCAATATATTAGGGAATGTCAGTTCCAATGTGGAGATCTACTGTTACAAGCACTGCACTAATACTCACACATAAAACACAGGAATCACAATAAAAGTTCACAAAATAAACAACCTGATTGATGCATTTTTGTGTGCACAAAATACATGTCTGTGTAATGTGCAAAAATATTAAAATAAAAGTTTTCTCAGTTACAAGTAATTTACATGAGAGTTGTGAAGTCATTCCCTCTGTTCCAAATGTACCAACCACACAAGAACCTGGCATCGTTAGATTTATAATACACCAACATTTCTGTGGTGTAGTACAAAGGGTGAAGTACTCACAGAATCCCAGGAAAGCTGTTTATTCAGTTGCAGTTCAAAGTCCTCTTTCAAAAAGCTGACATCTCCCCCTGTATACCCAGCCAATTCCTGCAAAGAAGCATTCATGGGTTACTATGGAAACAGGCATAAGTACTGTCAAACCATCTTATCCCTTCACTGGGGATAACTAAAACATGTCCCCCCCCCCATGGGGCTCTGTAAACAATCCAGAGGCATGAGAAAACAATGTTTATTCCCATACTGGAAAACATGATCGAACGATCACACATAATAATCATCAGAGCTAGAAGTGAGCTTCGGTAATTTAGGTGGTCATGGTGTCTGGAGTCTGTACGTGCAGCTCTGCAGAAGCCGGATGTCGTGAATCCTGCTTCACAGCAGACCAGGAGCTGCCCTGCAATGTGTACAACTTCCATGTTAAAGCAAGCAAACCAATTCATAAACCAAACAGGAATCCCACAGGAAGGAGTTCTCCAAACTGCAGCACATCACCTGTACTACAGAGCAGCACTATTCAAGTAGCAACCAACCTATGTACAAGCTTATCTGGATTGATCTTGTAATTCTACTTGGGGCTCTGGTTAGTGAGCCTAGAGCATGTATTTACACTAGTACAAGGCAAATCGAACCCACAGCAGTTTGCTTGGGATTATTTATACAGTGTAACGGCGGCTTTTACCTGGTTGATTTTCAGCAAGGCCCCTCTCTTTGGCAGAATTGAAGAATTACGAGAATCTATCACCATTGAGTGCTAAAACAGAGCAGAAATCAGTGATTAGTGACACTCTGAAAGGCGTTGGCTTCATGTGTGGTTTCATGAAATGAGGAATGTCTCCTTACAGATAGAGACGATTTGAGAGTGTGTCCGCTTTCTTCCCGGATGGCGAAAGATGCCGTTCTTGCCAAACAGCCGAGTTCACGCCAAACCCCCTCCCATTTCAATGTATGGCTGGTTTTCCATATAGGGAACTGTTGGTAAATGTGGACAATGTATGTCAGGCTAAGTCATTCAAGCAATGGCTTCCAATAAGGAGGAGGAAATAAAGGGGTTCTCTGTATTTACTTAAAAAGTCTGTTCCTTACACTGATTTCAGTAGAGATGCCACGATCAGTCTCTCGCAATGAGCTCCAGGGGAACTGACCAGTAACTTTGTACAAGTTGACAGAAAAACTACAAAAAAAATAAATAAATACAAAACAAGTTAAAAATCAAACAAAAACTTTACAGTATTTCACAGACTAAAAACATACCAGAGATGCAGAAAAAATACAAGATTTAGTTATGTTAATGTTGCCCCCAAGCATTTCTTTTCGTTATACTATTTGGGAGAAATAAAACTACAAACTATATGTGTAACTTGCTCAGCTACTTTAGCTCACACAGGGGTGTGCCATGACCCCCTATAATGCAGCACGTAGATTTAAAGTTATGCAGATCCAGATAATCAAACCTCACTATGTTTTTGTAGAAAATCCGTATTTATTCTGCTATGTGATTTTCAGGACTGAATTGAAAGGGCTGTTTAAGTAAGGGAGCAGATTAATTAAATAGATAAACCTATACATGCCCCACATTCAGGCTCCAATCCTATATTATTTTCCCCTCTCCCACATCCTATTTTTGAGATTTCATTCATGTTGTCCCTTGGTTACTGAATACCCATGATGGCTTGTATCATCACACTTCCCTTTCAGCAGCCCAAAAGACCATTTCACAGTGTTGTCAATCAAGACGAACAACACAACAAACAAAGCCATCTTTTTAAGGAGATCTATCTTGAATCATTTGTCTTAGAAAGCACCCACAAGCGGGACACATTCTACAATCATGTAATAATTACGGTGTGTATATTGATCAGAACGGTTATACTGCTTGATTGATCAATAACAGCTTAAGAAGCCTCCAATGAGGTGTATTTATGAATTTTCTTTTTGCTATTTAGCAACAAAGGTAAAATGCAACCGGTCAGTGAGCAAAACCTTTTAAAACAGGGCACCAACTTACTTTCTTTCAAAATTGCCAACTTGGGGTTTGAAGAAGGACAGACCATAAGAGGTTTCTTTTGTTCCGTAAGAGAACTGGAAGGTCATCTTCTCAGCACGACCAAAGAGATTGGGAAGTTTCAGCCCAAGAACCTACAAAGCAGCTACATTTTATTTTCCAATAATAAGGACAGCGGTGAATTCCTGTATTACATGGGATAATGCTCTAACCTTACCAAATAGAACTATTACAATTTTATACAACCTTTTTACAATCATTTAGTAAAATGTTTTTGTAAATCGTAAAGGACAATACAAAGTGGCCAAGAATCCCAGGATTGTTCAGTAAAGTGAGCATTGGTGGGAATTAAAAAGGAATTCAAATTTTAAATCAAAATAGCTGAACCGGATGCGTAGTTGATTTGGAGAGTTTTTCCAAGCAAGCTTCTTCGGCCTTAAATTTGAATTCTGACAATTCACCATCAAATTTGCCATCTTGTTTTCTGGAAATGTTTCTGATCAGTCACAAAACTGCCTGTAAATGGGTTATTACCACAAACACCATCTACTATCCCACAGTGCTGAAAGTGGCTCTGTCACCTTAGGGGGTCTTTGCATATTTTCCAAAGACCCCAAATGGTGACTGCTCTGCTTGCAGTGCAGGGATCCTGGCGTGCAGGGGTTGCTGCCATCTTGATCCGATGCTTCCTGTTCAGCTCCTGCCATTTCACCTGCCGGCAGCCCACGTCATTGCTGTACACTCACGCAGGACGGCTGAGGCCATGACCAAGCTTGACATAGGTAACTCCATCTTTTTGTCAAGCTTTGGAAAATAACTAAAGACAAAATAGTCCCTACTTTGATTTATAAAATCTTTTTACCACGTTGAAATTTCAACACAGTCTTTATAAGAATTTCATATAGTTTATATCTATCTGAAATGCTTATTTGTTTTTTGGTGGAGGTGACAGATGCTTTATAAAAAAAAAAGGAATCAGGAGAGGAAAAAAAAAAAATTGAGAAATGATTTTGTTCTGTGCATTTCTACATTTGCTTTGAATTTAGCTAGTGCAATCTACAGCTCAAATCCATTCTACTAAATAAGGAGGTCACTTATGGACGGCATCCTGCGAGATAACCGCTCATCGTCTCTTCAATGAGATGCAGAATATTAGAAGATCACAGAACTCCACAACCTTACCATGCTGCCCTCATTATTGCCAACCATGGTATTGTAGCTCCCAGTTAACCTTCTCAGTTCTTTAACCTCAAACGTGACGTCCAAGCCATTGGGAAGAGCATCCTCACCTGAAAATTAAAGTGGAAACGGAGTGTCTTCTCAGGGATGGAACAGAGGTCACCATTAAGAATAGTAAAGGTGCAGGATCTGTATATATGTTCAGCTTTTTGTGTACAAGTAAAGGAATAATCAGTTGGAAGACAAGCAACTGCCTTCCGTTGATATGAATTAAGGAAAGCACTGAACGTGTGTTTATGAGTGTACACGCACAGTGCTCCAATCAATCTCTGTGAGAGCTACATGTTTGCCTGCATTATGCACATGTGTGATTGACAAGGAAATTTACCGCACTGTGTGACATCTTCGGCACTTTCACATGAGGGGACTGGCTGCGCTGTGTCACGCGCTGCACGAGGGGACTGGCTGCGCTGTGTCACGCGCTGCACGAGGGGACTGGCTGCGATGTGTCACGCGCTGCACGAGGGGACTGGCTGCGCTGTGTCACGCGCTGCACGAGGGGACTGGCTGCGCTGTGTCACGCGCTGCACGAGGGGACTGGCTGCGCTGTGTCACGCGCTGCACGAGGGGACTGGCTGCGCTGTGTCAGGCGCTGCACGAGGGGACTGGCTGCGCTGTGTTACCTGTTCTGCAACAGGAACATAAAACACGAACTAAACCTTTTTATTTTGCACAGTCTTTTGAAAAGTAGGAAAGACGCTAAAATAGCGCTACACGTATTTCCTCCAACTATGTTACAGCTGTCATTCAGTAGCACATACATGAGACATATCAGTTTAAAGGAGGTCATGAAAAGGAGTCAAGCTACATGTTATGGTATCGTGTCATTTCTTACCTTCACTGGTGTCAATCAGGACTTCCACCTGCCGAAACACCCCCATGCGAAGCAACTTCTCTCTGGCTTCATGGGATTTTCTCATAACCTGAAGTTATGGGATAAAAAAAATAAATAAATAAAACAATCAAAAGATTAATGTACAGATTATTATAGTGCAATTAATGTTGCATACTGACATGTTTGGTGAAGTGTGCACTAAGCATTATGGGATTGGGTTGAATTAACTGTGAGATTTCTGAAAGGCCTCCCTGGCCAGCATTCCTGTAATTTATACCTCTAACCCGGGAGAATAGAAGTGTCAAAGTTATTTATAATATACTAGCTTGCCCAATGTATAAATACAATTCTATGGCATTTAAGTCCCAGAAGCCCTAAAAACACTACATGTAAAAAATAAATATATATATTTTTTACAGGTACACTGTAATTTAAAATATATATATATATATATATATAATAAACCACAGATTTATAAACAGATATTAACATAGCAGAACGGCAATGCACAGAGCTCCCCTTCATACGAACTGAAATCAGTAGATATAGAAACAAGTGATGTCATACAATAAAATCACAATATCTGTTTAGGCTTAAACTGTAGAACATAGAACATGAGCTATTGACAAAGGCGCATGTTGGCACCGAAACGCGCGTTGAGTGTAACCATTTCTACTATGCAGTCTATCTTGGACTAGCACTACCAAGTCTGTTATTTTATGGGCAGGGGGGCTCTCTAGGTCTTTGTATGACTAGGGCTGGGGCTATTGGAGTTAATGTTCTTTAGGGACAGTGTGAAGTTCTGCGCTACCGGGGATTGCATATTAGCATTTATTTATGCACAGCTAGCCTTTTGTAACAGATCGGAACCTCACTTTTACTATACCCTAATATCCTACCCCACATGCAGTACACTAAGGGTGTGCTATACAAGCTTTTAACTATGACCTTTTGATTTAAGCATTTGTCTGCTCTATATGGGTATAGGTGTTAAAAGTATCTCAAAGGTTTTTCTTTTTTCTTCTGTTATTATCCAGTCGGATTTACTCATCACCGCTTACCCATACTATATGCAGCATTGCCTTAGCTACTATTTGGGATTTGATGGAGTATCTAATTGGGGATTTAGGATTTTATGTTGGGCTAGTTTTTCCGACCTTTTGTTAGTTGGGTCTATAATGCCTTATTCCTCCCCAGTACTCCTCTATCATTAGACCTTGCAGTTGTAGGTAAACCCCGGTTAGCCCTATATCTAATGTTCTCTCTCTTTTTCTTTACCCTCGGGGGATAGCATATGAAAGTTAATCACTACATGTGCAACTATAGGCACTTGGCTCCACTTAAGGACTCATGCTATCCAATACACTGACTAGGGGATACACTGTTACTTTCCCTAATTCTTACCTCTCAGTGCATACAGCTGGCTAAAGAACGTGTTACTACTTTCAAGCTGTTCTGCAACAATGTATCTCAGCTAGACTACTCTATATTAGCCAAGAGTCTTGTACAGTCTGTGAGGGTAAAACGCTTTGTAAATAGACAGACTGCTCTGTTTTTACCATTATATATATATATTTTTTATTTATTTATTTATTTATTTCCCACTTTTCAGGTTTTTTTTCACTTGTACTATTATTTTGGTTGATTTTCCCTAAGAGGGATTAATAAAGATATTTACTTTTTAGTTCATCTGCACTCTAGGAATGGCACTCTTTTGCTACATATAGACAGAGCAATTTAATTGGGAGCGCTGTTCCAGTTAACCCACTCTGGTCTCGTTTCGTGTTACTCACTTTATCCTTGGGTTATGCCCTAATACCCTACAACCAATACAACTCCAGAGAGGGACTTTTTTTGGCCTCTATCTGGCGCTGTTTTGTTTTTTTTCAAACTGTATAACATAGTTTAGTAAAATGTGCACCACTAACTAGATAAAAAATATTTAAAAAATCCGCTATAGTGCAGTAATATGTATATATTGATCTTCATACTTGATTTAAAGTATCACTTTAAACTTCAAATAGAGCACCTCTGGAATACTCACATCAATAAGATTTTTCGCCTTAAAGACATCAGCAATTTCATACATAACAAGGTCATCTTTCGTCCTTCCAAGCCCTTCAAAGTTGACATGCTGTACCACAATCTTACGATAAGAGTAGAAGATTTGGGTTAATGAAATTATTTCACGTTTGTGCACAGGTGATTATTATACATCAGTAGTGGATGACCTAAGTGGACTACACTTCCCATGATGCATAGCCAGAGTAAACACCTGGTATGCTGTCAATGTAAGCAATCACAACAATGCATTTCAAATGCTAATGAATAATAACATAATAACTTAGAACAAACTTTTTAGTTGATGTCTGAATAATCGTATAAGAATGTAAAGCTCATCACAAAGAGGCATCCTTTCTCCCTCTTCCCCCAAAAAAATATGTTTCCAGGAAGTAGAACGATCTTTACATCCCTTACTGCTGGGAGCTGGGAGAGTTAAAGCGTAACGCTATATCTTGACCAAGTCCTGCGAGAGCTTGCCAGAGCTACAACCTCCAATGACATAAGGGTTTATTCATTAACCCAAATTAGATTGTGGAAACCCAATAAGGGAATTGCAATGGTAAAAGAGTAACCATGATAGGAAAATGATTATCTATGTTTAATGCAATACATAAATAATGCATGAAAAAAAATACAAAACAAATTAAACAAATATGATATACTTATCGTAAAACACCTATTCAGCAGCTTTTAGTGAGATATGAAGTCCTTAACAACCCAGGAGCAGGTCTGCTCATCAAACAGAATAAAACCACAATAGTAAATATTTTACAAAGTGAACTTTATTCCATCACCACGGATGGACCAGTCAACGTTTCAACCACGTTAGTCTTTGTCAAGCCTGGCTCTCAATATGCACACAGTGAATATATAGCATTCCAATTAATAAGTGATATGATCAAATTAAACTATTAATTCAAACAAACCACTATAATACAACACAATTACAGGTTACCATAGCAATAAAAATAAAAAAAATTCTTCTTCTGTATGTATATCCAAATAGGATCACGCAAAAATAAAAATAAATTAAAAAAAGTTTGGGGAAGGATGGGAGCAAAAATAATTTTGAAACATTCATAAGAATTAATTTTAATAATATGTAAAGATAATGATTTGAGAATTTGTATATTTATTTTCTTATTTTCACCCACATTTTTTAATTTTAATGCCAACGGCTCTCTCTGTGGAGCAGTGAGCTCAGACCAAGTCGTGCATGATTTGTGCTCACTGTGCTTATATACCTTGTAAAAAGTTGTGGTTTAGACAGCAAGCACTTTTATTGCCAGTTTGGCAGCTCTCAGAGACTGGCTTATAGCTGTGGGATTTTTACAAATTGCTGTAGTTCTAGGCCATTCCAGCACAGGTACTCTCTGCATTATCAACTTTGCATTAATGTAAACTTGTGATGGTGCTTAAAATGTCTGTCAGACAAAATTGCAAAGTTGGGATAATAGATAAGAGAGAGGCGATAACTATTTGGCTTAAAGGGACACTACAGTCACCAAAACAATTTTATCTTACTGAAGAAGTGCTCTTGGTGTACAGAACATGCTACTGCAACCTCACTGCTCAATTCTCTGTAATTTAAGAGTTAAAGGAACACTCTAGGGTCAGAAACACAACCATGTATTCCTGACCCTATAAAGTTTAACCCACTATTTAGGTTGCTTTCCCCCAACTTAGCCCCCTTAAAAGGAATTAAAACTCACCTTATTTCCAGCGCCGCGCGGGTCGGCCGGCGCTAGCTTCGCCCCTTGGTGACATCATCAGATTTGCCTATTTTTAGCCAATCCAATGCTTTCCTACAGGGATTGGCTAAAATCAGCAAGGGAGCGTACCTCCTTATAGAGATGCATTGAATAAATGCATCTATGAGGAAAATTCAGCGTCCCCAAGCAAAGCGTGTAGATGCTGAACGGCAGTGCTACCTACTGTGCCAGGAAGCACCTCCAGTGGCCATCTGAGGAGTGGTCACTTGGAGGTGTCCCTAGGGGCAATGTAAACACTGCCTTCTCTCTGAAAAGGCAGTGTTTGCATTAAAATGCCTGAAGGCATTGATTATACTTACCAGAACAACTACATTAAGCTGTAGTTGTTCTAGTGACTATAGCGTCCCTTTAAAGGACCACTCTAGGCACCCAGACCACTTCAGCTTAATGAAGTGGTCTGGGTGCCTGGTCCTTCTAGGGTTAACCCATTCTTTTATAAACATAGCAGTTTCAGAGAAACTATGTTTATGAATGGGTTAAGCCTTCCCCCAAATCCTCTAGTGGCTCTCTCATTGACAGCCGCTAAGGCGCTTGCGTGCTTCTCACTGTGATTTTCACAGTGAGAGCACGCCAGCGTCCATATGAAAGCATTGTAAATGCTTTCCTATGCGACCATCTGAATGCGTGCGCAGCTCTTGCCGCGCGTGCGCATTCAGCCGAATGGGCGGAGAGGAGAAGGATCGGAGGAGGAGAGCTCCCCACCCGGCGCTAGACAAAGGTAAGTTTTTACCCCTTTCCAGAGCCGGGCGGGAGGGGGACCCTGAGGATGGGTTTTCCTGGCACTATAGTGGTCCTTTAAAATCACTTTGTTTATGAACCCTAGTCACATCTCCCTGCATGTGACTTACACTGCCTCCCTAAACACTTCCTGTAAATAGTTACCTAATGTTTACACTTCCTTTATTGCAAATTCTGTTTAAATTTAGAATGTATTATCTTCTGTTCTGCTAATAGCTTTCTAGACCCTGCAGGAGCCTCTCGTATGTAATTAAAGTTCAACTTACAGAGCAGGGGATAACCACTTTTAAAGTTCGTAACATCTGGTTGAAAATTAAACTTTCTTTTTTCTTTCATGCAGGCTGTGTCAGTCACAGCCAGGGGAGGTGTGGCTAGGGTTGCAGAAACAGAAACAAAAGTGATTTAACCTTTAAATGTCAGGGACTTGAGTAGCGAGATAGCAAGGGCATGATCGACACACCAAAACTGCTTAATTACACTAGTTTTTTTGGTGCTTAGCATATCCCTTTAAAGAAAATAAAAAATAAAAAAAATAAAAATCAGAACCCATTGTGATTTCACATGCACATTAGCATCTAACTCCACTTTCTGTGGCTGTCAAATCATAGACTTCCCAATGCACCTCAACAAGAAGTGTTTGCAAGGCAGGTGCTCTGGGCAAGGATACAAACTGTGTGGAGCGTCCCTCTGAAATATAAATAAGTAGAAACTGAAGATACTTACATCTTTGTTTTCTAGAATTTCTTGCCTTTTCTGTGGTTCCACTTCCACGAGATCAGCATCATCTCCAGAGGATCCAAAATCAGGACCACTCATAGGCAGCGGATCCAAACTCTGCAGCCATAAAACAGTATATATATATATTAAAAAAAAAACACTATATGGGAAATAAAACTAAATGTATTCCTTACCAATGGAAACAGTGAAGAACATACGCATGCCACCAACAAACCAATTCTTACTGTGGCATCACACACAGACTGCCATAAATATCGATGTTGACAGCACATCGTCTCTCTGTAAACCCAGCTACAATCATCTATGCAAAAGTCTCAGCTCTATCACTCTCTGTAAATGTACCATGTGATTGGCTTACTACCATAGAAAGAAGCTCATAAACAATCAGGTTTAATCACTAAACAGAGAATTGTTATGTTTCTTTTATAAGAAAAGGGCACATTTTACTCCAAAACAAGGCTGGTAAAAGTGGTCATGTGGAGAAATTCTCCAACTTAGCTAAAACATGTTTGGATATTTTAGTCTGAATTTCTAAACTTGGCATTTAGGGGAGGAAACAACGTGTCATTTATATAGACTGGTTTCTAAAAACATTTATTGTAGTTTAAAGGGACAAAAAAGTCATCTGAACAACTACAGCTTATTGTATTTGTTCTGGTGAGTAGAATAATTATCTTCAGGCTTTTTGCAGTAAGCACTGTCTTTTTAGAGAAAATGCAGTGTTTACATTGCAGCCTAGTGATAATTCCACTGGCCACTTCTCAGATGGCTACTAGTGCGCAGCACTGACATTCAGTGTGTCCTCCCTCTGCATGGAGACACTGGACTTTCCTCATAGAGATGCATTGATACAATACATCTCTATGAGGAGATGCTGATTGGCCAGGGCTGTGTTTGGCTCTGCCCCCGATCTGCCTCCTTGACAGTCTCAGCCAATCCCATGAGAAAGCATTGTGATAAACTCAGAGTATCACTTCTGATAATGTCAGCCAAGCAGGCAGATCAGGGGCAGAGCCAGCGGCTGCAGACTTGAACAAAAGTAAGATTGTACTATAGTTAGCAGGGCTAGATGGTGGTTTTAACGCTATAGTGTCAGGAATACATGCTATTCCAGCTATATATTTATATTAATAAAGGAAAACAGAAGTAAAACCACTATTTCATATAGACAACACCGTGTCAAAAATGAATAAAAAGTGTATTATATATATAAAAAAAAATACACACACACACTTAAACACAGTGTCCAGTGGTTGTGAATATAATAAAATAAATTATCGGCTTCAGGGTGCCAGTACTGGCTTTGGTAGATGTCTACAGGTAAGGCAGGCAGGCAAGATGTAGTTTCCAAAACAATTTATTAGAGATAATATAAAATCAGGATACAAACAAAAGCAGTGTGTAATAACAAGGATATACACTATTGCAAGAAGTCCTTATAAAACATACAGCAAACGCATTTCGACAAAAGTCTTCCTCAGTGCCATGTTGATAGATGCTGACTGCTCTCCTTTTGTATGATTTAGTTGATTGCCGAAATCAATTCACCCACCGATATGTCGGTTTACTTCCAGGTCCCGTGTCACTTCCGGTCACGTTTGTGCGTCAGTTTGCCGTCGTTGTGACGTCATTTCCAGTCTAGTATTGATCAAGTCTCTCTTTGATAGGAAGTGCTGCGGCATCCGTATTATAAGTGGGTAATCATGCCCACAATTGGAATAATATAATGCTTGAAGTGTTCTGGGGACTTAAATTAGATCTATCAACAACTAATATCTATCAACATGGCACTGAGGAAGACTTTTGTCGAAACGCGTTTGCTGTATATTTTATAAGGACTTCTTGCAATAGTGTATATCCTTATTACACACTGCTTTTGTTTGTATCCTGATTTTAGATTATCTCTAATAAATTGTTTTGGAAACTTCATCTTACCTGCCTGCCTTACATGTAGACATCTACCGATGCCAGTGATATTAACCCCGTGGTGCCCGGTGTCAGTGATATTAACCCCTTACTGACCCGGTGTCAGCGATATTAACCCCCGTGGTGCCCGGTGTCAGCGATATTAACCCCCGTGGTGCCCGGTGTCAACGATATTAACCCCGTGGTGTCCACGATATTAACCCCGTGGTGCCCGGTGTCAACTATATTAACCCCGTGCTGCCCGGTGTCAGCGATATTAACCCCGTGCTGCCCGGTGTCAGCGATATTAACCCCGTGGTGCCCGGTGTCAGCGATATTAACCCCGTGGTGCCCGGTGTCAGCGATATTAACCCCGTGGTGCCCGGTGTCAGCGATATTAACCCCGTGGTGCCCGGTGTCAGCGATATTAACCCCGTGGTGCCCGGTGTCAGCGATATTAACCCCGCGGTGCCCGGTGTCAGCGATATTAACCCCTTGGTGTCCGGTGTCAGCGATATTAACCCCTTGGTGCCCGGTGTCAGTGATATTAACCCCTTGGTGCC
>OW240914.1:351810233-351929618 GCA_933207985.1 Pelobates cultripes | reverse complement strand
TACTGATGCCGGGAGCAGGAATATAACGTCATATTCCGGCTCCCGCGGCATCAGCAAACATTGTGCGAGGGAGCAGAGCAGAGAGGTTAGAGCTCCCTCGCCGCGTCTGATTAGAACTCTGCCATGCCGGGGAGTCCAGAAGGTGGCCTGGCAGGAGGGAGCACTTCCCTCCTGCCGGTCACTGAAAACTTGTGCCCGCAGAGCCGGTCGCGCCCGCCCAAAAGGAGAAATCCTCTCAAAAAGCGGATTTAGCCGCCGAAATCCCTACAGCCCACCTGGAATCCTGAAACGCCCACTAGTGGGCGGTAGGGACCAGGTTGACGACCCATGATCAAGTACTGATATTTTCTACAAAAAATCCTGATCTGTACAGGAGCAATCCAACAGTTTATAAAGTTGGTGCATTTTTGCTGGGCAGTTCCCACTATATTGATAAAAAGGAAACTTGCTTCTCGATATAGTTTTATCCTCTCCAATTATTATTTGTTTATGAAATATTTTACCAGGAAAGATACATTGAGATTTCTCTAGTTTTCAAGTATGTCCTGAGATGTGATGTCTGGTGCTTCTCCTAGAGAAACATTGGGGACCTACGGTGCATGGGTATCAGTCACCACATTCTGAGAGTACACTGCTACTTTTAATGCTGTCTGGCAGGCGAGCAGGCTGTAACTAACGTGCGGTGTGTGTGTGTGTGTATTTTTTATATTATTATTTTTTTTATTTTTATTATAGTGAAAAAGTGTCAATTTCACTTAAAATCTGAATTTTAGAGCCATTTACTTTTAAACCTGGGTTACCAACTCTATTATGCTCACAAAATAAGCACCATTTTTCTGTGGCCAACTTTATTCGTGTTTACAGTGCATGCTGTACCACCTGTATCATTTCATTGTCCAATGAAAATAAAGAATTGGAAAAAAAATATCCATATTATATAAAATAAAAGGGGGTGGAGGGGGCATTGAGACAACTCCTAAAGCACTTCAGATCATAACACATTTCCAGTGCTGTAGAAATATGTGTTGGTAAATTGTAAGATTTTATTTTCTTGGCAGACTTTTTTTTTTTTATGAGAGTAGTAAATTGAGTTTTAGAATTGAGAATACAATATCCTAACAGAGTTTATTGAAATTCCCCCGGTATGCATTTTACATTCCTTCAGTCTTTATGGTCTCAGTGTTGGCTTTCACACATTAATTCTCACTTGCTGTTTACTGTGTCCCTGTTAGCATTCTACATGTCTGTTACTAAGTAACATTCATTGTCTTCTCTCTCTCAACCCCCCAGGTTAGTGGAATGGCTTCCTGATATACCAGATGATGTTCGATGGATGCAAGCACAGATGATTTCTGTCGCTGGCGCAGTATATTATCAGGCGAGAAAACGTCTGCTTCCTATCAAAAGGTGTGTACTCACTGTCCTGGGCCCAGCCACTAAAACTACTTATTTATTAACTGAATTGGGTTACTAAAACATTCTTTACAGCTCTTAAACATTGAAACTTGTCATTAAAACTCTCATTATTTACAGGATAATTCACTGTTTTTTTTTTTTTGTTTTTTTTTTTAAATCTAGACCTCCTGCCCACAGTACACTGCGCAAGTGTCTGAGCCTACCTCCTCAGCTTTATCAAGCATCGTCTTACCTGTCGCCCAATAACTTCTCCTCTTCCACTGACCTGGAAGGTTGGGTTTTTGATTTCTCCAGCCCTTCAAGCCAGAGTTATCTTGTGAATCCTGAAGATCACACAAGAGCTCTTACCTTCTCCCTGTGTACAAGCCCCTGTCCAGGCTCTGAAGACTCAGGGGTACATCTAAGCTTCTCCAGTGATGACCTGGACTCTTCTTTTAGCCCTTTCTAGGTTTTACTAGAAATAAAGTATAAAATGTTATAAATAAATAAGTAAAAAATCTGGTGCTGAAATGCCCACTGTTTAATGGGCTGTAATTGCGATATAGTCACAAATGGTAACTATACAGAATTTGCATTGATCCCAATAATTCAGTGTTGTCTTACAACAGATACATTTAGCAAAGAACATCTACAGTGACAAGCTGAGCTGGACTTATTTTTTTTTTTTTTAAACAATATGAAGGATTTTCAAAAATCTGAGAAAGAAAACAAGAAACCATTACTATGGTCTCTATACGACAAACAAAAATCCAAAATGATTCATCTATGCCAGAAAATGGCCAGACCCAACTCTTGATGGCCAGACCCAGCTCTTGATACCAGATAATGGCCAGACCCAGCTGTTGATGGCCAACAGCTTCCAATAGCAAGCTTGGTGAAGGTTATGAAAGTTCTAAAGCTTTCCTTTGCTGGTCTCTTTGAATGGCTGGGTTGGACATTACTGCTGCTATCTAATATTTCTGGTGCTGCTTCTCAACTCAGTGTTTTTCAAACAATGGCTTTCTGAAGGAGAGAGGACCCTTTGGTCTCCAGTCCATTGCTACCTCCTATGTCTAGTTGGACTTGAAACGATATTGGTGTGTTTGAAATTACATTCACTTTGTTAATGAGTGATTGCACCAAACTTCTCAATTCTGAGACCAATCCTGAAACGTATGTTCCATGTCTTAATCTCCGAAGCTTTGTTTGATCCTATGTAAATAATAATTAATTAATATGTTGATGATATTCTGAATTACCTCACTCGTGTCAAGTAAGCTGGGCTTTTACAAATATTGCGTATGGTTATTTTTATAAAACTAGATTAAATTTCTACACTCCCACAGAATAAGCAGTTCAGTAAAATGGGAACCTGTTAAACCAATTTAGGTATCTCACACCACACCAGCACTTTATAACGTCACCAATTCTTGCTTTGTGAGATATGGTAATCACACTCGGGAGACATACGATAAGTCTCTGAAATGGGGCGGAATACATTTAATAAAATCAAGCTCCGAATAGTCGTGATTTTTAAGTCAGAAATTAAAGTCCAATGCCTTGTATTTCACCCGGAAAGTTTTGAGAGCTTGTCTTCACATTGGGATCTAATACAGTTAAACTTAATTTGAAGGAAACTGCAAAACCTCAGACTGAAAAGTGTGACTTTTAGGATTTTTTTCCTCAAAAAATTTGTGTAATATTTTTGTCATTTTCTTAATATGATATCTTGGTGCTTCTTTTTCCTTAAATCTTTTTGTATTCTTAAAATATGTCTGTTCTTAAAATTCAATGATTTAAAAATCAAACCTTTTGACGTTGTTGATCTCAACCAAAAATAAATTGAAAGTATGTATTTAAATATGGCGTCTCGTTAAAATTATGATCTGTACTCTTCCTAATGATTACAGTGACTAATGACTTTTTCTGTAGATCTATTACTTTCTATCATACCAGTCTACCCATCACACCCCAAAATTATACTCCCTGCCCCCTGTGTAGGTCTCTCTAGGCGTTTGTGTGCGTTTTGGTTTGCTTTTTATGTTTTTGAAGAAAATCCTTGTTTATAACCTAGTTATCACTAGATACAAAAAATGTGTGTGTGTATATGTATATGTGTGTGTGTGTGTATGTGTATATATATATATATATATATATATATATATATTGTGATAAAGTGAAGGCAGATAGGCCTTTTAACCCCAGGGGAAGAAAGTGTAGTTTGTGTGTTGCACAACACAAAACACTGTTTAGATATGGGCCCCTGGGGTGGAGCATTTGGAGAGAAGGGTGGGCCAATGCTCCACTCCACAGTTTAGTGGTTTTCTGGGGAGACATGGATCCAGGCCAGGGTTTTTTGGATCGTCTCCAACCCACTGCTCAGCTGCAGTTAATGAGCTATTGCAGTGGAAATAAACTCCTCCCTGCTAGGCAGGTGGAGGAGAGGGATTGCTGGCTTCCTCCCAGGAAGCAGGTAGGAGAGAGAGGCTGTTCTCTCCATATAGTCAAGGAGACTAGGCACTTGGAGTGCAGAAAGGAAGCAGTCAGGGCAAGACTGGCTTGGAGCACTTGGAGTGCAGAAAGGAAGCAGTCAGGGCAAGACTGGCTTGGAGCACTGGGAGTGCAGAAAGGAAGCAGTCAGGGCAAGGCTGGCTTGGAGCACTGGGAGTGCAGAAAGGAAAGCAACAGGTTAGATAGCAGAGCATTGCTCTCTAATAAGGTTGGTGCAATATTGTGTTTAGTTTAACCCTGAGAGATAGGGAACTAAAGTCAGTTAGTGCTCAGACGAGCTAGGTGTTTGTTTATAGGGTTTTGTGTTACTTTTGATTTTCATTTACTGCTGTATCCTGTGTGAACTTACAAATAAAGTGCCTGGAGTATGTGCAACTACAAGGACTGTGCATGTTTTTGCCCTAGAGGACCGTGCTACCTGGTGACAAGGATCACAATATTTTTTTTTTTTTGTATTGTTGAGATGGTAATATTCACTATGGGTACACTCTACTGGTATGTGCTGTGCACACCTATGCTGTTTCAGGTGATTTATTTATTATTTATTTTAAAGTAAAAAAACAAACTAAAACAAAACACTCTAAAGCTGGATGCAAGAGAATAGTGAGAATAGACAATTGTAATAAAGATGTATATGTTAAGGGAGATTGGAATAAGTGTTTTCATGTATATATCTTCTTGTATAAATGGCTCGCCGTAAGACACTTCTATTTTATCCAAAAATATTAATACGCTACCTGACATTCTTTATAAAGAAAAAAATATATAAATTTATTCTACACACAATACAAACCACAACACCTACGTAAGTACATAACAGATTGTACATCTGAAATATTTTACAGAGAGAGATCGTCGAGGGAGAGTAACCGTCTTTGTCCAGAAAGTCTGGGGAACAAAAGAAGTGTTGTAGAATGTGGACCTTTTGTATACTGTTCTTTTATAGCCATGACTATAATGATATCAGAACTTGTAGGTAAAACTCTGGCCATATAAGGACATATGAAAACCCTCAAACCTCTCATTCTACACCCACATTGCAGAATTCTCATGGTACAGCATATTACCAGCTGTTCTTTTTAACCCATTAGATGTCCATACAGTGCTGTGAGTATCCCAAGGCACTATCCAGGTGGAGGAAAAACAAAATGCCTCCAAACGCCTGCTCGGACGTCCTCTGGTGTTCCCTGCGGTGCTCTCTCCAGTTATAGGGGAATCCAAGAGCTGGCCGCCTTATGGACCCTAAGGCGGGCAGCTGTGTTCAAATCAGTGGCGGCGAGGGAGCTATGATCTACCTGCTCTGCGCCCTTGCTGATGCAGTGGGAGACAGAATTTGGCGTCATTCCGGCTCCTGGCATCAGTAGATGGCCCGCAAAGGAGCTCACAGCTCCCTCACAGCCTCTGATGCTAACACAGCCGCCCGCCTCACAGCTGCCCCACTGGACCCTAGGGACAGATCCACACCAGCTCTCCAAAAGGTAGGGAGGCTGGGTGGAAAAATTAAAATAATTTATGTAGCTGTGAGTGTCTGTCAAATCAGTGAGAGTCTGTGTTTGTCATTGTGTGTGTGACTGTCAATGTGTCTACCAGTGTGTATCTGAGAGTGTGTTCGTGTCAGTGTGTGTATGTCAGTGTATGTGTGTTGGTTAAACAGTGTGACAATGACGGTCAGTCGTTGTATGTGTCTCAGTGAGGGCATGTTGTCTGTCAGTGAAAGTGTGTTGGCTGGAGAGTGTTTGCGCTAATAAGTGAGTGTATGAGTCAGTGAGCGTGTGTGTGTGTGTGTGTGCTTAAAAGGATTAGGTACGAAGAGGTGGAGTTTTAAGAGGAAGTGGTGGGTTTTAATCGGGAAGAGGTGCATCCTTGACAGGAAGGGGTGGGGTAAATTTAGACTAGGGGGGTGCCCAGGTTTACTCATGCCTAGGGCAGCACAAAACCAAAATACACCACTGCATCCATACCTAATATGAATAGGAACAAAGATTATGTAATATTTAAAAATAACTCATACTGCTTGTCCTTCAGTGGATCCCTGCTCTGGTGCCAAGCTAGTTCTAGCACAGGATTCTCCTGGACACCTGGCAAAGGGGTGCCTTATTGATGCCCATGGATTGGATCCTGATCTGTGGGGGGACACATTGTAGCTTGGGTGAAGGGAGGGGACTTACCGGTCGGCAGGAGCAGTTGAGGTATTCTAGCTGATTATTCCGGCCCTCCCACCCTAGACATGTTGGTTTGTTGTTTGTCACAGCTCGCGGGATTCCTGGCCAGCGCAGTCGAAGTAAAGATTTTGGGAGACTGCTGTTAGCAGAGGGCAATGCTCCTCAACCCTCTCCTCAAGGCATACCTAACAGTCCAGTATTTAGGGATTACCCGTGTGTGTCTAAGGTGTTTAGAAACAGGAAGAAAAAAAATACCTAATAGTGTAAGGTGTTTTTTGGCTTTTTTTTTTAAGCACCTTAGACACTGCCTGAGGGCTTATGGAAATAAGGTGAAAGGAACTGTCTGCTGTGTGAGCGTGATTTTGTGCTTCACATGCTTTTATTTAATGTAGCAGACCATAGGAATCGGTAGTTTTAGGAGATTTTACCTGGGTTATTTTATAGATAGGTTTATTTGTTAGCAGGTTTATACAATCCAGCGGTGATATTATGAAATCACATGAAAGTATGACCAGGAGGGTCTGTAAGCAGTTCCAACACTTGCTATTCAGATTTTGTTTGTAAATTCGTTTTATTTGTGGTATCAAAGTCAAGAAAAATCAGACTCGCAGGTCTCAGGAGGCACATCATAATCAACAACAATACTAGCACCATTTGTTGGTGTAGTTAGCATGACATGTGGGAACATTCTCGGGCTCGCAGGCCCACAATATTGCCGGACTCGCAGGTCCCTGGTAATTTCTAGTGTCACAGCTATGTTTTTTGAGTGCACCAGTTGTTGCTGTGTACCCAGGTGTTAGTCTGATCGTGGGCGTTAGGGTGGGGAGCTGTCCGGGCTTCGTTCAGTCCCGCTAGTGCTGTTTACGTGTCGGAATTATTCAGTTATTGTTTGTGGCTCGTCTGGGTATAGTAGGATTAGTATGTATTGACCTGAGTTTTCTTTTTGTCGCGAGTCTGTGGTTCTGTCATCAGATGTCTTGTCTGTTCCTTCTGCGTATCTGAACGGTTGTGGCATGTCTCCTCACTATTTATCTCCTTCCCCTGTCCTATGACGTCATTGTGCGTGGGTTTTTTAACTTTCATTTTATCGTTTCGTATTAGTCGTGTGTCTAGGTGTTGACATGGGTGTAAAGGGTTGCGTTGTCATGTTTCTAGCGTTTAATGTGTTTGTTGTTGCGTCCGTGGTAGCTCAGCATGCGTTGCTTGTGTGTATAGCTGTTTTGTGTGCTCCTTGTCTGCGATGTTCGTTATGTGTCCTTTCTATTCTACTCGTGTGTGATATCTGCAACTGGTGTGAGTGTCTCCTTTGTCGTCTCCGTTTTTGCATATTATGTGTGTGTGAAGGCTTTCCCTGTATGAGGATAAGGAGGGAAGTTGGGTGGGGGCGGGGAGGAGGGTAGGGGATGTGGAGAGGTGTCTGCCTCATTCCTAGCCGCGTCTGGGCCCGCCCCGGCGCCTCCAGCTGGGTGTGTCGTTTCTGCGTCATGTGTTAAGAAATGTACAGTATCCATGGTGTCCACAGCTCTGTATGTTTTTCCTCCTTGCCTATTGTTTCAGCTATTTTGGCTTCTGCCCTTCTTATGTCTTCGACTTTAGTCTTCCATTGTTCCAGTGTGGGTATATGTTCGTTCCTCCAGTGTAGTGGGATTAGGGATTTCGCCGCGTTTAGTAGGTGTCGCAGAATTGATTTTTTATAAGAGGGTATGGGTCTATCCGTGTGGTGTATGAGAGCGGCTCCCATTGTAAGGTCCACAGGGTCTCCTAGGATGCGTTCTATTTCTTGCTTAATATTCCCCCAGTACGGTTTAATTTTTTCGCAGTCCCACCAGATGTGCTTCAGTGAACCGGGGCTGTCTCCACATCTCCAGCAGATGTTCGGGTTCTTTGGTGCGAATCTGTTTATCAGAGAGGGGGTGCGATACCAGTGTGTAAGGAGCTTGTAGTTCACCTCCTGGTAATGGGAGCTAATGGAACTTTTGTGCTGTAGGATTAAGATCTTTTCCCACTGGTTATCCGCAAAAGACTCCCCCGTCCATTCCTCCCACTGCCGTTTGTATAGGGTGTTTTCTGTTCTATGTCCTGTCAGTATGCTTTGATATATCATGGAGACCTTTCCTGTAGTTGCCGTTGTCTGAGTGCATAGGTTCTCGAACCACGTGAGGTCTCTGTGGATTTTGCTTCTATGAGGTAGATTATGGTAGTAGTGGGTTAGTTGGGCGTAACGGAATTGGTGCAGTAGTGTGTGTGGTCTCTCTTCCAATATGTCCCGTAGTGGTTTCACTCCCGTGTTGCTTAAAGTTGAGTAGATAGGTATGTATCCATCTTGGTGTTCCATCGGCCAAGCCGTTGGCGGGAGGCTATCTCCCAGGTCAGGGTTGTATGTGATCGGTATCAGCGGGCTGGGTTTGGGTGAGATCTGCTGTCCTTTCCTCAGTTCGTTCCAGTGTCTCAGGGTGTGTGTAAGTGGGGAGTCTTCTCCCAGTATTATGTGCGCGTCTGCTTCTCTGTGCCAAATCAGTGTGTGTAGTCTTTTCTCGGTGGATTCCCTCCAGAGCGTTACCCACCTTCTGTCGGGTGTATCCGTGTGGAGTTCCTTGAGCCTCTGCAGCACTGTGGCCTGGTGGTATTTTCTGACGTCGGGAAGAGCTAGCCCTCCCCAGCTTCTTGGTAAGCAGAGCTTGTCAAAGCTAATGCGGGCCTTCTCTCCTCTCCAAATATATTGTGTGATTGCTGTTTTGAGTGTCTTGAAAAATGTCTGTGGAATCGCCTGTGGGGCTGTGTGAAATATGTAGAGTAGCCTCGGTAAAACATTCATTTTTATCACTGCGATTCTCCCGAGCCAAGATATGTGGGGGTAGTGCCATCTTTTAAGGTCTTCGAGTATGGTCCTCAGGAGGGGTATGTGGTTTTGGGCGTAGATGTCTTTAGCCTCGCGTGTTACCCATAGCCCTAGATATTTCATTCGGCTTGGGCACCAGTGGAAAGGGTATTGCTGTGTAAACTGAGCGCATTCTTCCTCCGGGACGGTGACATTTAAGATTTCGCATTTCGTCAGGTTCAATTTGAGTCCGGATAAACGTCCGTATTTTTCGAATTCCGACATTAGCTGGGCAGCGGAGGTAAGCGGGTTCTCGAGGAAAAATAGCATGTCGTCGGCGTATGCGGCCACTTTGTGTTCATGCGTTCCGTGTCTGAAGCCCAGTATTCCCTCATTTTTCCTAATGCTGTCTAGAAGCGGCTCTAGCGTGAGGGCGAATAGTAGGGGTGATAGTGGACAGCCCTGCCTCGTGCCATTCTTGATGTGGAAGTCATCCGTGAGTGCCCCATTTACTCGAATCCTAGCAGTTGGTTGGTTGTATAGTGCCGTGATCCATGTGAGCATGCCGTTTCCAAGACCTGTCGCACGTAGTGTTTCCGTCATGAAGTGCCAATCCACTCTGTCGAATGCTTTTTCAGCATCCGTCGACAGTAGTAGTAGCTTCGTTCCCATTTTCTTTGATAGATGTTGTATAGCGAAAAGCCTTAGGGTGTTATCCCTGGCCTCTCGGCCAGGTATGAAGCCCGTCTGGTCTGGGTGTATTAGTCTAGTCATGTGTCTTTGTAGTCTTGTAGTCAGGACCTTTGAGAACAGCTTGACATCAGCGTTGAGGAGTGAGATTGGGCGGTAGTTTCCGACCTGTTCGGTATTCTTGCCCGGCTTCGGGATTACCGCTATTCTTGCGGTCAGGGTTTCTTTGTGGAAGGCTGTGCCGTCTCTCAGGCTGTTGAGGGCTCTGGTGAGATGTGGTACGAGGGTGTGTCCGAATTTCTTAAGGTATTCCACCGGGAAGCCGTCCGGGCCCGGTGTTTTTCCTGTTTTCGCTTCTTTCAGTGCTAGTCGGATTTCTCCTTCTGTGATCGGAGCTTCCAGTTCCTCAGCCTCTTCCGATGTGAGGGCGTTCGGTTGGAAGTTCCTCAGGTACGCTGTCGTGTCTCTCTGCTTCACGGCCCCTGGGGGGTCTCCTTCGTCTTCGTTTGTATTGTAGAGTTTAGTATAGAACTTTTTAAATTCGTTCGCAATTTCTTCCGGAAATTGTGTGGTACGGTTGTGTGTGGTACGTATGGCTTGTACCTGTGCCCTGCTCTGTGTGCCTCTCAGCATCTGTGCTAGGAGTTTACCTCCTTTGTTGGCGTGTGTGTAGAAGAAGGCGCGCGAACGCTGTATTGTTCTTGTATGTCTGCGTTCTAAGATCTCTGCCAGATGTTTTCTAGTAGCCATCAGGGTCCTGTAGGTCTGTGCTTGTTGGTCCAGTTTGTGCGCCGCTTCCAGGTCTGAGATTTGTCGTGCGAGTTCCCTGGTTTGCTGGCCGGCCTCCCT
This sequence comes from Pelobates cultripes, assembly GCA_933207985.1. Lineage (NCBI taxonomy): Eukaryota > Metazoa > Chordata > Amphibia > Anura > Pelobatidae > Pelobates > Pelobates cultripes. Next base: position 351,919,193 of record OW240914.1, on the reverse strand, counting down.
CTTGCGCTGGGTGGCCATGCGGATAAGGTGGCCTCTGATCACGCTTTTATGAGCTTCCCAGAGCGACATGGGAGTCACGTCTTCTGTGTCGTTCTCCTCAAAATACTGGTTTAGGTGCTCTGCGATCTTTTCCCTCATCTTCGCATCAGTCAACAAGGAATCGTTTAGCCGCCAGGCTGATTTAGTCGGTCTGAACAGGGGTGAAGCCACAGTAACCTGAGCCGCGCTGTGGTCCGACCATGTCGTGGAGAGGATAGCCGCCTTCTGTACGTACGTGAGTCCCTCCTGCTGTACTAGGATATAGTCGATTCTGGAGTATCTGTCGTGGACCGTGGAGTAGTACGTGTAGTCCCTTCCCTCAGGGTTAAACGCTCTCCATGTATCCACCAGCCTCAGATCCCTGAGGGTTTTGTGCACTGTCTTTAGCGTCGCTGTTGGTACACTGCTATGGCCCTTGGAGGTGTCCATCTTAGGATCCAGTGGGACATTAAGATCGCCTCCCAGTACTAGGGCACCCTCCGTGAATCGGGATAACTTCGTCAGTGTTCTCCTGAGGAAGCTTGCTTGGCCGTTGTTGGGTGTATATACCGTGGCAAAGGTATAGACCTTCCTTGCTATCTCGCCCTTGACGAAGAGGAATCTGCCTCCTGCATCCGATAGCGTGTCTATTGGTTTGAATTGTAGGTGTGATGCCAGGAGGATTGCCGTTCCAGCTTTGCGCGCCGTTGGGTGGTTACTATAGTAATTCGTTGGATACGTTTTATCTTTGAGCAGTTTGTTTGTTTCTGGTCTGAGATGCGTTTCTTGGAGCATTGCCACTGACACATGTTGTTGTTTGAGACTGCGTAAGAGGTGTGACCTTCGTTCCGGGATGTTGAGTCCTCTGCAATTTTGGGAGTGCACCACTAAGGGTGACGGCGTGTACGCCTGCTATTCAGATTTTGGAATGCATCTGTGGCTCAATTGTGAGGACAGACTCTCCTGTTGGATGAGCGTCTGACTTGGAGTTGGCGATCCAGTTCATCATACGGGCGATCAGTGGAGTTGCGGTGAGGGTCCTGTCCTGCCCTGCCCAATGCATTTCCTCCACACCAAACTTTAATCGGAAAGTTCCTTTACTAAACTGTTACCACAAAGTCGGACGCAACCAAATGTATAAAACTGGTATTTGGTCTTTATATCTTGTGGCGTTAAATCCTTCAGTAGAACTATGGGGCAATGCCTGAACCCTTTAAAATAGCACGATTATCCCTCCTCCACCAAACGTTACAGTATGGCCCAGGCATTCTGCGAGTTAGAGTGCTTCTGACATTCTGGGAGTTAGAGTGCTTCTGACACACCAAGCTTTAACCCAATGTACTGACAGTTTTTAAAAATTATTATTATTATTATTATTATTATTATTATTATGTCGGTGCTGGATGTTATTATGAATTATTATTATTATTATAATTATTATCATTGTGTCTGGGTGCTGGATGTTATTATTATTAATAATTATTATTATTATTGTGATGAAAGCACCTTTGTCACTGCGATTTGGAGAGGCCTGCTTGCCAGCCTCTTGCCCCCTGGGATGTATTGGCCTTTAAAAGCTTTGTTTGGGCATATTGGATTTTAAAATACTTTCTCTGCCCCTTTAAATCCATGGGAAGATGTGCCTCTTCCCCTCCCCCTTTTTCCTGTCCTATTGTTTCTCCAGCAGGGCATTGTCCCAGGGACACTGCCAGACCAGTTTAAACTGGCTGCTATGTCCCTCCTCAATCTCCCATGAGCCCTTGCTATTTTCTGAACCCTTCCTTGTACTATAGGGCACTTTTAACATCGGACATATTGAGCGCTCAGATCCAAGCTATCTGGGGATTATGTTGGACATATAGGTTAAAGGACCACTCTAGGCACCCAGACCACTTCAGCTTAATGAAGTGGTCTGGGTGCCTGGTCCAGCTAGGGTTAACCCTTTTTTTTTTTATAAACATAGCAGTTTCAGAGAAACTGCTATGTTTATAAATAGGTTAATCCAGCCTCTAGTGGCTGTCTCATTGACAGCCGCTAGAGGAGTTTGCATGCTTCTCACTATGAAAATCATAGTGAGAAGACGCAAGCGTCCATAGGAAAGCATTATGAATGCTTTCATAGGAGACTGGCTGAATGCGCTCGCAGCTCCTGCCGCGCATGCGCATTCAGCCGAAGAGGAGGAGAGGAGGTGGAGAGGAGGAGAAGAGCTCCCTGCCCGGCGCTGGAGAAAGAGGTAAGTTTAACCCCTTCCTCTCCCCAGAGCCTGGCGGGAGAGGGTGGGGGCATAGTGGTCCTTTAAACATAGTATTCATAGGCGTGCGCACGGGGTGTGCCGGGTGTGCCTAGGCACACCCTAATCCCCGCGGCACGCGCTATGTGCCTCCCTCCGACCCACAGGCAGTGAGGGAGGCAGGAGAGGACCCGGGGAGCTCTTGCCAGCAGCTCCGCCGGGTTACTCTCACGCGGTCGGAGCGTTGCCACGGTTACCACGGCAATGCTCAGATCTCGCGAGAGTTAACTCTAGCCCCACGGGGGCTAGAGTTCACTCTCCACTGGACCACCAGGGAAGGCAGGAGCACGGTCCCCCATCCCTACATAAGGTAAGAAGGGAGGGAGGATATTAACTAAACGGCCTCCACACATAACACACATACATACAGCACATACACATACATCACCCTTACACACTAACAGCACCCTCACACTAACAACACCCTTACACACACAGCACACACTAACAGCACCCTTACACACACAGCACCCTTACACATACACACACTAACATCACCCTTACACACAGCACCCTCACACAGCACCCTTACACATACACACACTAACAGCACCCTTACACACAACACCCTCACACAGCACCCTTACACACACACATCACACACTAACAGCACCCTTACACACACAGCACCCTTACACATACACACACTAACATCACCCTCACACACACAGCACCCTTACCCACACACACAAAGCACACACTAACAGCACCCTTACACACACAGCACCCTCACACACACACACTAACAGCACCCTTACACATACACACACACAGCACACATTAACAGCACCCTTACACACACAGCACCTTCACACACAGCGCCTTCACAAACACAGCGCCTTCATTGATTGTATTATAAGAGTTATGTATTTTTATGTGTTTTTTGTAACAGTTTTTGGACTTAGAGATATTTCCTGTACCTGGAGATAATTAAGTTACCACAGCCACTTAAGCCAATTATCTCCAGGGTAGAGGAGAAGATAGACTGGCCGCACAGCTTAAATCTGTGGAACTGTTTTGGGCATGAAAGCCATGCTTGCGGTCGGTCAAATGTGACTTCCATAAAACTTTTAAACCCCTGCTCTGATTTGGGAGATTTTTGGATATGTTGTTCACCCAGATCAGGGCTATCCGGGGATGTAGGATTTATGGGGATATATTTGTGTTTTGGGGTGTTTCTGGACTTTGGTTAAAAATTTAAATTCTCTGCCTGTGATAATTGAAATAGTCCATTGTGTTTGGTAATTTTATCACAGGCAGAGGGGAGGGTTTGTGTACATTAGCTGGGAGTGTCTAACTGTACAATACTGTGTTGATTGGTTTGTGTCCTTTGTGTCCTGTGCTCCACAAGGTCCACGTGGGTAGTAACCGTGTGGGGAAAATGTGTATAAAAAAAATGCCTTTGTGCTCATTAAACAGACTTGTTCTACCCTTCATGAAGTTTCGGCTCATGTTTGGGGGATTGGAGAACTACCTACACTCCGGGGATTGCTATAATCACTATACTCCCCAGAGTAAGCTCTTGTAAGAGCTTGTTCCTGCTCTCTGGATTTAGGAGAGGTCTGCTTACTGGAAGCTGGTCCCTGGTCTTGTGCTCAGAGTATGAGGAAGATGGCGAGACCCCAACCAAGCTGCGGCGGTTCGTGGGGTCTGCGCTGGTTATGGTGTCTAGTGGAGTGCTTGGAGCCCTTGGGAAGCACTAGGAGCATCCGTCAGCGGAAGCTGCCTGGTCGGGGTGCCAGCAGTTCCGTTACAATTATTATTATAATTATCATTGTGTCTGGGTGCTGGATGTTATTATTATTATTATTATTATTATTTATTATTATTATTAGTATTATTATTATTATTATTATTATTAATATCATTGTGTCTGGGTGCTGGATGTTATTATGATTAATTATTATTAATATTATTATTATCATTATGTCAGGTCGCAGGATGTTATTACTAATTATTATTATTATTATTATTATTATTATTATCATTGTGTCTGGGTGCTGCATGTTGTTATTATTGTTATTTATTATTAATATTATTATTATGTCTGGGTGATGGATGTTATTATTATGTCTGGGTGCTGGATGTTATTAATTATTAATATTATTAATATTATTATTATTATTTATTATTATTATTATGTCTGGGTTCTTGATATTATTATTATTAATATTATTATTATTATTATTATTATTATTATGTCTGGGTCCTGGATGTTATTATAATTATTCATATTATTATTATTACCATTGTGTATGAGTGCTGGATGTTATTATTATTATTATTATTATTATTATTATTATTATTTATTGTTGTGTCTGGGTGCTGGATGTTAATATTATTAATGATTAATATTATTATTTATTATTATTTATTATTATGTCTGGGTGCTGGATATTATTATTATTATTATTATTATTATTATTTATTATTGTTATGTCTGGGTGCTGGATGTTATTATTATTAATGATCAATATTATTATTTATTATTATTTATTTTTATTATGTCTGAGTGCTGGATATTATTATTATTAATCTTATTATGTCTGGGTGCTGGATGTTATTATTATATTATTATTATTATTATATTAATTATTATTATCTCTGGGTGCTGGATATTATTATTTATTATTATATTATTATTATTGTTGTTGTGTCTGGGTGCTGGATGTTATTATTATTATTATATTATTTATTATAATTGTGTCTGTGTGCTGATATTATTATTATTTATTATTAATTATTATTAATAATAATATATTAATTATTATTATATTATTATTATTGTGTCTGGGTGCTGGATATTATTATTATTAATTATTATTGTTATTATTAGTATTATTATTGTTATTATTGTTGTGTCTAGGTGCTGGATGTTATTATTATATTATTTATTATTATATTTATTATTATTATTATTATTATTATTATTATTGTTGTTGTGTCTGGGTGCTGGAGATTATTATTATTATTATATTTAATTATTATTATTATTGCTGAGTCTGGTGCTGGATATTATTATTATTATTTTTATTATTATTATTTATTAGTATATTATTTAGCATTCTTCTATTATTTATTATTATTGTTAAACATTCGAACGCACAGCGGTGTTCGACGCTTAATTCACGGAACGGAAAACGGACACAGTTTTCTGAAGCCGCCGACCTCCCTTCTTGTTCGGTGAAAGTGCACGAACGGCCCGGTGTTCGGTAGTTTTGTTTGAATGTGTTATGCCCCAGATAGTAATCCCATGGAGCCCATTCGCATGAAACTGACTGTAAAGACTTTGGCTCCATGGCGATTAAACTGTATTTGTGTGGTCTGAGCGCCATTCGCTTAATAATGTGTGCTCAGACCTGAGCTATCTGGGGACATGTAAAATGTATAGTTTTAATGTAATGTGTCTCACATTATTGTATTTTAATAGTAATTCCTGTTTTAGTATCCCCACGTGCATAATGGCGATTTGCCTTTGTCTTGGGAGATAATTGAATTACTTCTCAATTATCTCCAAGGCAGAGGGGAGGAAGCCAGGATGCATTGTGGGAATATACTGTGACTGTGTGTCCTATTTGTCTGCTTGTCTGTCCCTTGTCACAGTCTCCCCTTTGGTCCCCTAGGGGAGTGTCCACCAGGTGGGAGACCTGCATAAATACTGGGTAGGTAGCCCTCATTAAACAGACCACTGCTCGACCCTCAACACGGAGCCTTGTCTCGTCTTTGGGGGGATTTACTGACTGCTGATAGAGACTGATTGCTAGGAGTGTAAGCCGCTTGGATGCTTTTCCTATTCGTCTGCTAGCAGCGATTCGTATGGTTCCAGTTCGTGTGTTTGGAGTGCTATATTGGATGCCGTTCGGGAGTTTGGAGCATTCACTTATTGGCGGTTCGTGTGTTTGGTGTTTTACAATAGCTGTGCCTGCATCTCCGGAAAGGGGGACGATCGCCTAAACGGTTTTTACCCCTTGTGTGCAAAACGGTCCGTTACAATTATATATTATTTATAATTATATATTTATTATTATTATTTAATATTATTATTATTTAATATTATTATTTATTATATATTATTATTTATTATTTATTATTATTTATTATTTATTGTGTCTGTGTGCAGGATATTATTATTTATTATTATTATTTAATATTATTATTATTTATTATATATTATTATTATTTATTATTATTTATTATTATTATTTATTGTGTCTGTGTGCTGGATATTATTTATTATTATTTATTATATATTATTATTTATTATTATATATTATTTATTATTATATATTATATATTAGTATTAATTATTATTATTATATTTTATTATTTATTATTATTTATTATTATAAATTATTTATCATTATTATTAATTATTATTATTATTTATTATTAATTATTATTTATTATTATCTAATATTATTATTATTATTTAATATTATTTAATATTATTATTTATTATTATTTATTATTATTAATTATTATTTATTGTGTCTGTGTGCTGATCCCGGGCTCTAGGGCTGTTTTTAGACTTTGCAGAGCCGCGATGACGTCACTCGGCAGGGCGGGAGAATTCTCAGTGGGCGTGGTTTACCCGAGCGTCATTGCGCGCTGAGCAGGGTCGGTGGGCGTGTTTATGGGGGCGTGGTTTGTTGCCATGGTTCTCTCTGGCGCCGTCGCAGAGTATGGGCGTGTCCGACGTGACGTGCGGTGTGGGCGTGGTTCTGGCTGTCTGTCATGGCGGCGCCCAGTCCTGTCTGACAGCGCTGTGTGTGAGGTGACCCCCGGGATCGGACACAGAGCGACATGGGAACCGTGCAGGCCCGGGTACAGCGGGGAGAGCGGGCCGGGGGAGGGCCGCGGGGGGGGGAGGGCTGCAGGGTGACCTCTCCGGGGCCTGAGGGCAGTAAGGGGTTAATATCGCTGACACCGGGCACCAAGGGGTTAATATCACTGTCACCGGGTCAGTAAGGGGTTAATATCACTGACACCGGGCCAGTAAGGGGTTAATATCGCTGACACCGGGTCAGTAAGGGGTTAATATCGCTGACACCGGGCACCACGGGGTTAATATCACTGTCACCGGGTCAGTAAGGGGTTAATATCACTGACACCGGGCCAGTAAGGGGTTAATATCGCTGACACTGGGTCAGTAAGGGGTTAATATCACTGACACTGGGTCAGTAAGGGGTTAATATCACTGACACCGGGCAGTAAGGTGTTAATATCACTGACACCGGGCACCACGGGGTTAATATCACTGACACCGGGTCAGTAAGGGGTTAATATCACTGACACCGGGCAGTAAGGTGTTAATATCACTGACACCGGGCACCAAGGGGTTAATATCACTGACACCGGGCACCACGGGGTTAATATCACTGACACCGGGCCAGTAAGGGGTTAATATCAGACACCGGGCAGTAAGGGGTTAATATCACTGACACCGGGCACCACGGGGTTAATATCACTGACACCGGGCACCAAGGGGTTAATATCACTGACACCGGGCACCAAGGGGTTAATATCACTGACACCGGGCACCAAGGGGTTAATATCGCTGACACCGGACACCAAGGGGTTAATATCGCTGACACCGGGCACCGCGGGGTTAATATCGCTGACACCGGGCACCACGGGGTTAATATCGCTGACACCGGGCACCACGGGGTTAATATCGCTGACACCGGGCACCACGGGGTTAATATCGCTGACACCGGGCACCACGGGGTTAATATCGCTGACACCGGGCACCACGGGGTTAATATCGTCACCACGGGGTTAATATCGTTGACACCGGGCACCACGGGGTTAATATCGTTGACACCGGGCACCACGGGGGTTAATATCGCTGACACCGGGCACCACGGGGGTTAATATCGCTGACACCGGGTCAGTAAGGGGTTAATATCGCTGACACCGGGTCAGTAAGGGGTTAATATCACTGACACCGGGCACCACGGGGTTAATATCACTGACACCGGGTCAGTAAGGGGTTAATATCACTGACACCGGGCACCACGGGGTTAATATCACTGGCATCGGTAGATGTCTACATGTAAGGCAGGCAGGTAAGATGAAGTTTCCAAAACAATTTATTAGAGATAATCTAAAATCAGGATACAAACAAAAGCAGTGTGTAATAAGGATATACACTATTGCAAGAAGTCCTTATAAAATATACAGCAAACGCGTTTCGACAAAAGTCTTCCTCAGTGCCATGTTGATAGATATTAGTTGTTGATAGATCTAATTTAAGTCCCCAGAACACTTCAAGCATTATATTATTCCAATTGTGGGCATGATTACCCACTTATAATACGGATGCCGCAGCACTTCCTATCAAAGAGAGACTTGATCAATACTAGACTGGAAATGACGTCACAACGACGGCAAACTGACGCACAAACGTGACCGGAAGTGACACGGGACCTGGAAGTAAACCGACATATCGGTGGGTGAATTGATTTCGGCAATCAACTAAATCATACAAAAGGAGAGCAGTCAGCATCTATCAACATGGCACTGAGGAAGACTTTTGTCGAAACGCGTTTGCTGTATATTTTATAAGGACTTCTTGCAATAGTGTATATCCTTGTTATTACACACTGCTTTTGTTTGTATCCTGATTTTATATTATCTCTAATAAATTGTTTTGGAAACTACATCTTGCCTGCCTGCCTTACCTGTAGACATCTACCAAAGCCAGTACTGGCACCCTGAAGCCGATAATTTATTTTATTATATTCACAACCACTGGACACTGTGTTAAGTGTGTGTGTGTATTTTTTTTTTATATATAATACACTTTTTATTCATTTTTGACACGGTGTTGTCTATATGAAATAGTGGTTTTACTTCTGTTTTCCTTTATTAATATAAATATATAACTGGAATAGCATGTATTCCTGACACTATAGCGTTAAAACCACCATCTAGCCCTGCTAACTATAGTACAATTACTTTTGTTCAAGTCTGCAGCCGCTGGCTCTGCCCCTGATCTGCCTGCTTGGCTGACATTATCAGAAGTGATACTCTGAGTTTATCACAATGCTTTCTCATGGGATTGGCTGAGACTGTCAAGGAGGCAGATCGGGGGCAAAGCCAAACACAGCCCTGGCCAATCAGCATCTCCTCATAGAGATGCATTGTATCAATGCATCTCTATGAGGAAAGTCCAGTGTCTCCATGCAGAGGGAGGACACACTGAATGTCAGTGCTGCGCACTAGTAGCCATCTGAGAAGTGGCCAGTGGAATTATCACTAGGCTGCAATGTAAACACTGCATTTTCTCTAAAAAGACAGTGCTTACTGCAAAAAGCCTGAAGATAATGATTCTACTCACCAGAACAAATACAATAAGCTGTAGTTGTTCAGATGACTTTTTTGTCCCTTTAAACTACAATAAATGTTTTTAGAAACCAGTCTATATAAATGACACGTTGTTTCCTCCACTAAATGCCAAGTTTAGAAATTCAGACTAAAATATCCAAACATGTTTTAGCTAAGTTGGAGAATTTCTCCACATGACCACTTTTACCAGCCTTGTTTTGGAGTAAAATGTGCCCTTTTCTTATAAAAGAAACATAACAATTCTCTGTTTGGTGATTAAACCTGATTGTTTATGAGCTTCTTTCTATGGTAGTAAGCCAATCACATGGTACATTTACAGAGAGTGATAGAGCTGAGACTTTTGCATAGATGATTGTAGCTGGGTTTACAGAGAGACGATGTGCTGTCAACATCGATATTTATGGCAGTCTGTGTGTGATGCCACAGTAAGCATTGGTTTGTTGGTGGCATGCGTATGTTCTTCACTGTTTCCATTGGTAAATATATATACTGTTTTATGGCTGCAGAGTTTGGATCCGCTGCCTATGAGTGGTCCTGATTTTGGATCATCTGGAGATGATGCTGATCTCGTGGAAGTGGAACCACAGAAAAGGCAAGAAATTCTAGAAAACAAAGATGTAAGTATCTTCAGTTTCTACTTATTTATTTGTCAGAGGGACGCTCCACACACCTAAAGCAGTTTGTATCCTTGCCCAGAGCACCTGCCTTGCAAACACTTCTTGTTGAGGTGCATTGGGAAGTCTATGATTTGACAGCCACAGAAAGTGGAGTTAGATGCTAATGTGCATGTGAAATCACAATGGATTCTGATTTTTTCTTTTTTTTCTTTAAAGGGATATGCTAAGCACCAAAAAAACTAGTGTAATTAAGCAGTTTTGGTGTGTCGATCATGCCCTTGCCATCTCGCTACTCAAGTCCCTGACATTTAAAGGTTGAATCACTTTTGTTTCTGTTTATACAGCCCTAGCCACAGTGTTCTTTCAAGGTCATAGGAAAAGGAAAACTGAAATAAAATGAACATGACAGTTCCACTTTAAGTGAACACTATAGTCACCAAAACAACTTTAGCTTAAATTAAGCAGTTTCGGTGTATAGATCATGCCCCTGCAGTCTCAATACTCAATTATCTGCCATTTAGGAGTTAAATAACTTTTGTTTCTGTTTCTGCAACCCTAGCCACACCTCCCCTGGCTGTGACTGACACAGCCTGCATGGAAAAAAAGAGAAAGTTTAATTGTCAACCAGATGTTACGAATTTTAAAAGTGGTTATCCCCTGCTCTGTAAATTGAACTTTAATTACATACGAGAGGCTCCTGCATGGTCTAGAAAGCTATTAGCAGAACAGAAGATAATACATTCTAAATTTAAACAGAATTTGTAAATAAAGGAAGTGTAAACATTAGGTAACTATTTACAGGAAGTGTTTAGGGAGGCAGTGTAAGTATCATGCAGGGAGATGTGACTAGGGCTGCATAAACAAAGTGATTTAAAGGGACGCTATAGTCACCAGAACAACTACTAATGTAGTTGTTCTGGTGAGTATAATCAATGCCTTCAGGCATTTTAATGCAAACACTGCCTTTAGAGAGAAGGCATTGTTTACATTGCCCCTAGGGACACCTCCAAGTGACCACTCCTCAGATGGCCACTGGAGGTGCTTCCTGGCACAGTAGGTAGCACTGCCGTTCCGCATCTACACGCTTTGCTTGGGGACGCAGAATTTTCCTCATAGATGCATTTATTCAGTGCACCTCTATGAGGAAGTGCTGATTGGCCAAAACGGTGTTTGGCCCCGCTCCCTTGCTGATTTTAGCCAATCCAATGCTTTCCCTGTGGGAAAGCATTGGATTGGCTAAAAATCGGAAAATCTGATGATGTCACCAAGGGGCGAAGCTAGCGCTGGCCGACCCGCACGGCGCTGGAAATAAGGTGAGTTTTAATTCCTTTTAAGGGGGCTAAGTGGGGGGAAAGCCACCTAAATAGTGGGTTAAACTTTATAGGGTCAGGAATACATGGTTGTGTTCCTGACCCTAGAGTGTTCCTTTAACTGTTAAATTACAGAGAATTGAGCAGTGAGGCTGCAGTAGCATGTTCTGTACACCAAGAGCACTTCTTTATTAAGATAAAAAAATTTTGGTGACTGTAGTGTCCCTTTAAGCCAAATAGTTATCGCCTCTCTCTTATCTATTCTCCCAACTTTGCAATTTTGTCTGACAGACATTTTAAGCACCATCACAAGTTTACATTAATGCAAAGTTGATAATGCAGAGAGTACCTGTGCTGGAATGGCCTAGAACTGCAGCAATTTGTAAAAATCCCACAGCTATAAGCCAGTCTCTGAGAGCTGCCAAACTGGCAATAAAAGTTCTTGCTGTCTAAACCACAACTTTTTACTAGGTATATAAGCACAGTGAGCACAAATCATGCACGACTTGGTCTGAGCTCACTGCTCCACAGAGAGAGCCGTTGGCATTAAAATTAAAAAATGTGGGTGAAAATAAATATACAAATTCTCAAATCATTATCTTTACATATTATTAAAATTAATTCTTATGAATGTTTCAAAATTATTTTTGCTCCCATCCTTCCCCAAACTTTTTTAAATTTATTTTTATTTTTGCGTGATCCTATTTGGATATACATACAGAAGAAGAATTTTTTTTATTTTTATTGCTATGGTAACCTGTAATTGTGTTGTATTATAGTGGTTTGTTTGAATTAATAGTTTCATTGGATCATATCACTTATTAATTGGAATGCTATATATTCACTGTGTGCATATTGAGAGCCAGGCTTGACAAAGACTAACGTGGTTGAAACGTTGACTGGTCCATCCGTGGTGATGGAATAAAGTTCACTTTGTAAAATATTTACTATTGTGGTTTTATCCTGTGTGATGAGCAGACCTGCTCCTGGGTTGTTAAGGACTTCATATCTCACTAAAAGCTGCTGAATAGGTGTTTCACGATAAGTATATCATATTTGTTTAATTTGTTTTGTATTTTTTTTCATGCATTATTTATGTATTGCATTAAACATAGATAATCATTTTCGTATCATGGTTACTCTTTTACCATTGCAATTCCCTTATTGGTTTTCCACAATCTAATTTGGGTTAATAAATAAGCCCTTATGTCATTGGAGGTTGTAGCTCTGGCAAGCTCTCGCAGGGCTTGGTCAAGATATAGCGTTACGCTTTAACGCTCCCAGCTCCCAGCAGTAAGGGATGTAAAGATCATTCTCCTTCCTGGAAACATATTTTTTGGAGGGAGGAGGGAGAAAGGATGCCTCTTTGTGATGAGCTTTACATTCTTATACGATTATTCAGACATCAACTAAAAAGTTTGTTCTAAGTTATTATGTTATTATTCATTAGCATTTGAAATGCATTGTTGTGATTGCTTACATTGACAGCATACCAGGTGTTTACTCTGGCTATGCATCATGGGAAGTGTAGTCCACTTAGGTCATCCACTACTGATGTATAATAATCACCTGTGCACAAACGTGAAATAATTTCATTAACCCAAATCTTCTACTCTTATCGTAAGATTGTGGTACAGCATGTCAACTTTGAAGGGCTTGGAAGGACGAAAGATGACCTTGTTATGTATGAAATTGCTGATGTCTTTAAGGCGAAAAATCTTATTGATGTGAGTATTCCAGAGGTGCTCTATTTGAAGTTTAAAGTGGTACTTTAAATCAAGTATGAAGATCAATATATACATATTACTGCACTATAGCAGATTTTTTTATATTTTTAATCTAGTTAGTGGTGCACATTTTACTAAACTATGTTCTACAGTTTGAAAAAAAAACAAAACAGCGCCAGATAGAGGCCAAAAAAAGTCCCTCTCTGGAGTTGTATTGGTTGTAGGGTATTAGGGCATAACCCAAGGATAAAGTGAGTAACACGAAACGAGACCAGAGTGGGTTAACTGGAACAGCGCTCCCAATTAAATTGCTCTGTCTATATGTAGCAAAAGAGTGCCATTCCTAGAGTGCAGATGAACTAAAAAGTAAATATCTTTATTAATCCCTCTTAGGGAAAATCAACCAAAATAATAGTACAAGTGAAAAAAAACCTGAAAAGTGGTTAAAAAAATAAATAAATAAAAAATATATATATATAATGGTAAAAACAGAGCAGTCTGTCTATTTACAAAGCGTTTTACCCTCACAGACTGTACAAGACTCTTGGCTAATATAGAGTAGTCTAGCTGAGATACATTGTTGCAGAACAGCTTGAAAGTAGTAACATGTTCTTTAGCCAGCTGTATGCACTGAGAGGTAAGAATTAGGGAAAGTAACAGTGTATCCCCTAGTCAGTGTATTGGATAGCATGAGTCCTTGGAGCCATGTGCCTATAGTTGCACATGTAGTGATTAACTTTCATATGCTATCCCCCGAGGGTAAAGAAAAAGAGAGAGAACATTAGATATAGGGCTAACAGGGGTTTACCTACAACTGCAAGGTCTAATGATAGAGGAGTACTGGGGAGGAATAAGGCAGTATAGACCCAACTAACAAAAGGTCGGAAAAACTAGCCCAACATAAAATCCTAAATCCCCAATTAGATACTCCATCAAATCCCAAATAGTAGCTAAGGCAATGCTGCATATAGTATGGGTAAGCGGTGATGAGTAAATCCGACTGGATAATAACAGAAGAAAAAAGAAAAACCTTTGAGATACTTTTAACACCTATACCCATATAGAGCAGACAAATGCTTAAATCAAAAGGTCATAGTTAAAAGTTTGTATAGCACACCCTTAGTGTACTGCATGTGGGGTAGGATATTAGGGTATAGTAAAAGTGAGGTTCCGATCTGTTACAAAAGGCTAGCTGTGCATAAATAAATGCTAATATGCCATCCCCGGTAGCGCAGAACTTCACACTGTCCCTAAAGAACATTAACTCCAATAGCCCCAGCCCTAGTCATACAAAGACCTAGAGAGCCCCCCTGCCCAGAAAATAACAGACTTGGTAGTGCTAGTCCAAGATAGACTGCATAGTAGAAATGGTTACGCTCAACGCGCGTTTCGGTGCCAACATGCGCCTTTGTCAAGAGCTCATGTTCTATGTTCTACAGTTTAAGCCTAAACAGATATTGTGATTTTATTGTATGACATCACTTGTTTCTATATCTACTGATTTCAGTTCGTATGAAGGGGAGCTCTGTGCATTGCCGTTCTGCTATGTTAATATCTGTTTATAAATCTGTGGTTTATTATATATATATATATATATTTTTTTTTTTTTTTAATTACAGTGTACCTGTAAAAAATATATATATATTATTTTTTACATGTAGTGTTTTTAGGGCTTCTGGGACTTAAATGCCATAGAATTGTATTTATACATTGGGCAAGCTAGTATATTATAAATAACTTTGACACTTCTATTCTCCCGGGTTAGAGGTATAAATTACAGGAATGCTGGCCAGGGAGGCCTTTCAGAAATCTCACAGTTAATTCAACCCAATCCCATAATGCTTAGCGCACACTTCACCAAACATGTCAGTATGCAACATTAATTGCACTATAATAATCTGTACATTAATCTTTTGATTGTTTTATTTATTTATTTTTTTATCCCATAACTTCAGGTTATGAGAAAATCCCATGAAGCCAGAGAGAAGTTGCTTCGCATGGGGGTGTTTCGGCAGGTGGAAGTCCTGATTGACACCAGTGAAGGTAAGAAATGACACGATACCATAACATGTAGCTTGACTCCTTTTCATGACCTCCTTTAAACTGATATGTCTCATGTATGTGCTACTGAATGACAGCTGTAACATAGTTGGAGGAAATACGTGTAGCGCTATTTTAGCGTCTTTCCTACTTTTCAAAAGACTGTGCAAAATAAAAAGGTTTAGTTCGTGTTTGATGTTCCTGTTGCAGAACAGGTAACACAGCGCAGCCAGTCCCCTCGTGCAGCGCCTGACACAGCGCAGCCAGTCCCCTCGTGCAGCGCCTGACACAGCGCAGCCAGTCCCCTCGTGCAGCGCGTGACACAGCGCAGCCAGTCCCCTCGTGCAGCGCGTGACACAGCGCAGCCAGTCCCCTCGTGCAGCGCGTGACACAGCGCAGCCAGTCCCCTCGTGCAGCGCGTGACACATCGCAGCCAGTCCCCTCGTGCAGCGCGTGACACAGCGCAGCCAGTCCCCTCGTGCAGCGCGTGACACAGCGCAGCCAGTCCCCTCATGTGAAAGTGCCGAAGATGTCACACAGTGCGGTAAATTTCCTTGTCAATCACACATGTGCATAATGCAGGCAAACATGTAGCTCTCACAGAGATTGATTGGAGCACTGTGCGTGTACACTCATAAACACACGTTCAGTGCTTTCCTTAATTCATATCAACGGAAGGCAGTTGCTTGTCTTCCAACTGATTATTCCTTTACTTGTACACAAAAAGCTGAACATATATACAGATCCTGCACCTTTACTATTCTTAATGGTGACCTCTGTTCCATCCCTGAGAAGACACTCCGTTTCCACTTTAATTTTCAGGTGAGGATGCTCTTCCCAATGGCTTGGACGTCACGTTTGAGGTTAAAGAACTGAGAAGGTTAACTGGGAGCTACAATACCATGGTTGGCAATAATGAGGGCAGCATGGTAAGGTTGTGGAGTTCTGTGATCTTCTAATATTCTGCATCTCATTGAAGAGACGATGAGCGGTTACCTCGCAGGATGCCGTCCATAAGTGACCTCCTTATTTAGTAGAATGGATTTGAGCTGTAGATTGCACTAGCTAAATTCAAAGCAAATGTAGAAATGCACAGAACAAAATCATTTCTCAATTTTTTTTTTTCCTCTCCTGATTCCTTTTTTTTTTTTATAAAGCATCTGTCACCTCCACCAAAAAACAAATAAGCATTTCAGATAGATAGAAACTATATGAAATTCTTATAAAGACTGTGTTGAAATTTCAACGTGGTAAAAAGATTTTATAAATCAAAGTAGGGACTATTTTGTCTTTAGTTATTTTCCAAAGCTTGACAAAAAAGATGGAGTTACCTATGTCAAGCTTGGTCATGGCCTCAGCCGTCCTGCGTGAGTGTACAGCAATGACGTGGGCTGCCGGCAGGTGAAATGGCAGGAGCTGAACAGGAAGCATCGGATCAAGATGGCAGCAACCCCTGAAATTTGAATTCCTTTTTAATTCCCACCAATGCTCACTTTACTGAACAATCCTGGGATTCTTGGCCACTTTGTATAGTCATTTACGATTTACAAAAACATTTTACTAAATGATTGTAAAAAGGTTGTATAAAATTGTAATAGTTCTATTTGGTAAGGTTAGAGCATTATCCCATGTAATACAGGAATTCACCGCTGTCCTTATTATTGGAAAATAAAATGTACCTGCTTTGTAGGTTCTTGGGCTGAAACTTCCCAATCTCTTTGGTCGTGCTGAGAAGATGACCTTCCAGTTCTCTTACGGAACAAAAGAAACCTCTTATGGTCTGTCTTTCTTCAAACCTCAAGTTGGCAATTTTGAAAGAAAGTAAGTTGGTGCCCTGTTTTAAAAGGTTTTGCTCACTGACCGGTTGCATTTTACCTTTGTTGCTAAATAGCAAAAAGAAAATTCATAAATACACCTCATTGGAGGCTTCTTAAGCTGTTATTGATCAATCAAGCAGTATAACCGTTCTGATCAATATACACACCGTAATTATTATATGATTGTAGAATGTGTCCCGCTTGTGGGTGCTTTCTAAGACAAATGATTCAAGATAGATCTCCTTAAAAAGATGGCTTTGTTTGTTGTGTTGTTCGTCTTGATTGACAACACTGTGAAATGGTCTTTGGGGCTGCTGAAAGGGAAGTGTGATGATACAAGCCATCATGGGTATTCAGTAGCCAAGGGACAACATGAATGAAATCTCAAAAATAGGATGTGGGAGAGGGGAAAATAATATAGGATTGGAGCCTGAATGTGGGGCATGTATAGGTTTATCTATTTAATTAATCTGCTCCCTTACTTAAACAGCCCTTTCAATTCAGTCCTGAAAATCACATAGCAGAATAAATACGGATTTTCTACAAAAACATAGTGAGGTTTGATTATCTGGATCTGCATAACTTTAAATCTACGTGCTGCATTATAGGGGGTCATGGCACACCCCTGTGTGAGCTAAAGTAGCTGAGCAAGTTACACATATAGTTTGTAGTTTTATTTCTCCCAAATAGTATAACGAAAAGAAATGCTTGGGGGCAACATTAAACTAAATCTTGTATTTTTTCTGCATCTCTGGTATGTTTTTAGTCTGTGAAATACTGTAAAGTTTTTGTTTGATTTTTAACTTGTTTTGTATTTATTTATTTTTTTTGTAGTTTTTCTGTCAACTTGTACAAAGTTACTGGTCAGTTCCCCTGGAGCTCATTGCGAGAGACTGATCGTGGCATCTCTACTGAAATCAGTGTAAGGAACAGACTTTTTAAGTAAATACAGAGAACCCCTTTATTTCCTCCTCCTTATTGGAAGCCATTGCTTGAATGACTTAGCCTGACATACATTGTCCACATTTACCAACAGTTCCCTATATGGAAAACCAGCCATACATTGAAATGGGAGGGGGTTTGGCGTGAACTCGGCTGTTTGGCAAGAACGGCATCTTTCGCCATCCGGGAAGAAAGCGGACACACTCTCAAATCGTCTCTATCTGTAAGGAGACATTCCTCATTTCATGAAACCACACATGAAGCCAACGCCTTTCAGAGTGTCACTAATCACTGATTTCTGCTCTGTTTTAGCACTCAATGGTGATAGATTCTCGTAATTCTTCAATTCTGCCAAAGAGAGGGGCCTTGCTGAAAATCAACCAGGTACAAGCC
This sequence comes from Pelobates cultripes, assembly GCA_933207985.1. Taxonomy (NCBI): domain Eukaryota; kingdom Metazoa; phylum Chordata; class Amphibia; order Anura; family Pelobatidae; genus Pelobates; species Pelobates cultripes. The sequence goes on along the minus strand of OW240914.1, from coordinate 351,900,689 downwards.
GCCGTTACACTGTATAAATAATCCCAAGCAAACTGCTGTGGGTTCGATTTGCCTTGTACTAGTGTAAATACATGCTCTAGGCTCACTAACCAGAGCCCCAAGTAGAATTACAAGATCAATCCAGATAAGCTTGTACATAGGTTGGTTGCTCCTTGAATAGTGCTGCTCTGTAGTACAGGTGATGTGCTGCAGTTTGGAGAACTCCTTCCTGTGGGATTCCTGTTTGGTTTATGAATTGGTTTGCTTGCTTTAACATGGAAGTTGTACACATTGCAGGGCAGCTCCTGGTCTGCTGTGAAGCAGGATTCACGACATCCGGCTTCTGCAGAGCTGCACGTACAGACTCCAGGCACCATGACCACCTAAATTACCGAAACTCACTTTTAGCTCTGATGATTATGTGTGATCGTTCGATCATGTTTTCCAGTATGGGAATAAACATTGTTTTCTCATGCCTCTGGATTGTTTACAGAGCCCCATGTTTTTTTTGGGGGGGGGAGGGGGGACATGTTTTAGTTATCCCCAGTGAAGGGATAAGATGGTTTGACAGTACTTATGCCTGTTTCCATAGTAACCCATGAATGCTTCTTTGCAGGAATTGGCTGGGTATACAGGGGGAGATGTCAGCTTTTTGAAAGAGGACTTTGAACTGCAACTGAATAAACAGCTTTCCTGGGATTCTGTGAGTACTTCACCCTTTGTACTACACCACAGAAATGTTGGTGTATTATAAATCTAACGATGCCAGGTTCTTGTGTGGTTGGTACATTTGGAACAGAGGGAATGACTTCACAACTCTCATGTAAATTACTTGTAACTGAGAAAACTTTTATTTTAATATTTTTGCACATTACACAGACATGTATTTTGTGCACACAAAAATGCATCAATCAGGTTGTTTATTTTGTGAACTTTTATTGTGATTCCTGTGTTTTATGTGTGAGTATTAGTGCAGTGCTTGTAACAGTAGATCTCCACATTGGAACTGACATTCCCTAATATATTGCACTAGGTACTGTCTACATCCCTATGGGGTGGAATGCTGGTCCCTATTGGAGACAGACCATCCAGTATCGCTGATCGGTGAGTATTGCAGCACTGTCTGCAGTCTGATTCTGTATCTTGTTTATATTTACAATAACAAGAATGTGACTTGTGTAAAGTAATAAAAGTATAATTCTGAGTGCTTTGAAAATGAAATGCTGAGAAACATTCTAACACATTAATCCTTTGCCAAGCTCTGCATTTTCTGAAAACCATAAAACCATCATAGAAAGTTAAGGTAATAAAGGTCTTATTCACCGTAGGGTTTCACTTGTATCCTCCTTGTTAAACGGCCTCTCAAACCACCATCACACCTGTATGGCTGAAACACTGGCAGGGTTCAGCATTTACCCCTTAAGGACACAACTTCTGGAATAAAAGGGAATCATGACAGAATATTTCCATCATGTGTCCTTAAGGGGTTAAACTTGGAAATGAAATCTCAAAATCATGGCAACAGCAGGTTTAAAAAAACAATTCTCCAACTTGGCAATGGTCATAGCTTGACTATTTTAGTCTTCATATTGCAGTTCAGACATTGGCCTTGATTGGAAATTGTTTATAAAAAAAAATCATTTGAAAAGCTTATCCAGATATCTGTAAAATTGAGGCCTTAATTTGCTCAAATTCAGAGTTAGGTGTATAACACGTCCAACTTGGACTGAGAAAGCCAAACCGCGGTCCATGCGTGATCTGCGTCCGATCAATGTGAACCTTGGGCTTTCTGGAAACTGGTAGAAGCTGTGTTTATATCCTCATTGTGTTCACTCACTTCTTACCCAGTGAATTAAAACGTTTATTTTTCAGGTTTTACCTCGGAGGACCAACAAGCGTACGAGGCTTTAGTATGTACAGCATTGGGCCGCAAAGTGAAGGTATGTCTTGTAGCACAATTTGTTGGCATTATATACAGAATATCATTGGTTAATAATATAAATTAATAAATATATATCATCAATTAATAATGTGAACAAAAGGAGCCAGTTTTCTGGATGTATTCATCCTGAGAGGATAGGATTCAAAAAAGCACATTACTGATAACAAAAGGGTTGGACTCTGAAAGCAGTTACTAAATATGACCAGTAGGAGGCACAGTTCTACTGTTTATTATTAGTTACAGTTTCAGTTTCCTACTTTATAATCTACATTTTGTTTTAGGCTGAGAATAATATATGTTGCAAAAATAACAATTCATCTTTTATATATGATTTACAGTGCACTTATATTTCTTATTTTCTTCAATGTAAAGACGTCTGTATTTTAAAATGCCATGTTCCTATATATTTGTGGAAATGAAGGGGTCAATGTTTGTCCTAATTGTATTACAAGTAGCCTGTTGATCCAGTTTTTTTTTTTTTTGGGAGATGCAACGTATCCCTGCAGACGTAGCTCTAGTCTAGTGATGACAGGTCTGTCCGAGTTGCCACTTTGATTTATTTAACCCCTTAAGGACCAAACTTCTGGAATAAAAGGGAATCATGACATGTCATGTGTCCTTAAGGGGTTAAAGGTCTTGTGGCTCCTAGACGCAGTATTAAGCATTTTTAGCATGTTTAATAAAATGATTCAGATCTTTTCTCAGTAGTTTTACAACTGAATAAATAGAAATGTCTAAAATGTTTAATCTGTATACTTTCTCTAAGCCATATAACTACCGCCTAGATTTAGAAACCCATGGATAAAATATGATACGGTTGTAGAACAATTTCTTCCAGAGTTTGTGGAAGGTGTCCAGAAGTCCTGAATCTTGTGCTCACAAAATCATAGTAAATATCATCCCAACAAAGCTCAAATGAGGTTATTCACAAACTGGCAAAACCGAGGTTAAAATAGCTGATTTGGAATAATTCTTTATACCAGCTATAGTGATGGCACTGCTATTTTAGCTTCAATTTTGGTATTTTGAGTTAATTGCTAAAATTCATTGTTTAGCAAAAAACCCATTAATGGATAAAAATGGCAGATTTTACATTATAGTGACTTAATGATCATCAGTGATGATGTGGAAATAATCTGCTTGAAATGTACGTTTTTTTTTTTGTTTTTGTTTTTTTTTTTAAACTTTATTTTACAGGTGATTACCTGGGAGGAGAAGCCTATTGGGCGGGAGGTGTTCACCTGTACACCCCTTTACCTTTCCGTCCTGGTCGTGGAGGATTTGGCGACCTTTTCAGAACACATTTCTTCCTTAATGCCGGCAACCTCTGCAATCTAAATTATGGTAAATTTTAATATAATTTATTTTATTTTTTTAATTGTTTTATATTGTGTATTTTGTAAATGTGTGGCTTCTACAGCATCTTTCTCAGCATCCAAAGCTAGATCTGTGTGCTGTACTGGACCCCGTAAGATTGACACCACTGTCTGTCTATGGATTACTGGCTTTTACATTGGGATCTTTTAATGTGTACCTGAGATGCATTGAATCATGGGAAGATTATACTACATTGACAAGTAGTGATGTCCCGAACGGTTCGCCGCGGACTCATCATTGAGTAAACTTTGACCCTGTACCTCACAGTCAGCAGAAACATTCCAGCCAATCAGCAGCAGACCCTCCCACCTCCTGGACAGCATCCATTTTGAAGCTGCATTCTTAGTGAGCTGTCCAGGAGGTGGGAAGGTCTGGGAGGGAGGGTCTGCTGCTGATTGGCTGGAATGTGTCTGCTGACTGTGGTACAGGGTCAAAGTTTACTCAATGATGAGTCCGCGGCGAACCGTTTGGGACATCACTATTGACAAGGCATCATGGGAACATTGGAGACACCTACCACTGATTTGGTGCAGTGGAGGCATCTGTGTGGTGAACCTGTTTCGCTGCACACATCCCCCTAGAACGCCCTTCAACAATGGGTATAGGGGTCAATAAAATGACCGTTCCTCTCTAAAGGTTATGGAGTTGTGCTAGAATGCTCTCTTTTTTTCTAATGAATCTCCACTCCACAGGAGAGGGACCGAAAGCTCATCTCCGCAGGTTGGCTGAATGCATACGCTGGTCATACGGAGCTGGGATAGTTCTTCGCTTGGGAAACATTGCCAGACTTGAGCTGAATTACTGCATCCCAATGGGTGTTCAGAGTGGAGACAGGTATACCGTCTTGTTTCGTGTGACTGTTTTAGCAGATACATTTTTTTTAATTCTTTGGCAATGTGGAGCGTAAGCCTAAACTGCTTGCGTAGTGTTATGACAATATTTTATATTTCACTGTAGAACTTGTTAATCGTCGTAATTCTCGCTCTTATATTTTCAGAATATGCGATGGGGTACAGTTTGGAGCTGGCATAAGGTTCCTCTGAATTATGGATGAACAAATCTCATCTGAATGAAATCACAGCACTATATGGATATTGCAATTATTTTTTTCTTAACATTTTAAGATATTCTTTGTCTACTATATTTTCTGCGTCTGTTTGTACCAACTACTGCATTATAAAAAGAAACCGCAGGATTATCACTTGTGTGTTATTTGATTTGATTTCAGTCTTCATTATAATATCACTGCTCTGATCTAGCTCGCTACCCGAATATTGTTCCATATATTAAACCTTGAGAGTATCATAAAAAAAAAAAAAAAATTTATACACTGCGTGGTGGGATAGCATACCTTGTATAACAATGTAACATTGTATTGTCTTTTCTACAGCAGTTTGATAGGGTCTCTGTCAATTAAAGAGGTTGTGGCAGGTAGAATATTGTTGTATAAGCAGTGCAGAATGCACACACTAAAAGGGGAGTAATACTGCCGGGGTGCTCCAGGAGGGCAAAGCAATCTCTAAATACACACTGGGAAAGGGGAGGTGGGGTTCCAAGATGTTGATACACTATGCCAAAGGGTTCCTCAGGAAAAATGAATTGGGAACCCCTGGAGTAGAGAAACTGCTGGAGTTGATAAAAGTGGTCAAGAACAATTTTGAGGGTAAACAAGATGGTGACTGGGACACCTGCCCAGAGGGTGCCAAGTGTAACATGCCAAGATATGGACATCTAAAGATATGAAAACACAATGAATCCAGACACCTCCATGTAAGGGTTCGTTTAACGCTGAAGAGCAATATAGTAAAATTAGTTTCATATAATATGTAAAGTGAATGCAAACTGTACAAAACATTCCATTAAACCCTACAAGGACAAGATAATGTATGTTTAAACATCGCAAAAATTACAGTGTCCGAAAAGTGAAGCACCTGTGCACCAAAATAGTTTGCTGCTAAACGTGTCCCTTTAATCAGTCATATGGATGGCATTCTTTGTCAGCATGGTGTCACAGGAGATGGGACTCCACGTACGTGTTCTCTTAATTATACTTTGTATCGTCTCGTCTAATATTCCCCCTACATTTACCGAACAGACTCAGTGTTAACAGCTCGTAATCACCAACCACCCTTAGCTGTTAACCACAAAACAAGCATTCCCTGCATGGCTGCCATTCGTATATACGAACGCACCTGTGCAAACAAGGATTAATTTCTTAACAGCCAGGGGATGCGTTCATCAGTTTGTCCCGAAAGTGACCGGCCAGCCTGACTAATTCTCTGGAATTGTTTTGGGCTACCACCTCATGGCCGGTCGGTCAAAATTTTGCACGAACATAACTTTCGTTTTACTGAACCGATCTGAGCACTTTTTGGATATGTTGTGCGCTCAGATCGGGGCTATTCGGGAATATAATGTTTTGTGGGGTTCCTGTACTGTTAATGTATTTGTGTGATATGTAAAAATTGTAAGTTTTCCTATTTGAGAGATACTTGGATTAGCTTAATTTGAGCTCAATTATCTCTCAAACACAATGGCTTGTGGGAAGGAAACCCCTGTGATTTTTGGATTGGAAGCCCCATGCTAGGGGCACTGCATAAAAGCAGAGTGGCCTAATAAAGTCAGATTGCTGCTTTTACCCAATACGACTGGTTGCATCCATTATATTGGGGAAATTCTACAACGGAAATACTTTCACTATATTCAGCACATCTGGAATTAGGACTAATGGAGGATTGAAAGAATAACGGCAATAGACTCTCAAACCTGTGACACATGGCATCACCCAGAGAACCACAGGTAAGAAGTCCTAAAACGGTTCGACTACTTACATAGAGAGGTTTTCTTTTCAATGATTTGTGGTGGTTATGGTGCTTGGAGTTTCCATTTGAAGCAGGCAAACCTTGTGCTAAGCAAAGACCATTTATTGGGCAATGGCTCAAGATAAGTTTCCTTATTTGCACACTGATTCAGGGACAGACTGACAGACTCCCACATTCTCTGATTCAGGGACAGACTGACAGATTCCCATGCTCACTGATTCAGGGACAGACTGACAGATTCCCATGTTCTCTGATTCATGGCCAGTCTGACTGTAGATAGTAAATACCATGTATCAGGGACAGACTGACTGCAGATAGTAAATACCAGTATCAGGGACAGTCTGACTGCAGACAGTAAATACCATGTACCAGGGACAGTCTGACTGCAGACAGTAAATACCATGTATCAGGGACAGTCTGACTGCAGACAGTAAATACCATGTATCAGGGACAGTCTGACTGCAGACAGTAAATACCATGTATCAGGGACAGTATGACTGCAGACAGTAAATACCATGTATCAGGGACAGTCTGACTGCAGACAGTAAATACCATGGATCAGGGACAGTCTGACTGCAGACAGTAAATACCATGTATCAGGGACAGTCTGACTGCAGATAGTAAATACCATGTATCAGGGACAGACTGACTGCAGACAGTAAATACCATGTATCAGGGACAGTCTGACTGCAGACAGTAAATACCATGTATCAGGGACAGACTGACTGCAGACAGTAAATACCATGTATCAGGGACAGTCTGACTGCAGATAGTAAATACCATGTATCAGGGACAGTCTGACTGCAGACAGTAAATACCATGTATCAGGGACAGTCTGACTGCAGATAGTAAATACCATGTATCAGGGACAGTCTGACTGCAGATAGTAAATACCATGTATCAGGGACAGACTGACTGCAGACAGTAAATACCATGTATCAGGGACAGACTGACTGCAGACAGTAAATACCATGTATCAGGGACAGTCTGACTGCAGATAGTAAATACCATGTATCAGGGACAGTCTGACTGCAGATAGTAAATACCATGTATCAGGGACAGTCTGACTGCAGACAGTAAATACCATGTATCAGGGACAGACTGACTGCAGACAGTAAATACCATGGATCAGGGACAGTCTGACTGCAGACAGTAAATACCATGGATCAGGGACAGTCTGACTGCAGATACTATGTATCAGGGACAGACTGACTGCAGACAGTAAATACCATGTATCAGGGACAGACTGACTGCAGACAGTAAATACCATGTATCAGGGACAGTCTGACTGCAGATAGTAAATACCATGTATCAGGGACAGACTGACTGCAGATAGTAAATACCATGTATCAGGGACAGTCTGACTGGCAGATAGTAAATACCTCATGTATCAGGACAACAGTCTGACTGCAGATAGTAAATGTACCATGTATCAGGACAGTCTACACCGCAGATAGTAAAATACCATGTACCAGGGACAGTCTGACTGCAGACAAAATACCATGTATCAGGACAGCCCTGGACTGCAGATAGTAAATAATTATGTATCAGGACAGTCTGACTGCAGACAGTAAATACCATGTATCAGGGACAGTCTGACTGCAGATAGTAAATACCATGTATCAGGGACAGACTGACTGCAGATAGTAAATACCAGTATCAGGGACAGTCTGACTACAGACAGTAAATACCATGTATCAGGGACAGTCTGACTGCAGACAGTAAATACCATGTATCAGGGACAGACTGACTGCAGACAGTAAATACCATGTATCAGGGACAGTCTGACTGCAGACAGTAAATACCATGTATCAGGGACAGTCTGACTGCAGATAGTAAATACCATGTATCAGGGACAGTCTGACTGCAGACAGTAAATACCATGTATCAGGGACAGTCTGACTGCAGATAGTAAATACCATGTATCAGGGACAGTCTGACTGCAGACAGTAAATACCATGTATCAGGGACAGACTGACTGCAGATAGTAAATACCATGTATCAGGGACAGTCTGACTGCAGACAGTAAATACCATGTATCAGGGACAGTCTGACTGCAGACAGTAAATACCATGTATCAGGGACAGACTGACTGCAGACAGTAAATACCATGTATCAGGGACAGTCTGACTGCAGATAGTAAATACCATGGATCAGGGACAGACTGACTGCAGATACCATGTATCAGGGACAGACTGACTGCAGATAGTAAATACCATGTATCAGGGACAGTCTGACTGCAGACAAATACCATGTATCAGGGACAGACTGACTGCAGACAGTAAATACCATGTATCAGGGACAGTCTGACTGCAGATAGTAAATACCATGTATCAGGGACAGTCTGACTGCAGACAGTAAATACCATGTATCAGGGACAGTCTGACTGCAGACAGTAAATACCATGTATCAGGGACAGTCTGACTGCAGACAGTAAATACCATGTATCAGGGACAGTCTGACTGCAGACAGTAAATACCATGTATCAGGGACAGTCTGACTGCAGACAGTAAATACCATGTATCAGGGACAGTCTGACTGCAGACAGTAAATACCATGTATCAGGGACAGTCTGACTGCAGACAGTAAATACCATGTATCAGGGACAGTCTGACTGCAGACAGTGTATCAGGGACAGTCTGACTGCAGACAGTAAATACCATGTATCAGGGACAGTCTGACTGCAGACAGTAAATACCATGTATCAGGGACAGTCTGACTGCAGACAGTAAATACCATGTATCAGGGACAGACTGACTGCAGACAGTAAATACCATGTATCAGGGACAGTCTGACTGCAGACAGTAAATACCATGTATCAGGGACAGTCTGACTGCAGACAGTAAATACCATGTATCAGGGACAGACTGACTGCAGACAGTAAATACCATGTATCAGGGACAGTCTGACTGCAGACAGTAAATACCATGTATCAGGGACAGACTGACTGCAGACAGTAAATACCAGTATCAGGGACAGTCTGACTACAGACAGTAAATACCATGTATCAGGGACAGTCTGACTGCAGACAGTAAATACCATGTATCAGGGACAGTCTGACTGCAGACAGTAAATACCATGTATCAGGGACAGTCTGACTGCAGACAGTAAATACCATGTATCAGGGACAGTCTGACTGCAGACAGTAAATACCATGTATCAGGGACAGTCTGACTGCAGACAGTAAATACCATGTATCAGGGACAGTCTGACTGCAGACAGTAAATACCATGTATCAGGGACAGTCTGACTGCAGACAGTAAATACCATGTATCAGGGACAGTCTGACTGCAGACAGTAAATACCATGTATCAGGGACAGTCTGACTGCAGACAGTAAATACCATGTATCAGGGACAGACTGACCGCAGACAGTAAATACCATGTATCAGGGACAGTCTGACTGCAGACAGTAAATACCATGTATCAGGGACAGACTGACTGCAGACAGTAAATACCATGTATCAGGGACAGTCTGACTGCAGACAGTAAATACCATGTATCAGGGACAGACTGACCGCAGACAGTAAATACCATGTATCAGGGACAGTCTGACTGCAGACAGTAAATACCATGTATCAGGGACAGTCTGACTGCAGACAGTAAATACCATGTATCAGGGACAGACTGACTGCAGACAGTAAATACCATGTATCAGGGACAGTCTGACTGCAGACAGTAAATACCATGTATCAGGGACAGTCTGACTGCAGACAGTAAATACCATGTATCAGGGACAGTCTGACTGCAGACAGTAAATACCATGTATCAGGGACAGTCTGACTGCAGACAGTAAATACCATGTATCAGGGACAGTCTGACTGCAGACAGTAAATACCATGTATCAGGGACAGTCTGACTGCAGACAGTAAATACCATGTATCAGGGACAGTCTGACTGCAGATAGTAAATACCATGTATCAGGGACAGTCTGACTGCAGACAGTAAATACCATGTATCAGGGACAGACTGACTGCAGACAGTAAATACCATGTATCAGGGACAGTCTGACTGCAGACAGTAAATACCATGTATCAGGGACAGTCTGACTGCAGACAGTAAATACCATGTATCAGGGACAGTCTGACTGCAGACAGTAAATACCATGTATCAGGGACAGTCTGACTGCAGACAGTAAATACCATGTATCAGGGACAGTCTGACTGCAGACAGTAAATACCATGTATCAGGGACAGTCTGACTGCAGACAGTAAATACCATGTATCAGGGACAGTCTGACTGCAGATAGTAAATACCATGTATCAGGGACAGACTGACTGCAGATAGTAAATACCATGTATCAGGGACAGACTGACTGCAGATACCATGTATCAGGACATCACATGCAGAGATTCCCTCCCATCCTCCCTCACTGGGTCTCCCCAGCCCCAGCCTCTCCCATTGGATGCTGATAATAATTGTCTTTTGGTTGCTGCCCCTTCCTGTCCACATGTGATAACCCAGACCTTCCCTGATCAGCTCCCAGCACAGACCCCAAGCCATGAGCTCCCCCCAGGTCAGGACCCCCACTCTGCAGAGTAATAAGATGAAGAAGGATGAGTCTTTCCTGGTGAAACTGGGGGGCACCTTGGTCAGGAAGAAGAAAGCTAAAGAAGGTGAGTGTCTGGGACCCCTGTTTAAGTAGAATCCAGGAGGCTCTTCCTGCTGGTACACATGATGCTGTCTGAGGATGATGGGAGTCAGAGCAGTCTGTTTAGATAGGCTGCTGTTCTGTTTGTACTGGGACCCCCAGTGAATGTCTCATGCTGAGACCACCCAAAGGAGAGTGAGGGGTTATCACAGGCTCTCTGTTGTTAATAGGTGAAGGAGATCTGGTAACAATCGTGTCTTGCTTCACCATAGATACATATTCCTACTACCTCCATATGCTGATGGGTAGCACATGAAAAGTGGTGTCTTGTGGTATATAGAAGTCGTATGCTGCAGGAGGCAAACCTAGTGATAGGAATTTCATAGAAACTGCTCTGATTAGTTAATTGATGTCTATGATGAAGCAAGATACAGGGCAACACTTTTCATGAGCTGCCCATCTGATGGGTGTGCATGTACTTACCACAAGCATTGTCACTGACAGTTGGATCACTGCTCCCATCATGCTAGCACAGCTCTTTGCTGAGGGTAATAGAAATCATAGTCCCAAAAAATCAGCAGGTATTGAGTGTTTAAACCTGAGCCAGGGCTGACAATTTAACCCTCTGTATGGAGAGAGTTCCCTTGCCTACCATTTCACTTATATAATAAAATGTCAAATATACTAAAGGAACTTATAAAGTGTTACTTCGTTCCTGATTCACTGCCTTAAACTAAACATTAAAGCTCCAACATTAAGTTCATTAAAAAGTGATGTTTGTGCATTGGTCTAACAGCTGGTTAAAGGGTTAAAGGGACAGTCATGGGATTGGGAGCTGCAGGCTGGAGGATGCTGTCAGTCATGTGACCCTCAGCCCCCTGTTTGGTATGTGTCTTCATTATCAGCCAACAAAAGGGAGAGACATTCCTGACATTTTGTTGTTTAATGTGAATTGCAAGGTCAGAGCTGGCTCCCCTTGATCTGTGTATCCTGCTGTGTAATGGCAGACCCCCTGGACACACACAGGAATCAACACTGAGGAGTTTATCCCAGAGTACTCTATAGTTCCCACTGCCTAGAGTGTAAGCTCTTGGGAATGGTCGATAATAATCTGATTCTCCATTAATGGCGCATCCTCGTGTTACCTAATAACTCTGCCTACTGTAAAAGTATAATTTACTCTTAAGGCACCAACACATACCGAAGCAATGTTCATTTAGTAGAATCCAAACATATTTGAACAGACCAACTGTTTGGAATTATGCTGTGCAGAAGAGCTTACAATCTAATCTCTTGGTTCAGTAGGACCTCTATAGGTCAGGATTCTATTCCTCTGATCTCTGCGGCTTCCTTTGATCTGACTTTTCCTGTCTCGGTGTGTCGTTTTCCTCCTAGTTCAGAAGATTTAACAGGAAAGCTGTTTGTATATTTTTTGTCTTTGTTTCGACGCTTTGGTTAAATAAGGAAAATGTATTTACTCTCCCTTAAATCTTCACAGGAAATGGAAACGAAAATAGCTGAATAACAGCAGAATTCCGCAGCCAAGGTGAAATAGTTAGGAGCCGTTCTGTGTAGGAAAGAATCACGTATCGAAATTCCACATATAAATCCCCAGCCGCTATATATTTATAGGCCTGACGCCCTAGTGTCCCGTACAATGCGTAGTATCTCCGACAGAGGATAGCAGGAGATGCAGTCTCTCACCTTGCATCACTACATGAACAAATATCCATAAATTCAAAACCAAAAAACGTTACCTGCGCACTATCCCAAATCCCTGTGCATGTATAAATAATATTCTGTTTAAATATCCAGTCACCAGATTATTAAACCCCAGTTTAAGGGACCTGCTAAACTTCGCCAGATCTTATGCAAATAGAGCCGCTTTGATGGCTGTGTCTGTTTCAGAAGGTATGAGTGTCAAACACTTTCCTTGATTTTATTTTTCTGAAAATGTAATATTGTGGAGGGTTATACAGTAACAGGTGCACTTAGTTGCAATTTAAAGTGGCACTATTAAGCTGACCGACACCCCAAATCCCCCCACTCCAAAAAAATAAATTCTTTATGAAATACTCACCTTGGCTGTTTTAAAATTTCACTTAAATGCCAACACAGTCAAAAGACCTACTAAAACAACTGTGACAAACTAATATAATCAGTGAAAAAGGTGCTAAAAATACATTTTAAACTACAATTGTTTATAACAAAAATAAATCTGCTTTTCAAGTGCCAAAACTCCAGAATTATAAACGATATAAGAAAAATTTATTAAAAAAAGACCACTTTTTTCCCTTTTTATAATTTTTTTTTTTAAATTTTTTACAAATTGATGTACTAAGACAAAGTAGGGACTGCTTTGTCTCATGTAATCTCCCTCCACTTGACAAAAGACAGAGTAATCGCCGTCAGGTTTTGTCATTTCCCGCATCAGTCGCTAATGGCGGTTTCAGGGGAAAATGCATTTTCTTGCTGATCACAAGACAATATCAATGAAGGGTCCTGGGGTTTTGTGGGATCCTCCATAGACATCAGAGTTGTACTCTTGCGCATGTGCTCTGCAAATTGAACTTTAATCACACACAGGAGGCTGCTGCAGGATCTAAAAGGCTATTCGCAAAACAAAAGATAAGAAATATTAAACAGAATGTGCAATAAAGGAAGTATACATATTAGATCTTTATCTACAGGAAGTGTTAAGGAGGGCTGCGCAAGTCACATGCAGGGAGGTGTGGCTAGGGCTGCATAAAGAGAAACAAAGTAATTTAACTCCCAGAGAAAGAGCAGTGAGACTACAGGGGCATGATCTACACCCCAAAACTGCTTAATTAAAGGGACACTATAGTCACCCAGATGACTTCATCTAACAGATTTCTGTTTCTAACACTATAGAATCCAGGGCCGGCCTTAGGGGTGTGCGAGCTGTGCGGCCGCACAGGGCGCCTGGGGCGCCATGTGGCCGACACAGCTCGCACAATGCCGGCTACCCGGGTGGAGGATTACATTATTATGTGCAACTGTCTGCCTGTGTGTGTGTGGCTGTCTGCCTCTTTGTGTGTGTGACTGTCTGACTGTGTGTGTGAGTACCTGTGTGTGTGTGTGTGTGTGTGTGTGGCTGTGTGTGACTTTCTGGCTTTGTGTGTGTGTGTGTGTGGCTGTCTGCCTCTGCATGTGTGACTGTGTGTGTGAGAGACTGTCTGCCTTTGTGTATGTGACTGTCTGCATGTAACTGTGTGTGTGTGTGGCTGTATGTATGTGACTGTCTGTACCTGTGTGTTTGTCATTGTCTGCCTGTAACTGTTTGTGTGTGTGTGTGTGTGTTACTGTCTGATTTTAATTGTGTGTGTGTGACTGTATGTATGTAACTGTGTGAGTGTGTTCATCTGTGTGTAACTGCCTGATCCTGTGTATTTGACAGTGTGTATGTATAACTGTGTGCATGTGCCTCTGCAGTCTGACACATCTGGCATGTACTTCTGTTGGCTGGAGACCATAAGTAGCTGTCTTCCTAGTTCCGGACAATCGGAGCACTGCCGGAGATTACCACAGGACACTGCAAGTCCCTAAGCTTGCGAGACAGTTGCGCATGGTCTGCACCCAGTGGAGGGGCATACCAGATTCAGATCAGCATGCCCCTCTCCCAACTAGGGAATTAATATTTGTTTTTAAATCATTATTTATTTAATACACTATAAAAAGAATGGCGGGGCGGGAGGGTATGCTGTGAAGATTTTTTTTTTGCACAGGGCGCCTAAGGTCGGTTGTGTCTATAGTGTCCCTTTAATCCATTCCTTACTGCTTGCATTGTATCATTTAGGTGAGTATTTGTTTTGCCTGATTTTTATTTGAAGATATTTTACTCTGAACTATCTGACACAGTATTGGCTTTTATTTGAAACTCTTTCTTTCCTTTGCTCTCCGCAGCACGGGCGATATTGTTAATGTGCTGGTCCTTGTGACAAGTGGAAAAAGTGACACATTGTGTTGGCAGTAGGAAGAGATAGTGGTATCTCCTGCTGCGTGACCATAGGAGGTCTATAACTGGAGTTTGTCAGGAGAGAAAAACTGCCTTTCTATATCGTCCACTAAAGACAACCCCCTCCCCCGCCCCCGTCCCTCCGAGGCTTTCTGCTTGTGGTTTTCCAAACGTATACCTTATTCACCCTTACTTATAATTTACTTTAATTTCCTGTACCTTTTTAATATTGTCTACCATGAAAGTAATGCAAATGTCTGCCATGTGTGACAGAATGGTGCCAAATGTTTATTCGCTCCAAATAGTTCTTTTCTGCACCACTTCCAATACTTATTTTAATTTTTTTCTGATTCACCATCAATACGGAGCTCCTAGAGAAGAGGGACATTAAGATTAGAAACGGGGAACAGAGGAATAAATGATTTGAGCAATCTCAAATTGTCTGCTCTGCTCTGCTCTAAACATTTACAGGATTATTCACTGAAGCGAGAATTTTCCATTATTCGCTAAGTTGGCTATGATTCTGGTTCAGCTACGTTTTGGTGTTTATTTTGAAATTCACTTTGAATCTGCGGCAATGCTTGTGTTGGTGTGCTTTGTCATTTAGGCGACATGTTGCCGAACTGATCTCATTTAAAAAAAAAAAAAATCACTTTATTGAATGCTGCTTCTCATTTTCCTTGACTTTCCAAAACTTAGACCATGAAAATAATCGCACTGCTTTGTGTAAATGGTGAATAAAAATACGCAGATTTAAGGGCCAAATAGACAACCGATTAGACTTGGAGAATTGTTGGCATTTGGCTATATTGGCCTCAATTCTAGAATTTACTCAGAAATCCTGACTTTAGTGAAAAACCTTACGTGTTTTTTTTTTGTTTTTTTTGTTCTGCAAGTGATCTTTACTTGCCGTATCAATTCCCCCTTGTCGTTACGGGTTTCGATGGTTGAGTTGCTAATCAGAAACATTACACCATTTTATTATGATATATTTTTCACGCCGGTTAGTACATACCATCATTCTCCATATTACACACTGTATTTTGCGACATTATTTTTACATTACGCTGCAATCCTTCCGATAGGATAATCTGATGTCTGTGAATCAAACATTCTCTGTATCCGACGTGTCTAATCCTGTGTTTGTGATTTGCACTGTCAGCCAGCGGGGGTTTAGAGTTCCTTCTTAGTGGTGAGGGGGGGAGTATTCGTTTTCACAGAGGAATTTGGTGCCTGGAGCTCGGGAGGTGGAGGCCAGCCTGTAAATTGCTGGTTTTAAACCAATCTGTGCGAAGTGAGTGCAGGAACTGTGAATTATAAGAAAAAGGAACATCTTCGCAGACATTAACTGCACCCAGCACGGGCTGTGAGATTTTATTTAGCTTTAACATCAGAACGACATTAACACTACAAAACACCTAACCTTAATGTGCTCATAGTGCGTGTTTTTTTTTATTGTTTAATTATCTTAACTTCCATCCAGTTATCAACAGCAAACTACTTTCATTCAGATAAAGTTCCCCTCTCGAAAAGCTAGCAGGTGACATTTGTACCCACTCAGGGGATCCTTTGTGCCTGGTAAGATCCCTACACTGTCAGGTTAACGCTTTGTGTGCAGACAGTCATGTTGGACCGCGCTGTGTGTTCCGGGCATCGGACAGACCCCACGGCGGATTTCACATTGTGTTTTCTATGCCCGCACACGTGTATTCCTGTTAAGGGATTCCCAGGTGGCCATTGAGCCTTGAAAAGGGAGCCTTGGTGACCCAGGACGTCTTTAAATTAAAGGATTACTGCACGTACCATGTCAACATCAGTGGTTGGAAGTGGTTATGGTCCCTTAAGTGGAAGTGGTTATGGTCCCATACTATGCTGCACATACTGAGATTAACCCTTTGTCTGCTGGAGGTGTAACTCCACTTCCGGCAGCGTCATCAGCCAGCCTGGAGCTAGCATTCTGGGCGGGTTAATGCCAATTCTGTACAAATCAACACAACGTACACGAGGGAGTGATAGATGTTAAACCACTCAACACTCCTGTGGGAACATCCCCTTAACCCACCCTAATAACAATACCAAAAAACACGAGAAATGGGTGGAGCTGTGTGTACTTTCCTCTGACTCCGAGATGTCACAGTATCTGTAATCATAAAACAGAGGAAAATAATAGCGCAGCAAAGTCTAATTGAATAATAAAGAAATCAAAAACAATGGGAACACTCACAAATATAGAGCCATAACTACACTTGGCTCTAGTGTGTAGTGCTCCAGGATCCTACGGGGGATCCAAAAACCCACCTCTGTGCTGGAATCACACTGTGGTACACTATGGTGAGGTATTGTTGTTTTTTTATGGGGGTTCAGATGTCTCCGTAAATAAAGGGTTCCCGAATTTACAAAATTTCTGAAATACAGCTATGCAGTATAAAATTAATAAGATTAAAAGAAAAAGCACATCTAAATATAGCAAATACTAACTAAAACGCGTTTCGACGATTCATTGCTTCATCAGTTGGTCTGATATGGTTCTAAAGTGTCTTTTTAAACCCTTTCAATTAGGGCCTTAACTGAGTGTCAAGTCGCTTCTTCGTGGCACGTATGCCAATTCTGTGCTGCTATTATTATTATTATTATATTTTATTTTTGCACAGGGGCCATTTGTTGGCTGAAAGCAGTCAGCTGATGCTCTCAGCAAATGAATGCTGACCAGATTGGCTTCTCCACCTCTGCAGAAACACCTCACCAAACCAGCGGAGAGCCAGGTATGGGGTAAGCTGTTAATAAATGCTTTGCCCCATTCTTGAGGAACCAGGCCAAGGTACTCCTGGGATCATAACCACTACAGCAGGCTAGCGTGTGTCATCTACATCACAAGAAGAGAGGGTAGCTTCTGATATGGAAATTTTATGATGGATAAATCATCCGAGAGAGAGAGAACCAGGTGCTCCTAATTAGATATACGAGCGCTCGGGAAAACCGATAGTAAAACCTTTCTAAATTGTATAGAACCGAATGTAGGCGATGATGGAAGTCCAGCGGTGTTCGGGAGTTTCTGTATCCGATTTCAGTTCGATGAGATTCATGCCCAAACACCGCTGCCTGTGTTCATACGAACAAGATGGCTGCCACCTTGTGGTTGTCCATAGGAATTGCGGCCACCCAGACGAACAATAAGAACACTGCAGTGAAAACCGTTCCAAGGTGTTAATGGGTGTTAACAAGCTCCAGGTAATCCTTTAATTTAAAGACGTTCTGGGTCACCAAGGTGCATCTGTTCAGTTACCCAACAGGATAGCAAATAGGCATGAACACGGTCTTTTATGAGCCTTTTTGCATGGCCCATAGTCCTGAGGCTGGCACACAGGGCCCTCCAAGAACCAGTGGCGAGGTTACTTTCGCCATAAATACCTTTTATCAACTTTTACAAGGTCAGAATAAGTTAGGCTACGCCACTCAGGTCTAGCTATTTTAAGGGCTGCGCTGAGTGGGTGATGCAAGCCATCCATGAAACAGTTAACCAGCTGTCTAGTGTACAGGAGGTCCCTTTCTGAATATCCGAGATTCTTTCACCCGAGGTGTAAATGGGCAAAGAATTTTTCAACTGACTTCCCTTTTCTGTTGGGTAAGATCTGTGAGGTGTGTGTGGTGTGTGGTGTTTTTTTTTTCCTTCCACATGGGGTGGGGTGGTGTGTTTGTGTTTGTGTGTAGACTAAATGGTTATTACTCTGACCTCTCATTCATAGGGAGCTTACAGATGGTAGTTGATTGTAATATATTTTTTCTTTTTAAGGAACAGATGGTATTGTTATGCACTCATACTGCAAGGTATGATCAATGCTTACATTGGATTTGATAGAAAATATATAAATATACTTGGAAAATATAAATATACCCCCCCCCCCCAAAGGTTTTAACACTTACTTACATGATTTGATGAGTTAGCTTAGCAATGTCTATACACATCTATGGCACAATAGAGCTTTTAGGAAATAGGGGAATGGAATGAAAGATATATTATAGGTATTACAGACATTTAAGGAGTACTAAGCACTATACTATAGTCATTTGTACAATTTTTGTAGTTATTAGAATAATCATGTACAGATAAAATTTAAATACACTTTAAATGGATAAAAATTTATATAGACGACTTGAAACTTCACTCGATAATCACTTATACACTTAAAACTGTCTTATGTTGATATTATTTTAGTTAGACAATTACATTATTTAATAAATCCGCAGTTTAGGATCCAAATGAATACACCTGAAAAAACAAAGAATTATTATTTATTTTTTTCTCAATATTTTTTAGGCTCTATCTATATATAGATTATCATGCTCACATCTTCTTCTAATTTTCTAATAGTTATTGGAGTCAATTAATTACTTCATTACTAGAGATAAAAACTAAATATAAGGGTAAATAATAACTATCGTTTTTTTAACTGACTAATGACTCAGTAGGATGAAGACTTGAACATCCCTCCGGGGACTTACTTGGTGTCTTTTAGGGACATTGTATCATATTGGCCTAAACGGTCCATGAGGGGATAATAACCGGGATTATACCCCAAAATGTTTTTAATCCTTTTGTATTTATTTGTGTAGATATAATTTGGTATAGTTTGGGTGCTACTGGGGAGAGGGATGCCTTTTGTGTATCAGGATGTTTAAGATGATTACTTTGAACGTCCAGGGTCTTAATTCTCCAAACAAAAGGACTTTGTTATATAACCTTCTAATCAAAGAACAAATAGAGCTATTCTTTCTCCAAGAAACCCATTGGAGGCTACCAGACAAAGTAACATGGAGAGGAAATTATTTTCCAAATATTATTCATGCATCGGATAATACAAAAAATAAATGTGAAGTGGCAATAATATTCAGTGAATCGTTGCACACTGAGATAATAATATATAAATTGTCTGATCCAGGTATATACCTGGTTTTAATTTGTAAAATAAATGAAATAATCTATACTTTATATTTTTGAGTAAATTTATTGGAATGAATAGAAGATATAAAAGTTGGACAAACTATTTTGGTAGGAGACTTCCATACTGTGTTGGATCCAGAAATGGACAAAAATTGATGAGAGGAGCTGAAATGAATAAAATGGTTATTAAACAGGCGAAATCGCTAAACAAAATAAAAAATGAATTAAATATGTATAATATATGGAGAATATACCATCCTAATGAATATTGGTACACCCATTTCTCAAGAGTCCATTATTCTTATTCCAGACTAGATATGATCTGAATAAAGTCTCCAAAATCTATATAAAAGATATAACGTGGACAGACCACAATGTGGTGATTTGTGAAACAAAAGTATTTAAAAGAAATAATTCAAATATCACTTGGCAATTAAATGATAATCTACTTAAAACCTCTACTAACAGGAGAATGTTTTAGCTAAATATATAAAGATATTTTGAAGAAAATCTGTTAACTCTTCGGTGTGCTTTTAAAGCTGTTATTTCGAGGCAATTTTATTAAACTCCAAGCTCAATTTAACAAAAAACTAAATCTTACTACGCTCCATGCACAGCTGGAGAAGTTTTCACAAATTAATAAACATAATTTAACTCCTGAAAACTCCAAAAAGCTGGCTGAAACAAAGGAGAAGATTAATATTTGTCTTATGGATAGTGATGCACCGAACGGTTCGCCGGGATGACGAACACATGCGCGGTTCGATCCACCCCCTATTCATCATCATTGAGTATACTTTGACCCTGTTCCTCACAGTCAGCAGACACATTCCAGCTAATTAGCAGCACACCCTCCCTAGCAGACCCTCCCACCTACTGGACAGCATCCATTTTAGATTCATTCTCAAGCTGCATGCTTAGTGAGAGGAGGGAAAGTGTAGCTGCTGTTGATTAGATAGGGAAATGCATAGCTAGGTTAGGGTATACAGTGTCCACTACAGTCCTGAAGGACTCATCTGATCTCTTCTGTAAGGACAGCACCCCAAAAAGCCCTTTTTAGGGCTAGAACATCAGTCTGCTTTTTTTTTTTTTTCTGTGTAATGTAATTGCAGTTAGTTGTCTGCCACTGCTGCCAGCTTCTGTGTCAGGCTCACAGTGGATACTGTGCCCAGTGCCACCACTCACTCACTGGTGTCACAATAGCTTGCATTTAAAAACAAAAAACTTTTTTCACAGTTATAGATTGAATAGCAGTTAGTTGTCTGCCACTGCTGCCAGCTTCTGTGTCAGGCTCACAGTGGATACTGTACCCATTTGCCCAGTCAGTGCCACCACTCATATCTGGTGTCACAATAGCTTGCATTTAAAAACAAAAAACTTTTTTCACTGTTCTAGATTGAATAGCAGTTAGTTTTCTCAAAGCGGTGTGTCAGGCTCACAGTGGATACTGTGCCCAGTGCCACCACTCACTCACTGGTGTCACAATAGCTTGCGTTTAAAAACAAAAAACTTTTTTTTCACTGTTTATAGATTGAATAGCAGTTAGTTGTCTCAAAGCGGGTGTGTCAGCCCTACAGCGTGTACTCTGCCAGTTTACAGTGCCACTCATATCTGGTGTCATAATAGCTTGCATTTAAAAACAAAAAACTTTTTTCACTGTTATAGATTGAATAGCAGTTAGTTGTCTGCCAGCGGGTGTGTCAGGCTCACAGTGGATACTGTGCCCAGTGCCACCACTCACTCACTGGTACCCGGACGAAATTTATTTTCACAAAAGGCAATCCCCAACCTGTACTCGATTGTGCAAAAGGAAATAATGGCATGTCTGGCACACAGTGTTGGGGCAAGGGTCCATCTGACCACTGATACCTGGTCTGCAAAGCATGGTCAGGGCAGGTATATCACCTACACTGCGCATTGGGCAAACCTGCTGACGGCTGCCAAGCATGGAATGCGTGGCTCTGCAGAGGAGTTGGTGACACCGCCATGACTTGCAGGCAGGTCTGCTGCCACCTCCTCTACTCCTCCTACTCCATCCTCTTCCATAACCTCCTCGGCTGAGTCCTCTTCTGCTGCTGCGTCTTGCTCCACATCAACGGATAGGGGACGTAACAGTGATTAAACTGATAACAATAGTACTAAACACACCACTCCTATCTGGTGGCACATTAGATTGCACGCGCAGTGCCCCAAATTTGTTGTGATCTGTGAGTAAAGTAAACGGTTGTCCATACAAGTAAGGTTGCAGCTTTTTGAGGGCCCACACCACCGCCAGGCACTCCTTTTCAATGGCAGTGTATCTACTTCCCTGGGCAAAAGTTTCCGGCTTAGATAAGCCCCGGGTTGCTCGCCGCCATCTGCTCCGACTTGGCTCAGTACTGCTCCCAATCCAAACATAGAAGCGTCTGTATGGACGAGAAAGCGTTTAGTTGGATCAGGAGCAGAAAGTACAGATGATTTAATGAGCGCCGTCTTGAGCTGTTGGAAGGCCTGTTCACACTCTGGGGCCCATACTACTATCTTGGGGAGGTTTTTACGCGTTCCTATATGGCACTTACTGGGCTTTAGGGTCAGTCCGGCCTCCCTAATCCGGTCTAGTACGGCTCCTATGTGGGTCAGGTGTTAGGGCCAGGAGCAGCTAAAAATGGCTATATCATCCAAGTAGGCGCAGGCATACTCCTGAAACCCATCCAGTAGCCGATCTACCATCCTCTGAAAGTTAGCCGGGCATTCTTCATCCCGAATGGCATGGCCTTAAACTGATACAGGCCAAACGAGGTGACAAATGCCGACTTGTGGATGGCGTCCTCGGCTAATGGAATTTGCCAGTACCCCTTGCACAGATCTATTGTGGTGAGGTACTGGCCTCTGGCCATTTTGTCTAGGAGCTCGTCTATCCGGGGCATAGGGTAGGCGTCTGAGGTTGTTTTATCGTTTAGCCTCCGGTAGTCTACACAGAAACGGGTCGTGCCGTCCCGTTTCGGTACTAGTACTACCGGGGAGGCCCAGGGGCTGTCAGAGTGTTCTATCACCCCTAACTGCATCATTTCCTCAATTTCTTTCCGCATATTTTCTTTAACTGCTTCGGGTATGCGATAGGCGGTTTGGCGAAGGGGGGTCTGGTCTAGGGTTTCAACTTTGTGAGTGGTTAACGGACTGTACCCAGGTAGGTTGGAAAACGTGGCCCCCTTGTCCTGGATTACCATTCTCCTAACTGTACTTCTCCCAGGTCTCCGCTCTGGCCCTCTAGGTCTAGGAGATCTGGGAGTGGCAAATTATCATAATCTTCAGTGGCAGGTGCACAGATCGCGGTTACCTCTTCAGTGCGTTCGTGGTATGCCTTGAGCATGTTCACATGGAGCATGCGCTTGCCTCCCGTGCCTGTAACCGCACCGATCACAAAGGTGGTATCACAAACCTGCTCTACCACCTTGTATGGGCCCTGCCAGGAAGCCTGCAGCTTGTCCTTGTGGACAGTGTCAATCCATATCTGCCAAGTGACCCTATGTAGGAGGAACAGTCTCTATTCTGCTCTGTGTCAGTGTGTATCAGGGGCTCTGAGGACAGGTGTCAATCCATATCTGCCAAGTGACCCTATGTAGGGGGAACAGTCTCTATTCTGCTCTGTGTCGGTGTGTATCAGGGTCTCTGAGGACAGGTGTCAATCCATATCTGCCAAGTGACCCTATGTAGGGGGAACAGTCCCTATTCTGCTCTGTGTCAGTGTGTATCAGGGACTCTGAGGACAGGTGTCAATCCATATCTGCCAAGTGTAGGGGGAACAGTCCCTATTCTGCTCTGTGTGAGGAGGAGGAATGGGAAATGAGTAGCTCGGCATCCAACCTTGTGCAAATGGGGTCTTTCATGCTGTCGTGTCTGTTGAGGGACCCTCGTATAAAAAGGCTGAAGGAGAACGACCTGTGCTGGGTGTCCACGCTACTAGACCCCCGGTATAAGCAGACAGTGGCGGAAATGTTACCGAATTACAAGTCAGAAAGGATGCAGCATTTGCAAAATAAATTAAAAAGTATGCTTTACACAGCGTATAAGGGTGATGTCACAGCACAACGGGAATCTAACAGGGGAAGAGGTGAAAGTCATACTCCTCCTCCCACGACCACGCCATATCTGCCAAGTGACCCTATGTAGGGGTAACAGTCCCTATTCTGCTCTGTGTCAGTGTGTATCAGGGGCTCTGTGTCAGTGTGTATCAGGGGCTCTATCTGCCAAGTGACCCTATGTAGGGGAAACAGTCTCTATTCTGCTCTTTGTCAGTGTGTATCAGGGATCCTTAGGATAGGTGTCAATCCATATCTGCCAAGTGACCCTATGTAGGGGGACCAGTCCCTATTCTGCTCTGTGTCCGTGTGCATCAGGGGCTCTGAGGACAGGTGTCAATCCATATGTCAATATGTCATATGTCAGGTGTCAATCCATATTGATTGTGATTTAGGAATGTTAGGTGATTTCTGCCCTTTATGGATTAAAACCAGACTCTGTATCAACTGTGTAATTTTCCATGGGAGTTTTGCCATGGATCCCCCTCCGGCATGCCACAGTCCAGGTGTTAGTCCCCTTGAAACAACTTTTCCATCCCTATTGTGGCCAGAAAGAGTCCCTGTGTGTTTTAAAATTCGCCTGCCCATTGAAGTCTATGGCGGTTCGCGAACATTTGTGGAAGTGTTCGCGACATCACTACTTATGGAAAGAACCACTAAAAGTTTAGAAAAACTGAAATTAAAATACTATTTCAAGGCAAATAGGGAGGACAAATTATCGCATAAACTAAGACAACAAAAGGGTGCAAATAAAGTGTTAGAACTAGTTGATAAAGATATTCTATGTGACCCCAAGGAAATTGGACAAAATTAAATGACTTCTATAGTAACCTTTACAATATTCCATCAGATACAAGAATAGCTAATATTAACCAATATCTTCTGAACACTAATTTACCTCAGATATGCGATAATGAGAGATCCACAATGAATAGAGCAATAACCATCGAAAAGAGGTTAATGTAGCAATATCTAACTTAGACCGCTATAAGACTCCTGGTAAATATACATTTAGTAAATACCTTTAATTTTGCTGCTCCAGTTGGATCCTTCCCAGAGGAGATGACTAGCAAATCTACTGCCTATCTTGAAGCAAAATAAACTGCCTACCGATGTGCGAAATTATAGGCCAATTTCTCTCATCAATGTTGATGTTAAGCTTTACGCCTCTATCCTATCCTCAAGAATTAAGAAAGTCTTACCAGCGATTATTCATCCTGACCAAATTGGCTTTGTACCTGGGAGAACATCTTCAACAAATATACGTAGAATGGTAAATATAATGGACAATGCTTCCAGAAAGACTATCCCTTTGTTGACCCTGTCGGTTGATGCTAAAAAAAAAGCATTCAACAGGGTCAACTGAAAGTTTTTGGAGGCCACATTGAAATGTTTTGGCGTTTTTGTTTGGATACAAAGAGCCATTATGGCTTTTTATATACCAATCCTTCCGTCTGTACTATAGGCCAAAAAAACTGCTCTTTATGGTTCCCTTTTAATAATGGCACTCATCAAGGATGCCCTCTTTCCCCTATTTTATACCTTCTTTCTATCAAATCTTTGGTAACTAATATAAGGAATAACACTAGGATTTCTGGGTATAAAATATCCAAGGAGGAGTTAAAAACAAGTTTATATGCCGATGATATTTTAATTACTTTAACCCCATTAAATCTTTGACTGCCCTTATGGTGGAAATAAAGCATTATAATAAGGTACCCAACTATAAATGAATACAAATAAATCTGTGATATTGGACATCAATCTGAATAAAGTAACCAGAGATGTAATTAAAATTAAATATATATATTTTTTTTATGGGCAGGGGAGAAAACTATGCAAGTAAATTTTTTTAGAAACACTACAGTCTATGAATCGATGGTTGCAGGACCGTAAAAATGTAGAAATCTCCTTCTTGGGAAGGATTAACGTAGTGAACTCCTATGTAATCCCAAAGTGGCATTATACATTTCAGATGTTGCCTGTAAACATACCAGAAAGTTGGTTGGATAAAAGACTTATAAAATAGGAATTAAATATCCTATTAAAAACAATTGTCTTGCATCCACAATACTACATATTCATAGAATGCAATTAAAAGACAACCTAGATGAAAGATGGAACAGAATAGAGGCAAAAGCAGGGGAAGTGACAAATTCGAACGGTCTAATTTGGAGACCACATTTTTTACAAAAAAAATTTCCTAATTTAATTACAACACAAGTTTTCAAAAATTGGGAGAAAATTTAAAACCATATTAAACATTTAAAACCATTAATCTTGACTTGCAATTTATTGAACAACAAATGCCAGATTTATATTTAAAGGCCTGGATCCAGACTGGTATCACAAATCTTTCCCAATTAGCAGTAGATCGAGAACTAAAAACTTTCCCACAATTATTAAATGAGTATCATTTACCATCTAAATAAATATTTAACTACTTAAGATTGAAGAGTTTTTTTTTTTTAAATCCTATTTGATTGAACAAAAGACCTCAACTATAGAAAAAATAGACGACAAGCTAATTAGAGATGAAATAGCCAAAGCAATCAAGGAGTACTTCGAATTCAACGCCCCCACGGCAACCTCACCAATAGCCCTATGGGCTGCACATAAAGCAGTCATTAGGGGCACTCTTATTAGTGTAGCCACACGTAAGAAAAAGCAAACCCAATGAAAAATAACTGAAGCAATGACGGCACTGCGCCGCCTGGAGATAGAGCACAAACAATGCCCTAACCTCACCATACTGAAGGAATTAAAGGCAACTAGGGACCTCCTCACACAAGCAGACACAGCCAAAGCACTCATGTGGCTCAAACAAAAATTTTATGAAAAAGGGAACAAGGCAGATACCATGCTAGCTCGCCGCCTCAAAAAACGCACCGACAACAGGCGTATTTCCACAATCCGCACAGAGAAAGGGAATCTTAGCAACTGCCCACACCGTATAGGTTAAATTTTTCAGGATTACTATATGGACCTCTATAACCACGACCGACAACCCCTAGACACAAGGGAGTCCCTCACCACACGCATAGACACTTTTTTACAAAACGCAACACTACCCAAACTGTCCCAAGAGGCCAAAAGAACACTAGGACAAGAAGTCACGGTAGAGGAAATGGCACAGGCAGTAGGATCGTTCAAACCCAACAAAAGCCCAGGATATGCTGCCCTCTACTACAAAGAATTTAGCCCCTTACTCCTCACACACCTCTGCGCAGTCTTCAATGCCGCACTCAGAGGGGAAAAGCTCACATCAGACTACACTAATGCAAACATCTGCCTTCTCCCCAAACCCGGAAAAGACCACACCGACCCCGCTCATTACTGACCTATCTCGCTGCTCAATGTAGACCTCAAAATCATGACTAAAGTCATGGCTAACAGACTGAACCCACACCTGGACTCCCTCATCCACCCAGACCAGGTGGGATTCATCCCCCATAGGCAAGCAGCAGACAACACACCGAGGGCCATAGACCTCATTTGGCTGGCCAACCATAAACACATCCCTACGGCCATAATATTGCTAGACGCAGAAAAGGCCTTCGACCGCCTGTTATGGCCGTTTCTACACCGAACCCTATCACACACAGGACTACCCAACGAATTTACCTCGTTCTTACAAGCGACATACCACTCACCTACAGGTGCACTCCTCATACCAAACATAGTCCCACCGCAGTTCCCCATATCAAACGGCACACGGCAGGGATGCCCCTTATCACCACTACTATTTGCCCTTTCATTAGAACCCCTGCTGCAGGCGGTGCGCTCCAGCCGGGAGGTAGATGGAATTACAGTACGAGCAGAAACATTTAAATTCTCGGCATATGCCGATGACATACTCCTGACCCTAACCAACCCGGAAAGCTCACTTATCCCACTTCTTACCATCATACGCGAATACTCTGAAATCTCGGGGTATAAGATCAACCTAACTAAATCTGAGCTCTTACCGATACAAATACAAACCCAGAGCTTAACCAGGATCACACACACAGTCCCCCTGCGATTCTGCCACACAGAAATAGGATACGTAGGTATTAAACTACCGTCAGACAAGACCACCTTATACGCAAGAAACTACACTTCCCTACTTAGAAAAGCCCACGAGGACCTAATAAAGTGGGGACCCTTAGGAATCTCCTTGCTGGGACGCATCGCCTCTATGAAAATGAACCTCCTCCCCAGATTCCTGTATCTTTTCCAAACACTCCCAATCCCTATCCACAAACAAGATTTCAAAACCTTACAATCAGCTATAGACAAATTTGTCTGGAATGGCCACAAACCAAGAATACGCAGGGGCACTCTGGATGTACCCAGGAAATGCGGAGGCCTAGGACTACCTAATCTCGTACATTATCACTCAGCAACGCACTTAGCGCAGATACAACAATGGCATGTCCCACCAGGGGAAAAACGTTGGGTGGACTTAGAACACCTGATATTCGGCTGGGATCACCCGTCCCTTTACATGTTGGCACCTAAACCAAACAGGCCCTTACCCCCCACTACCGCACCCGCGATCACACACACACTCGGTCTCTGGGACAAACTCAGAGACAAATTTGAGCTATCTTCTTACCTCTCCCCCCATGACCCCAATCTGGAGGAACAAACTATTCCCACCAGGACTCACCCCAAAACATTTCGCCCACTTCGAACAACGAGACATATC
This sequence comes from Pelobates cultripes, assembly GCA_933207985.1. Classification (NCBI taxonomy): domain Eukaryota; kingdom Metazoa; phylum Chordata; class Amphibia; order Anura; family Pelobatidae; genus Pelobates; species Pelobates cultripes. The sequence goes on along the minus strand of OW240914.1, from coordinate 351,872,313 downwards.
ATGATTGGGACACCTCTACCAAAATGATACCATCATCCGATTCTCAGAAATTAAAGACGCATCCTCACTCACAACCTTTGATCACTTTAGATATATACAACTGCGCAGCTTCGCAGCAACCCCGATTATACGACAAGCCGGCACAGCCCCACTCACTCGCTTTGAATATGACTGCACAAAGCAGCCTAATAGACAAGGGCAAATCTGACATGTACTTGACAATAGCCAACCACGACACACAACTGGCCCTCCCATACATAACAGCGTGGGGAAACAGACTTAGGCCCCCCTGAGGAAGCCACCGATTGGTCAGACATATGGGAAGCAACGGCATCCATATCAATATGTGTCACACACAAGGAACAGGCATACAAGATGCTGTTCCGCTGGTACCTCACACCACAACACCTCGCCATTATGCACCAAATACCGACGAACACATGCTGGAAACTATGCGGAGAAAAGGGCACGTTCCTACATTGCTGGTGGACGTGTCCGAAACTCCAACCTCTATGGCACAGTGTCACACAACTGATAGCCAAGATACTGTACAAACCCTGCCCCACAGATCCCTGGGCACTTCTACTCTCCAAACCAATAGATACATTCACCAGAGCCGAAAATAAATTAATAGCCCTAGCAACACGAAGGGCCATAGCGGAACTGTGGTCCACAACCCGTATCCCGACACAGGAAATGGTCTTGAGAAAAATAACTGACAGCTCGCACATGGATAAACTCACAGCATAAGTACATGACTCACCCAAACAGTATCAAAAAATATGGGACCCATGGCTAGAGGGAGACACAACCATACCATGGTAAAACCTATACACAAACAGATCAACACCCCTGGAGAAAACCTGAAAACCAATGCACTTACCCAAACCAGCAACCACAGCACACAACCACCCCTGCGCCATACAGCCCACCCCTACCCACTTAGGGGGGTGCTGAGCGCCCAGGCGATCCGTAGACCATCACCCAAGCCCAAACCCCTGAACTCCTTAAAGCCATACCCCACCCACTTCCCCCACGTACAACAACGCAGGACACAGCAGTACCCTGAACAGACAAGGGACCACTGAAAACCTCCACGACAACAACACACTGAGACCCTACTATACCCAAACGAAAGGCTGCAACACCAGTAAGAACGAAAAGACATAAATCACCACAACTAATGACGCACCCTGCAACGACCCCAACCGAACCACAGTTGCAAACACCCACCAATGCACACTAATCACAAGGCAGGCTTCCAATCCCCACAAGGGAACCTACGACATCTAACAAATGCCACCGCCACCTATATCTAGGCAATGCAGTGAATGAACAAGGAATTACCAAAGAGAACTGCACGCTCCTAGGTAACTGCAAACTTAAACCCAATAAAACACCTGGCAATGGCACTACTACCAACTTGTAAATGGCATCAGACTACCCTCACCCCACCTCCACCCTCTTTCCTACAACGCCCCCCCTCCTCATCCACATCAACGCAAACCTACACAAAGACAACTACCATCAGTGTATGTAGGGAAAACTGAATGAAAAATGTTGACCCTCCCCGACGTCCATAGAACAAAACTGCTATTCAAACAGAAACCAAGAATGAAAGATACAAACTCCAGCATTGACGAAAAGCATGTTACTTAATATGTGACAGTTTTTTCATGAAAAGTATGTTATAACAAGAATATGTACATGTTGTGAAAACTGGACTACGACTGCTTACCCCCTGTTTTACTTTCTGTACCCCCCCACAACCCCCCAAAAAAGCAAAATCTCTCAAAATAAAGAATTAAAAAAATAAATCGAGATGTTAATTCCAATATAAATAGATGTTTCCTAATGCAGACCACATGTGTTGGAGGTGCCAATTGATTAGAGGTACCTACCTCCATATTTGGTGGGAATGTGATAGAATAAGAGACCTATGGGGGGGAAACTTATGCTTTTCTTTAATTAACCTTAAATATCAAAATAAAAAGGTTTCCAGAGGTTACTCTACTACATCTTAACTGGCCATATACAGTATGTCTCACATGGACCAACTGATTTTATCTCCTGCACTATTGGCTACCAAAATTGTAATCGCAAGACACTGGGATGTAGAAAAGATAATTCCCTGGTCGTTGGTGAAAAATCAACCCACATTTCAAGTCAGAATGGAACATTTATTGATAGCAAATAACAAAAATATAAACACAAATATCTCCGTATGGGATAGATGTTGTGAGAAGATTAAAAACGCTCTTGTAACATAGATGAGGGAAGGTCCTAAGGAGACTTAATGGATATGAAATATTGTTGCATATAGAGGTATAAATGACATCAGCCCATCTGAAAGGTTTATGAATTTTGTTGAGCCCTTGAGACTCCTATACATTTGTCCTATTTCGGTAAGCTGACTATATACTAATATACAAAGTATAAAACATTATAGAGGTACTCGTGATATATTTTTTTGCTTTATACCAGTAAGTTTTTTTTATTGTTGTAAGGGTTCCACGTGTAGGGACTGTGTAATCTGAATTGCAGAATCCATCCATTTATCTATTACCAGAGGATGCCACTGGCAAGGATGGCTTTAATGGCTATTTATGTTATATAAATAATCATTTTATACAAGGGCTGATTAACCCGTAGAATGTCAGTGGTTTGGCACAGTGTCTCTCTTGGTGTGTTATGGGTGAAGAGTTTGTGCTGACAATTTATCGTTGTGCGTTTTTGTGGTTTTCCTATCTGTAGGAAGCAGCGAGAGCCCATGGCTTGGCCGTGGTAAATGGCTGCAGATACTATAAATGGGGAGTGCATGGCATTATTTTCTGCTAGTCCCCAGCCCTTGTTTGAAGCCAGACTTTGGTGTCTTACAGTCCCCTTCAGCTGACAAACAGTAAGATTCTCTGTAAATGTTTGAAAAGTCCTTGTAGAGCACCTCAGTCACAAACTGTATTCCAATCAAAGGCTGCATGTTCTGTGTGTTGTTAGTGTGTGGTGCTGTCTCTGTCTGTGGCGGTATTGGTGTGGTGCTCTTGAGTCTATATGGAGGTATTGGTGTAGCTCTGTGTATGTGATGCCCTGAGTGAGATGGTATAAGTGTGGCATTCTGTGTCTGAAGTGGTATTAGATTACATTGTTTCTGGTGGTATTAGTGTTATGTTTGTGGTGGTAGTGTGGCACAGGGATGGGCAAATGTTAGCAGGACACTTTGTCTAGATGAGAGTATTAGTGTCACATTTGTTGTGGCGGTATTAGTGAGGTGATGGTTATGGTGCGATACTCTCTGTGTAAAGGAAAGCTTTAGTGTGACGCTGGGGTGTCTATGTTATCGGTATTAGGCTTGCGCTCTGTTGCGAAGTGGGGGGAGTACAGATTACATTTTTACTCTATTTAATGAGCATGCCAAATACTTTGTACATATATCTCAATGCATTCAGTGAGCTAGGAATCTCATTTTTTAAAAATTATGTAATTTTATTTTATTTTACAAAATCATGTTTTAATCTAGCAAGACGCAGCGGGTATAGAAGTAATAATCATTCTATTACCCAATTATCCGTTGTTTTGCGTTAAACCTTAAATTATTTAGCTGTTTTTAATAAAGTATTCTGAGTGTTAGTTATATTAAATATTTAAGTCCTGATGGGAATTGCAGTTAATCGTAACCCCTTGATGGATGGTTTTGTTCCGGGGATTGATCAATTTCCCTAGGAGCCGGCTAAATGTTCATTCGTAAACAACGAACCTACTGCTTTAACTACCCAACGCTCACTCACAAGGTCCGCGCCAAGCACCATCACAACAAAGGTACGCTTCAAAGGGTGTGTCTGCCACTCTCACAGTAAACCTGTCCTGTTTTCTATGTATTTACTGTGTTACACGCTGTATAACCTTGTTGATAGCTGAGGTCAGCTGATTCTTAAAGGGACAATTACCAGACCCACTACAGCTTAATGTGTAAGATACAGCTCATTGTAGTGGATCTGGTGTCTATAGCCTGTCCCTGCAGCCTTAGTATTGTAAGAACTGCCCTTTCAAAGAAAAGCCAGTGTTCACATTGCTGGCAAATTGCTCCTCTAGTGGCACACTCAGAGGGCCTCTAGCGGTGCATTCTGGGTCAGTTCAGCGTTTCCACGGTCTGCTTCCCAATAGAGATGCATTCATTCAGCACAGTGTTTGGAAGTGCATGCACAGTAGCCTTCTAATGCTTTTCTAAGGGAAAGTATTGGATTGACTGAGATCATCAAAACTGATAATTTTTGCCACCCTTGCTTTTTTTTGCTTTTTTTTCACACAAACTTTATGTAACAGCAGGTAACACCTCTAGTGGCTGTCTTGTACATTGCAGGGTTAAGGGGACAGGTACACTGCACAGAGATCACTTCAATGAGTTGAACTAGTCTGGGTGCCTATAGTGTCCTCTTTAACCCCTTAAGGACCAAACTTCTGTCATGTGTCCTTAAGGGGTTAAGCACAGAAATAATTACCTCCTTACCACAAGAAGCCAATAGTATAAAATGTATCCTACATTTACACAATAGCCACTTCAGAACTGGACACATTTTGGAGGGGTTACACACAATATGGGCAGCAGAATTAAAATGTACACAGAAACCTTCCATTTCCCCATGGAGGTCAGTGGCCATGGGCCGTGTAATTACCATAGAACCGGAGTATGTGAACTGGTTTTATAGGAAATCCCCATCCCAATAATGGCACAAGATCTACCTGGGTCCAGTCCTTATTCTATTAATAACATATTCTGATGATATTTTACTACACTGCCGTTGTGCAATCGTGTGGGTTTTTAATGTGATTCCCCCCTGTTTGTTCCACGTTTCAGTCTCCTGGAGGAATATCTTGTCTGATCATGTCCTTCTCGATAAGTTGTGAGATGGTTTTTAATTTGGTTTTGCCCATTTCTGGCTCGAGCATCAGGAAACTGGGTTCTAGATGAATAAACGAAGAGATTAACACATTTCTTTTAAATGACAGCTAGTCTGAGTCCTGCACCAGTTGCCAATGATCAGCCAGTCAGTAATTGGGGTTTATGGCTCTCCTGGAGTATCCGGTTTTATTTATGGAATGTGCAATTAAAGATCTTTCTGACAGCAGTCAAAGTGTTAACGTCAAGTGGCAGGCTCTCAGCTGTCCGTACCCTTCCTAATTGTAAAGAGCTCCTGTCTCATCCTGTCGTCACCGTGTCAGGAATAACCAGGGCTGGGCAAGGCCTCCTCCATTTTTATTTACGAACTTCAAGCACTGGAAGAGGTGGGATGTCTGGCCTGCTCTGTAGGAAGCGTCGGAAGGAAGGCGTGGGTATGTATGAAAATGAGGATAAATTGGAGCTAGCTGTGATAGGTGTTAGGATCTGCATCTTGAAACCTTCGGTGAGATGAACTCACGGCTTAGAACAGGACTCAATGCTGCTGTGTGTCTCCGGTGTGTCTCAGCAATTATTCTTAATGGGCTTCGAATCCGGCCAGAAAAAATGGCTTGTGTCCCAAAAAAAAAAAGAGTTTAGTAACCATTAAGGGTTGTGTTACTTACATCTCCTCGGCACAAATAACTCTGTATATTTTAACATTAAACTGGCTTTGGCGTGTGTGGATTAAAAAATACCTACATCTAACCTGCTATAAAGAGTCTATTTTTGTAAATCTTTTTGTGTCTATTTGATATTAAAATGTAAACAAAAAACAGGGGGGTGTAGGGTTGGGGGGGTCTAATCTTGGGAATGGAGGTAAAACCCTGTGGCATTAAAGTGGCTGCATTAAGCTAGACTTCTATTACAGATTAATGGCTATTCACTAACATGGAAGTTCTCAGGAATTCAAACTGATCTCCAAACTGTAAGCCAGGCTTCCCCAAACCCTGGCCCTCCAGATGTTGCTGAACTACAACTCCCCTGATGCTATGAATGAAATAGACTGAGAATCATGGGAGTTGTAGTTCAGCAATATCTGGAGGGCCGGAGTTTGAGGAAGCCTGTTTTAAGCCAACATCGACAAATTTTATTTGGTTTTTGCTATTTTTTGCTAAAATTTGAAAGCCACTTGAATTTCTGACTTTTCTGTGTTTTGTGAAAAAAAAATAAAAAATGTAGTGCATTGAAATTCAAATTGTGAAACCGTAAAATATAGTGTTTGGGGAACCCCACCCTTGCCCCACCCTACTCGTGGTAAATATTACTTTGTGTGTGTGTCTCTCTCTCTCTATGGTACTTTAATATTAACATATCTTTTTCTCTAACTTAGTGAATGATCTCCAGGAGGAAGGTAAAAATGCCATCAACGCTCCGATGTCTCCAACACCCATCACCCTCGACCCAGAGGAGACATTGCTTGGTATGTAACCTTACCCATCAGCTGCCAGATCTATGCACTCCACGGGACATTCGTACTTTAAAAGGCTGTTTAAAGTAAAATGATTTACTTATTAAAGTGTGCATTGTCTAGAACTGAAAATTAATTTTTGATTTTAGTATAAAATATCTGGCTGAACACCTATACGTACAGCCTGGGTCTGTCTTTTTTTGAATAGAGTTTGTGAATCAATGTGAATGATAAGAAATTCAAATAGTGGCTTAAAGGTCCACTTCACACCCATACGAACACTTCAAGTTACCAAAATGCTTCATGGGCGACGAGTATTCTATTCTATTCCTATTTATAAAAGGGCTGATTTTCTAAAAGCCTGTGACTGGTTATGTCCCCATAAAGAGACTAACAAGTCTTGCAGGGAAAAGGGGAGGGCTTGTGGAGGCTGCAGTTTATAAGAATTACAGAATTTGTAGGCTAATTTAAGATCCAAATAAATGCATGCACTCACTCATTGGGGGTATATCAGCCGTAACTGTGCATTCAGATGCCGCATGTGCTATAAATCACAGTATGCAACGGACACATTGAACTAAAAAAAAAAAATGAAAAGCAGATCCCCTGGAAAATGTTAGAATAAGCGAGCTATTGTCGAATGGGCACGTCCGTTATCCTACCAGATCTCTGGGCTTAAATTTTAAATTCACTTTGAATTTTCTTTTTAGTGAAAAACCTTATTGACTTCTATTTGTTTAAATAAAGACTAAAGTTTCTGCAGATTTGAATCATATTTGGAAACTTCCTGACACCCCACCCAGGCGTTCTGCGTTTCCTTTTTCTCCCTTAATCCTTTTTTTTATTTTTATCTATATATAACAGTCATGGCATGACTGGACGGCCACTAAGAGTTTCCAGTAAAAGAATGTTTCATTATTTCTCTGAGACTTTTTATTTGTCCTAATTCTGCGATTAGCGCTTAGAGTGATGGCCGCAGCTAATATCTCTCTAATCCCTCCTGTGTTTTGTGATCACACAGAGGAAAATGAAGAGCGGACAATGATTGACAAAGCATCCAGAGAAGATCTCAAATATATAGAACTAAAAAAGGTGAGAGTTTAACGTATTTTGTTCCATTATTGGGGATTTATTCACTAAACTGAGATTTACTGAGTGGGAAAAGAATGTGATGTCTAACATTTTAATCTTTGCACAGACAGAATGTGATACATTAACGATAAGGAGCTGTCTTTATACTGCCAGATACTGTTACAAATTCAATGTGATGTATTTTAGAAGGGAGCTGACCCTTCCCAATTTCTTTTTTTAAATTTAGTATTGCACTGATCAGATATGGGTTTTGTGGCCTTAAAAATAAGATTTATATGTAAAATGCACATTGTTCTTTTTACCTCTACCCTGAAACTTGGGACCTCTGTCTAAGCTCTGTCTTTTACAAAGTCATCGATGTTTGTCGTTGTCCTTATTACAATGTGCGCCTGGACTAAACTGAATTGTGTTAACAAACACTAAATCTTTAATCTACACAGGAAACATTGTAGCTACTGAAACAGCACAAGTTATTGCTGATATTAAATGTTGTTTTTTTTACCATTGGGTTATGCAGCAATATATTTTACTTACTGAAATCCCAGTATGGGGGCTGGTTTCCCCCTTCTAATACTGGTTTGGCTTTGAATTCCTAGACACTTTGCACCATAACCACTGCAGTGAGCTGTAACAATACATCAAGCTGCAGTGGTTCAGATTAGAGGTCCCTTTAACATGAAGGGTTTTTGCACTGTACAAACGGTAATGACATTCAGTGTAATATATAACATTGTTTTCATTTAATACCAGATCATATTTGTTGTTCTGGAATAGCCAATACCCTTCCCCCCCGCCCCCCAGATACGGATCCTGAATTGACCCAATTACAATAAACCTTCCACGGTTTCCATGGTTACTACTCTAATATAGGAATCCTATTGATTATTATTGCTATTTATTACTCAGAAACCTCTACAAACCTCATTATGAAGAGGTATCTATACTTTCCATTCAAAAAGGCATAAAACTCAAATTCAGCTCTAACTTTATTTTATAAAGTCTGGTCCCCTAAACCACAGAAATTACTCAAACATCCACAAATGCCTTCCTCTTGCGGAGTCCTGCACCAGTTTTAAGCAAACGTAGCGTAGATTAAGTTTATAGAAAGTCCAGCCAGTCACGTTGATTCTTCTCATCCTTTAACCCTTTTCTCTCCTTACAGGTTCTCATAGATTGGATTAATGAAGTTCTGGTGGAGGAGCGGATTATTGTAAAAAGTCTGAAACATGATTTGTATGACGGACAGGTGCTACAGAAGCTGCTAGGTGGGGAAACCATATTAAAGGGGGGCTTTTCTTAATTCAGCTTCTTTTCTGGCATATCGTTATCAGCTGACGTCTGCCTAACTCCCATCAATCCCTGGCAGCAACTGGGCATGTCTTGGTGCTGCCCAAAGATGAAATCGCTTTGAAACCCTAATAATTAAAAATCCTGTAATATAAACAATATACAGCATTGAGACACATTATGTAGGAATGACGCGCTCTCTGGTTTTGTAAGACCTTCTGTTTGTGGGTTATTATGAATCCCTCTGATTCCCAGGTTTGGACTCATTTCATTCCTTTTAATTTGCAGAGACACTGGCAAACTGTAAGCTGAACGTGGCAGAAGTGACACAGTCTGAAATCGCTCAGAAGCAGAAGTTACAAACTGTTCTGGAAAAGGTTCAGGATCTCCTGAGACCCCAAGGGTGGCCGATCCGATGGACCGTGGACGGTGGGTATCTCTGGACACCAATGTTCCGTAATTTATCTTGCAGCGATTTCCGTCTGTATGTCTCACTGTTGGCTTCTCTCTTGTCTTACTGTAGCGATCCATGGAAAGAATACGGCCGCTATTCTTCACCTTCTTGTAGCGCTGGCAATGCATTTCTGCGCTCCGATTCGCCTTCCTGAACATGTCAGCGTCCAGGTCGTCGTCGTAAAGGTAAAAATCCATTCTTGATGTGTGATTTGAATGATTAACAGTGTAATTTTTTATTCAAAAGTAAATTTAGTTTTGTTTATTTTTGTTAATAATTGTTGCAAAAATAGATGAATCGCAACAATGTCTTCAAGGATAATGTGGACAGTATAAAGAGTGACATGGCACAATGTTTATTTTTGTTTCCTTCGCTTTATTTCAGTAATTGTGTTAAAGGAGCACTATAGGGTCAGGAGCACAAACATGTATTCCTGACCCTAAAGTGTTAAAACTAACATCTGACCCCCTCTTGCCTGCGTAAATCTAGTAAAATCTTACTTGTATTCAAGTCTGCAGCTGCTGCCTCTGTCTGCTGACATGAGGCAGCAGCTGCAGACTTGAATACAAGTGTTGTTCAGAGCCAATCACAATGCTTCCCCATAGGATTGGCTGGGACTGTTAAGGAGGCAGATCAGAGGCAGAGTCAAAAACAGCCCTGGCCAATCAGCATCTCCTCATAGTGATACATTAAATTAATGCATCTCTTTGAGGAAAGTTCAGTGTCTGTATGCAGAGGGTGGAGACACTGAATGGCAGTCACACTGTCCCAGTAAGCACCACTAGCAGCCGTTTGAGGAGTGGCCAGTGGAGTTATCACTAGGCTGTAATGTAAACACTGCATTTTATCTGAAAAGACAGTGTTTATTGCAAAACGCCTGAAGGGAATGATTCTACTCACCAGAACAAATGCAATAAGCTGTAGTTGTTCTAGTGACTATAGTGTTCCTTTAAAAGGAGTACCATAACAACTTAAACTTAATGAAGCAGCTTTGTTGTACAGATTGTGCCCCCTGCAGTCACACTGCTCAATTCTCTGCCATTTAGGAGTTAAATCCTTGATTATGCAGCCGTAGCCACACCTCCCCTGGCTGCCACTTAAACAGCCTCACTATACCTTCCTAAATGAGGTTACTTTTAATTTACTTATTTTATTATATATATATAATATATATATATATATTTTTTTTTAGCTTACCTTTTATGTTGACTATAATAAAAAATAAATAAAACTAGTGCAGCCCAGAGGGTGTAAAATATTAGCAAATACTGAATGAAAACTTTTTAAACAAGCCAAGTTCGGTACCAAAAATACAAGGAAATAATGAACACACTCTCTGGCTAATTTGTTCTCTAATTAGCATGAGTCATGTGTGCCATCACGCATTGTGTGGGCACATAGTACTGGCAAGGGGCGCACATACGACGCGGGCGTACTGCGTCACTACTGACATAGGAACTACATTTGATGTCATCGCAGGCAGCATGGAGATCACCGGATCGAAAGAGAGCACCCAGGAGCCTCGTCAAACACAAACAATTTTTAATTTTAATTTTTTAAATTTTTTTCCATTTAATTTATTTATATTTTAGATTTGCAATTACAGGTTATCAGGTTAGTGATATTTGTTAATGTGTCATTAACCTGTTGTGTTCAAAATGGTTATTCGGGTGTGTGTGTCTTTAAGGATATTCTGAATGTACATTTACCGTATAGTATGTGTTAATTATGTTCTATTTCTTACTAAGTTATATTGGAAAAGATGAGCTAATTTAGACTTGCATGAAACGGTTCCCAGCGAGTGCCACCATCATCTTTCTTCAGCTACTTGTGCTTCATCCACCAACATCTGTCACTACTGTTCTGTTGTGCATGCGCTGGATTACAGCATGGAGGTCTATGGAGCCTGATAGAGCCAGATCCACCATAGACCTATAAGCACAATGCACCAGATTCCCACAGTGAAGGCTCTATCTGTTTTGTGAATTTAATTTCACAGTTTTGTCTTATGGTAACTTTTCAGTGAAATCCCAGTGCAGTCAGTTGTGTACATTATAAAGACGTCTTCATAAAATACTCAGAAATTATATCGTTGACAGACTCTTTAATGCCATTGATTGAAATAGAATTTTGTGAACAGCAAGATCAAGCCCCTGCTATATTACAGTAATCCACTAGATGGCAGCAGAGGAAAGGCTTAAATCTTTATTTAGCGATTGTTGTATTTTTGTTCTGTATTGTAGTAAAGTAACTGGCTGAGTATAAAGTGAATTAAATGACAATCAGATTAGAGGAAACCCTTTTGTGCATTTTTACTTTGCTGTAAAATCTGAACCATTATATTGCTTTATAATGTTCAGCATTCTCCAATCCCTTTCTGTGTTGGCCTTTACACCTCTACTGAGTAACAGTCCGTGCAAGCACTACATCTGTTTAAATAGCTGAATATTTGATCAAGAACTCCATGTTTAGATATTTTTGATTGCCTGGTGATTTCTCTTTTGGATTGAGAGAATCTCTAGATTACAAGCGTCGCTACCTCTACAATTCAATTTACCTGATGAGGCTTCCATTCACTGAACAGTTCTGAGAGAGTTCTTGTGTGCTTGTTTTCTTTTTAGCCTTTCTTTATTGTAGCCGTCGCAGCAGGAATTGTGTGGTTTTTTTTTTAGAATCATTTTAAACCCCACTCTGCCACCCCCCCCCCCAATCAAACTGATAAACAATATATTTATTTTTGTCCCATATTGTCAATATTATTTTATGTAACGCTGGCAAATTCTGTAGCGATTTAAAATCTTACAGTGGGATAAAAAATATCAACCAAATGTACGTAAACAGACGGAAATGAAAGCTCTGATCGAATCTATAGGACCAACGCAAGTGAAATTTCGGCTCGTAGCTGGTTCTTCTACAAATGTAAACTTTGCTTCCATTGTTTCTATAAATCTAATGGTGGAGGTCTTGTGTGCCCAGTCCTTGTTCATAAACTGTGGCGGGTTTGTGACTGCATTAGATTGCGTGGAACCCATTCTGGAGTCTGATTCGTTGCAGGCTGTCTCCATTCTGAAGTTTGGAGGTATTTGTAAGGTGATTCTACTGAACATTTTATGAATGTACTTGTCTTCTTTTCCCCCTATTTTAATATATATAGAACATTTGGATTATTTTAAGTTTCTTAATATTTTGCACATGCTTTTAGTATTGGTTTGTACCAAAGAGGATGTTGGCAATTTATCGTTCCTATGATTTCTGTCTTCCAGAAACGAGAAGGCCTCCTTCACACATCCTATGTGACAGAAGAGCTTACGACCACAACAGAGTAAGTAATTTTACTGTGAAGTTTAACAGTATATTGTACTGTCTGCTTTATCCCTCCCGCTTTTTTATTATTATTATTATTTATATAGCGTCAACTAATTCCGCAGCGCTTTACAATATTATTAAAGGGGGGGAATTTACAATAAATGAGTCCATTACACAGAAACAATAAGTAGTTTAGGACCCTGATCAAATGAGCTTGCAGTCTAGAGAAGCGTTTTCCAATTGGTGTTCCACAGAACACTAATTGGGATTCCGCCGAAAAATTTGAAAACAAATGGCCGCAGGCGGCGGGGTAGCAGGGAGCTCTGATCCGGCATCACTAGGAGGAGCGCAAGGGAGCTGAGCAGGGAGATCAGAGCTCCCTCGCCGCCCGCCTCCACCACTCACCTGTCTGTCCCTCGCCGCCTGCCAAGCTGCAGTAGCCCCACTGGACCCCAGGGACTACATGCCAGCACTCCTAAAGGTAGGGGGGCTGGATGGAGTAACATGTAAAAAAAAAAAATGTATGTGTGTCTGTTAGGGAGTTTGTATGTGTTTTGTGTGTTTGTCAGTGAGAGTGAATGTGTGCTTGTCAGTGAGTGTATGTGTTTGGCAGTGAGAATTTATCTGTTCTTGTCAATGAGTTTCTATGTGTGTCTGCAAAAGAATGTTTGGCAGTGAGAGTGTATGTGTGCATGTCAAAGAGTGTGTGTGTGTGTGTGTGTATCTGTGTCAAGGTTTGTGTTTGTGTCACTGTGTGCATCTAAGTGTGTGTGTGTGTGTGTGTATGTATCAGTGTGTTTGTATGTACCTGTGTGTGTGTGAGTGTGTCAATGTGTATCTGTGGGTGCAAGTGTGTGTATGACACTATGTGTATCTGAGTGTGTGTATTTGTGAGTCAAGGTGTGTGTATCTGTGTGCCAGTGTGTGTTTATATCTGTGTGTCAGATACATATACACACTGACACAGAGATATACAAACACAGATATACAAACCTTGACACATACATACACAGATACACACCGTGTGTGTATCTGTGTGTCAGATTCATACTGACACATACAACCACAGATATACAGACTTTGACACAGACGCACACACTTTGACATACACATACATACATACATACATACATACATACATACATACATACACATAGTGTGTGTATCTGTGTGCTACTATCTGCCAGTGTGTATCTGTGTGTCAGATTCATACACACTGGCACATACAAACACAAATACACACACCCTGACACACCGATACATACACAGATACACAATGTGTGTCAAGGTATGTGTATCTGTGTGTCAGATTCATACACACTGGCACATACAAATACACACACCTTGATACACACACACACACACACACACAGTGTGTGTATATGTGTGCCACTATCTGCCAGTGTGTGTGTCAGATTCATTGACACACACATTTTAAAAAAAACAAAAAACGGCACAATTTTTTTTTTTCGGGGGGGGGTTCCACGATGTTGATACACTATGTCAAAGGGTTCCATGGAAAAAATGAATTGGGGAAACCCTGGTCTAGAGGAGATACACAACAGGACAGCAAGGGTGACAGCCACCAAACAAGGTGGAAAAGTAGCATAACTTGAGGTGAGTGGAGTATGGCTCTTTAGGAGAGCAAGGGACAGACTTGGGTAAGTATAGATAAATTACTCTGGGAGTCCATAAGCATTTCTGAACAGATGTGTTTTGAGGGACTTTTTTTTTTTTTTCAAACAATCGACAACGAACACTCACTAACCAAGACACACACACTAACAGACACACACATGAACACACTGACAATTTAAAATAAAAACATTTCAAGTTCAATCCACCCAGTCTCCTTACCTTTAGGAGTGCTGGAGTAGATTCTTCGCTGTGGTCTAGTGGGGCTGGCTCAGCGGGTGGTCAGGCAAGCGCTCCCAGAGTGGAAGCGTGCCGTGGGGGAGCAGTGATCTTTTCAGCTCAGCTCCCTTGCGCACCTCTTAGTGATGCCAGGGCCAGAGTGACGTCATGTTTCGTCTCCGGCATCACTGCGGTGCGCGTGAGGGAGCTGAGCAGGGGAGAGCGCTCCCTCGCCACTCACTTCCCACATAAGGTAGCCTTGGGGGGCTAAGGTGGCCAGCTCTTGAGGGGGGTGGGGGGGGGCAGGACAAGAGGATGGCAAGGTATTTGCCAGGACGTTTGCAGGCGTCTTTTTTTGCCGCCCCCTCAAATGCCTCTTCAGCCTTGCGGTAAATACACCGCTGCATGTGGTATCAGGCCTGCAGAGATAGGGTGTCAACGTGCTCAATAACATGAGCTCCACCCATAGAGGCAGAACATTTTATGCTTTTATTATAAATATTGACAGAAAAATATGTCTGAAGTTATCCAACGTTCCCTTCCTGTTTTATTGTTCGATTCCTTGATTTGTATACCCAGCCAGGCATTCTGTGCCTTCAAGTCTAGTAGCAGCTCACCTTGTATTTGGTTTTACACTGTGTATGGCAATATAAATGGGTTGCAGCAATACCAACCTTTAGAAACACTTTTTTTTTTTTCCCTCTTTTTTTTTTTTTAAATGTTATCTCCTTCCATTCTTTGATTCCCAAGCCCACAGTTTCTCTGTTTCTGAATTCTAGATTATCCCAAAGCACATCGTATTGTATACATTTTTTTTGACTGGCGGCAGGAAAGGGAAGCCCTTTGGGAAGCCATGAGATGACTGTACAATAATGAATTTATTTTAATTACTAACCAGTCAGGGACCAACCAGTCAGGGACCAGTCATGATGCGTGGGGCAGGAATTGGCTAATCTACGTTCGCTTTATAAAATGATCCATTCTAGATGGAATTCAAAAACCTGGTTTACATTTCATCCAGTCTTGCACTGTAGGATACGATGTAAATTCTCTCTGCGTGAGAGATACAGCAACCTCAGACAATTGTTTCAGCCTTCTTTGGGCCTTGTCAGTGAGGTGCAGTTGATACCCCTCTAGGCACAGGTGAGCACAGGTTCATGTCTGGATTACCCTTTTAACTTGGGGAGAGCCAGGTTAAGGCATTGCAACAAAAAACGAAGATGTGGGAACAGACAAAACCCTATAGCTTGCCCATCTCAAAACAGTTTTTGCTTACTTGTGCTATTCTCCCAGAATGCCATGCTGAATATGCAAATAGTAATAGACCACATAACTTTTTCAATTTTCGCACCCACTTGAGGAATGATTCCCCCAACAGTGATGGACTATTCTAGGATATCTCCATGGTTTTGTCAAGTCTCCATGTTTTGTAGTGTTTTAATTTATTTATTTTTTAATGGTAAGATTTTTAATTTTAGTGTTTTCCCCCCTTTAGGATGATGATGGGAAAATTTGGTAAGTAAAATCTCCTTTTTGTACCTTCCATTTACTTATTTGTCTTATGTTCCGGTTTATGTATCCCTACGGTTTACTGAAATCAATAATTCACATGAATGGAGCATACATATTGCTAATGGAATTGAGAGCTATTCCCCTCCCATCATTCCTCTGTGCAGTAATGCGGGAATCGTTGCTTGATCTGCATGGTGCCACGTGGGCCGTAATAAATGCAGGTTGTCTACAAACTTTAAAAACAGCAGAACCTGGTATTGGCCCTAATGGGGTTAATTAATTAATGACAAAACACACTAGACATGTCAGTATCCCTAATCGAGCAGAACATTTCATCAAGTTACTAATACGAGTGACATTTAGTAGTTTTATTTACTACTTTGGGTTTATTTAGATAACATATCTCTATATCATTGTTTAATTTTCTCCCCCCAGAAAGGGATGCGTTTGATACCCTCTTTGATCATGCTCCAGATAAACTGAGTGTTGTTAAGAAGGTAAGACGATTTTACTTGGTGCTTTAGATGGTTGTTGTAAGACACAAAGAGATTTAATAAGTTTCATTCTTTCCTTTATTTCAGTCTTTGATTACGTTTGTGAATAAGCATCTAAACAAACTGAACCTGGAGGTGACGGAGCTGGAGACTCAGGTTAGTGGTGGCACGTGCTTTCTCGTGGATACATTTTAGAACACTTCAGCATCTGTGACCTTCTCGGAATATGGCTTCCATGTGTCGTACTCCAACCCACATTCCTGTTTCCTGGTCCTTCTACTATGAAAGGATATATAAACGCCCCAAACCTAAAAAATTGGCTTTCTTTAAAAAGTAGTGATTTGCCATTTGTTATACAGATATTCATTGCCCATATTTATTTTTTTGCATTCGTCCATTTCAAATCACATTCCATAGTGACTGCCTGACTCTTAGTGATCTACCCAGAAACCATCCCAGTTTCTAAGCTTTTAAATAGAGTGCAGGCCTTGTGGGGGAGATTCTGTCCTCTCTAATGGCCTCTTCCCAATTTTTGTCACAGTTTGCAGATGGTGTGTATTTGGTGCTTCTAATGGGGCTATTGGAGAATTATTTCATTCCTCTTCACCATTTCTACTTGACGCCCGAGGGGTTCGATCAGAAGGTAAGCGGTTTATAGTCTGCTCAACACGGCCATTCATTACACAGTGAAATAGTAATGTTACATTGTAACTGCCACCTGCTCTCAAACGGAATGTTTGGTTTGTATACAAGGTAGTATGTCAGTGTAATGTAATTCATTTTACATGTAATGTGTATTCATTATCATTTTATAAAGCTCCAACACGTTCTGTAGCGCTGTACAATGGGTGGACTAAAACTCTAATAAGCTTACAGTCTACGAGGAAGTAACGAAGGCAGATATAGAACGTTAGTCTTTCCCAGGGACACTTACTGGGAAGGTGGGTCTGATTCAAACCAGAGTTTGTCACTACCACTACTCTAGCCAGCTGATTATAGAATATCATGTTAATGTAATATGTGGATCCCATCAATGAAATGTCGGATCCCTTACCTGCAATCCTAAGATGTCCTTCCATTACAGGACTAACTCGAATTCCCAAAGCCCACCGCCATAACTGTTAATTTCTGTGGATATTCCCTGGCAAATGAACTAGCGTGTGTGTGTTCTGGAAGTAATATTTAATGTTTTTCAGATCAGAATGCACAGATGGCACTTTATTTAATGGCAGTGTCTTTATTGATCTGTGTTTTAACAAAGAGAAACAAAAAATATGCAGAAAAATCAAGTTTGTTTTAAATAAAATTAGATCTGTGAATTTTTCCTGATGCTGTAATATTCCCGTCCTTTTGTTGCAGGTTCATAATATTTCTTTTGCTTTCGAGTTAATGGAGGACGGTGGACTTAAGAAGCCTAAAGCGCGGCCAGAAGGTTTGTCTTTTCAGATCTATTTTTTTTCCCTGCGTGTTATTCTGTTCTAACTGCGCCAGAGGTGGGCATTGGGTATACTGAGGGTTATAGGATATATAGAATATGTTTTTGGGATAACAACGGGTCATGGGAAGTATTTGAGAAAGGGGGTATTTTGGGATCTCAGAGATTGATGGTGAGTTGCCTTACTCTCCTGTGTATGTTATAAGGTATCAATGGCTCCATCTAGTGTTCTTCCCCCCCCCTCCTCTAGGACGGTCGGTTTGACTCCAGTCGTGTGAGCAGATCTTGCAATGTGTGCTCCGCTGCAGGCTTTCAGTTATCAGCCCTGTCCCTTCTCGCTTTAACAGCTTTGGCAGCGCTTATCTTTTGCAGCAGATATTGCAAGTTATGGTGATCGTTACAGCAATGTATCTGCAGCTAATGAGACTAATTACACAAGGGAAATAGGAAAATGGAAATCACTGCGTTTCTCAGTAATTCTAGATTCCCATCCCAGATCTGGCCGAGAGTGTGCAGATTGCTCCGGTTTGTGTGGCCTTCGTGTGACGCACGTTATAAATCCAACTGATATGTCTTTCTCATCAGGGCTTGACGGTTCCATTTTATTTGGCCTGAAGGTGTTTGTTGGGCTTTCAGAGAGAGAACCAGCCATGGCACCCTATCTGCCATTGGACACACATTGCATTTAACTCTCGAAACACGTACACAGCTTCGCTGTCTTCCTGAACCTGTATGAGAACTCGTGTTTTCAAATAGTTTAGGATCTGTCTACAATATATAGTCCGCCTTTTATATTGATCTTTTTTTAAGCTTTAGAGTTTTCATTTATCACTTTACATTCAGAGCCCTTTCAAATTCAAAACAAAACTTGCGTGTATGACCATCGCCGGTCCTGCAATCTGACCCATCTCATAGAGTGCCACTCAGCGTTGTCATGAAGGGTGTGATGGTGTCGAAGTTATAAATTTAAAATGAGGAAATACCTCTCGTGGATGTCAGTCTGACCACCCTGAGAAGTGTATTCTCTGACAAATGTTACCATTGCCAGAGTAAAAGGGGCAACATCCATGCACCAAAACCACTTCATTACAATGTAGGGTTTTTTTTGTGCTTAAGGAGAGAATCCCTGTCCCATTGAAACATCCAAGTACTATGTGCACACATGTAACCAGTTAGAGAACCGCGCTCTCTGCTTACCCACTGCGCAGGGGGAGTGGGAGGATAGTGCCTGGAGGAGAGAATCTGGGTGGTGCAGAAGAACTGATTGGAGTGCATATTCCTGTGGCCTTTACTGAGCAGTTAAATGTTTCTGCTTGCGCTGTCTCTATTACGGAGGTTTTATAACATAAATCCGGTGACGTGCTTCTCCGATCACCAGGAACACTGTGCGTGAATGTGATTTACTGGTTCCTAGGTTCTTTAAGGAACGAAATTTACATTTCCCTTTCATTTTTCCCACAGACATCGTTAACCTGGATCTGAAGTCGACGCTGAGGGTGTTATACAATCTGTTTACAAAATACAAGAACGTTGAATAACTGGACATTAAAAAATATCTGCATCTAACGTGCCTTAATGTATATTTTTGTAAATATGGCACCAACCGCCTAGAGCCATGAACCCGGTCGCCCTGGGTAAAAAACAGAGTTAATCAGGCCACAGCGGCCGACCTCAATTCTACAATTATCTGTGAGCTCTATTTCCGAGGCTGCCTGAGAGTCATGGTAAAAGTAGTCCAGACATTTGCAGGACTTTTATTTAGAGATTACTGCTCTACATGGTAAACTGGTGAATTGCTACACAGGGGCTTCATAGAAATGGGATGATGGAGTCTGGGATTAAGGGAATTATTTAACACAACGTTAATAAATGTATTAATATATAGCAGTTCTATTTATAATATGTGCGTCTGTGTTGAATTAATGCAATATTGAAATCTATTTGTTCTGTATGGCTGAATCTCCGCAGCCGATCTCAATAAACCTTTCTTCAGTCCTGTGTTGCACTGCAGGAAAACACTTGCTGGTTGTGATTAAACGAAAGGCGTTGACCAATCTCAGAATGCATTACTCTATAGATCCTTTAAACAATACTTTGAGATGTTCTACAGTGCGGCACAGAGTGGGTTAAAAAATTAAAATGTATATTTAAATCTTACAAACTGTTTTTTGGTTGTGTTTTATTTTTTCTTCACCATAAATAGCGGTTACCCAGGGGTTTTAAACATGTTTATTTTTATTTTTTTTATTCTGTGCGTCATTACTCTTTACAAATGGCCGCTGTTTAACGTCTTTGAAAACGTTAACAAACAGCGGGGGAAACTCCTCTCCTTCCATGTATTGATCTATCAGCTGCTCGTAGATCTCTCATGCCAGAAATCGGGTTAGGTGTTGCTGCTGTTCAGTGTTTGAAGAAGTGATGGGCGCAGAGCCAGTCTGCAGAGTCACACGGACTGCTAGAGGACGGCGATCCGGTATGATGGAGCAGCAGCTGTGATACCACAGTAATAAGAATTTTTTTTATTTAATACCATATCTTGAAAGATCTGCAACACGTGAATTGAAATATTAAAATATTTGTGATTTATGATGGTGACAGAGGTGTATATGTGTTTTTTTTTGTGTTTCTTCCCTACATTGATAACTGGAGAAAATCGAACTACCAGTTACAGTGACAATCCGCATTAAAAGACCCCCCTCCCTAAACACTATACATGGACCCCTTCTTGACAAGTGTTTAGACGATGTAATATTTTTTTAATAATTCTGGCAGATCGCATATCATCAAAGGTTCAAAAGGAAAATAATCTTAAAGTAAAATGTATAGCGCTTTCACTGCTTATTGTAACCCCTTCTACATTCTCCATCTGTAACGCCGTATGGCTTTGTTATTGTGACAATTGTTTAGTGTCCATGATGATTACACAACCTGCCCTGTAGCCCCCTCAATTTTTCTTGTTGAAGGTGGTCTGACACAGAATGGACCAACATCGTACTCTGTCTTCTCTAATGTCTAGGGGATCGGTCAGAAAAATAAAATGTTGTGTGTTGACAAACTTATTTTAATTCTCAAAATGTTGTGATACACCATCAATGCTTTCCATGCTCCTATAAATAACTCCATTACATTAGGTTTTCCTAGAAGTTGAGTAGAACTGCATTGAAACGTTTTTTGTTTTTTTTAAATCCTATTTTATTTTTGTCGTCCATATATAAATTAGGTCAGCCCCTCTGTAAGACTCAGTTTATCTCTGTGATTTAGGATTTCACGTTTGATTTTGGGTTCAGAGTATTCTGGAATGTTCTGTATGCCACCAGATGACACAATAACTAAATATGGAATATCTTGAGATGAGATCTCTGCTTTGCTAGTTAGAATTCATATAAAAGTTACATACTGAAGTGACCGTCGGAGTGTCAGTGATTCTGTATTAACAATTAAGGATTGGTAACTTGTACTATACTAAAGAATCCCCAGTAAAGTGCCAGAGGCTTGATGGAGGGAATCCTGTCATTAGCCCTCTGGTGCCCAGCGAATGATGCGTTGTCAGTCTTTCTGCAGATGATCTGTTTTGACTCTTACTGGTGGTACTATAATTTATGATAAAAATGTTGTTAATCTGATTTTTTTTTTGATTTTTTTTGTTTGTTTGTTTTTGCCTAGGGGCTTAAACTTACTATAATTACCGCTCATGGTACTTATGATTTGACGGTATTTCAGCTTGGAGGCGGCCATCTTCACAATGTATCGGGATTTACAATACCTTTTACAGACTGTGAGGTCAGTGGCCAATCAGAACCTGTCATTTATTCTGGATCCCACCGCACTGCTCAGAGCGAAGTGATGCAAGGTGGCCCACACAAACCACGAGAAGCAGAGACTAGCTAGAAAACTGCAATAACATTTTGGTTTATAAATAATTCACTGATAAATAGACTTAAATAAATCACGTTACAAATTGCAACAACAATTGCTGCTGATTATGCTGGTTCATAAGATCCAATTATTTGGTGTTATTTTTATCTCTATCTTTATTTAGAAAAATAAGCACATTTTGATACAGATAATTCGGTAGTATTTTAATTTAGAATATTTCTTGTTTTGGGCAATCTGTATATAAAGTAAAGGTGTAACTGATACAGAGATAAACTGAAGCTTTGATCAGATATCTGTGGAATAGAACACTATTAGGGGAAGATGGAATTATTTTATTTATTATTACAGTTAAGATGATTATCTGTGAATTATGGTTACGTAATGAAATGTAGCAATACGCCACGATTAGTGCGTTAAAGGAGTCACATGACAACGAAATGGGGAAGTTTTACTTTTACCACAATGTGAGTTTTGTCTGATGAATACCGGATGAGGAAGTGATGAAGGTTTGTGTAAGATGTCGTTTTATTATTAAGCTTGTTTCAGCCCGTACACATGGCCGTGATGGGATGTAAATGATCGGCATTAAGACTTATTTGGGTTCCCTGCTAAGTTTACATCGAAACTTTACTTTGCGGTGGTTCCATCCTGACTCATTTAGGGCAGTTTTAGGAGGTAAGTGTTTGACTTGAAATCTGCTCTTCTGCCAAAAGACAGCTGCTATGGAGAGAGCAGACACTAACACCAGTGGGGCTTATTAACTAAATAATTATTTGAGGTTCACAGAAAACCGATTGCGAATTGCTAAATGTCAATGCCTTGTTCAGCTTCTGGGCTCTGGAAAGATAAATATGATTTTTTTTTCTTTTTCTGTTTAATAATTTCTAGGCAAGTTTAGTCTATATGGATGTTTAATTTGGATTTTTGGTGTGGCGTTCCTTCAGATACACATATGGATATGAATGGCCAAATTTGGCACCTCTGCCATTTCCCATTCCTGAAGCCAGGTTGAACAATGTAGACCAGAGATATGTGGTTTCAAAGTTAGCCATCCTGGCCATAAATGATTTATATCTGATTATGTCACCGTTGCCTTTAAAGGGGAGAGCACAACTTGATCTCGCAAGTTGTTGAAAGAAACCACATTGGAAATGTCTGCATCCATGTGTGTCTTAAAGAGACACTCTAAAAACCAAAACAGCCTTAGCATATTAAGCAGGTTGGTGTATAGATCATGCCCCAAGCAGTCTCACAGCTCAATTTTCTGCCATTTAGAAGATAAATCACTATTGTTTCGGTTTATGCAGCCCTAGCTATACCTCCCCTGGCCGTGACTCACACAGCCTGTTTGGAAAAGAATGGTTTGCTTTCAGATATACAGCACAGTGTGTTTACTTTAGAAATATTGAATCTCTTGTTAATCACACACAGGAGGCTGATGCAGCCATTTAGCAGAGCAGGAGATTAGAAATTCTAAATTAAACAGAATGTGTAAACACGATGACTTGCAGGGAATGCTGTGTAAGTCACATGCAGGGAGGTGTGGCTAAGGCTATATGAACAAAGTGATTTAACTCTGGTGCTTGCTTACAAATCACTGTACAACGCTGCTCCTACCTATCCTCACTGATACAGAAGTATGTCCCATCCAGGCTCCTTCGCTCTGCCGAAGATCTGCGTCTATTATCTGTTCCTACTCCCACCTCTGACGCCTGCCTCCAAGACCTCCCTGTTCTGTTAGATTCTCACCCAGTCTCGGTTCCTTCAAAAGGTCATTATAAACTCACTTGTTTAGGAAAGCATATCAAGTAAACTGTTAATAGCTTTTCTTTCCCTCACCTTGGTTAACCACCTGCTTCCTCTCCTGCAACTGTATCATCCAATAAATTAACCCTTAATTGCAAACTATTCAAGTAACCTACTTTTCCTGTTCATGAAATATAACCTACCCTTACCTCTTGTGCTGCTTTACCCCACTCCCTCTAGAATGTACGCTGATTCGAACAGGTCCCTTAACCCCTCTGTTACTGTGCGTCCAGCTTGTCTTATTGCAATGACATGACTATTAGCCCACCCCAGCGCTATGGAATTTGTTGGCCCTTTATAAAAAAAAATCTCTTAAATTGCAGAGACTTGAGCAGTGAGACTGAAAGGAATGATCTTCATTAAGATAAAGTAGTGTTTGTGCTAATAGTTTCCCTTTAATAGGCGGTGTGACGGAGCTCGGTACTCGTCCGGAGTATCTCCGTTAATATCCCTCCTTTCCCAGCAGGATACCTTCAGTGATTATAGCAGCTCGCCCAAACATTAGCTGTGACTTCATGAAAACAGAATTACTTTATTCAACCAACTCATAATTATAGAGGGTGGAATATATATTACATCTACAGGAGTTAATAAAACCATAGAACAAATTCTCTACCCCGCACCACTCTGTCTGGGCTGATAGGAGTTAATAAAACCATAGAACAAATTCTCTACCCCGCGCCATTCTGTCTGGGCTGATAGGAGTTAATAAAACCATAGAACAAATTCTCTACCCCGCGCCACTCTGTCTGGGCTGATAGGAGTTAATAAAACCATAGAACAAATTCTCTACCTCGCGCCGCTCTGTCTGGGCTGATAGGAGTTAATAAAACCATAGAACAAATTCTCTACCCCGCGCCACTCTGTCTGGGCTGATAGGAGTTAATAAAACCATAGAACAAATTCTCTATCCCGCACCACTCTGTCTGGGCTGATAGGAGTTAATAAAACCATAGAACAAATTCTCTATCCCGCACCACTCTGTCTGGGCTGATAGGAGTTAATAAGGTTAGTTCAGAGTTAATGCTGTGTTCTCACCAGACTGGGAAGCCAGTGAGTTTTAGCCCAGAACCAACTGTGACAATAGTCCCTTTTTGATTGTTTAGAAGTTCTTGGGACCAGGCCCAAAGTCTGTGGGCAGGAGCCTGGCCTCCAAACCTCTCCACGAGCCCAGGAATGGAGGCAGCAATAATACGAGCAATTGTCACCTCAATGAACTGCAAAAGATTTGTAAACGTGGTATTATAGAGTGCCCAGCTATAAAGTTACCTCAAGCTTCCTGGCCACACAGCCAAACATGGCTACCTACCTGTAAAGCATGAACGGTATGGGTGCATATGCAAATCTTGGCTGTTATAGTGACACACTTGAGGGTGGATGGGGATTAGGACTTAAGCACTAAATCCGAGGCTGCTGGCAAGTTTGGCACAGTACTAACTTAGACCTTTATTTAAAAAATATATATGTTTTTGTCAATCTTTCCTTTATTGTGCTAAGGGTGAACAAAGCAAGATTGCCACGCCACGGCAGCGGAACAAACCCAAGCAGTAACGTACAGATTATGACAATGACATGTTTTTCAGGATTCTTGCACATTTTTAAATGTAGTTTAGAACATGCTAATCAGGTATGTCTAGGTTTGATGAGCATATAACCATTCGCTATCTTGTGAGAACGTCTAGACCAGGCCCTCCAGATGTTGCTGAACTTCAACTCCCATGATTCTATGAATGAAATAGGCTGAGATTCATGGGAGTGGTAGTTCAGCAACATCTGGAGGGCCAGAGTTTGGGGGAAATCAGGTAAAATTAGGCTCATGGACACGGAGCTCAGCTTAGGTACGTCTTGCTGGCTCAGCAGTCGCACTCCGCCTCCCCTTAGACCTTGATTTTAATATTGTTTGATCAGTTTTCTAAACGTTTCAGATCAGATTTAAAAATATCATATTTAAAAAATATCATATTTAAAAAATATACATATAAATGTATCAAACAATATCAAAATATTACAAAATTATATTTTTTTCATAATCGGTTATAAAAAAACATTATTCAAAAATATTAAATCGAGGCCTTGGGCAACAGAAAGGTATTTGTCTATGTTTCTCTAAATAACCTCCTGTCAACCTGGATCTTTCCACGGAAGCATAGAGATTTAATCGCTAAAATCATAATGAATTATATGGTTTAGGTCAAAATAACAAAAATAGAAAAAAATCTTCCTAATGCTTTTATTTTGACTTAAAATTTGCAAGTCTTCACAATTCCTGGTTCAGTGAATAATCACAAAATAAATTTTCCCCAAGATGGCTGAAGTATAATTTCAAAATATGAATGCCGATACGTTTGTTTTTCTGTAAGGGCCACAGAAATTCTGTTTTTTATAACAATATAAATAACATTACTCTTGCATTTTTAGGATAAATCAGGTTCTGAATTATTTCACCAGTGAAAATGGATACCCTGAGCGATATTCCGCAGACGTTTGAGGCGGGGCTCCCACAAGGTAATCGAACAATTCAGCTGTCCAGCTGGTGCAAAAATATCATGTCTAATGCTAAGTAAATCCATTATTGCATTACTGCGGTTATGTGTGTGCAATGTTACTGCGGTTATGTGTGTTAACTCCCCATAATTATTATACAGTGTGCATGTGTTATTAATTGTGCTTTACGGACTGTTTCTGTCCAATGATAGCAATGCTGGTGTGCTGAGTGTATGGGCAGCGCTAATTATCGCAACAACCATTTCAGGGTTATTTAAAGTATGTTTTCAAAATTGCTGAACTGGCTAAATCTTGCATGTCCGCCATGTTTTCAGTTCAGGAGTTTTGGCCTCAAATTCCTGACATTTCACCATTTAGTAAATACCCCTATCGAGGTTACATTATTGCTCTTTATAAATGTCTGTTTGTCCTCTATAACCACCTGTGTGGATCTTTGTGCTCTGTTTCAGGGGAGATCAGAAAGGTTTTACAGCCCAGCGCTATAAGTGACCCCAACTTCCAAAATCTACTGAAGGTAAGTTCTGAGGCGTTCCTATCTCAACGTGAACCTGATACAGTAATAAATAGAACCGTAAAATAAAAATTTGAAAAAATCCCATAATCTTAAAATGACCCTCACAGTAATATTGTCCTCACACCTGATTGGATTTTTTGTATTTATGATTCTACAGACGTAAAACAAACCCAATATAGTGTCCGATATTGGATTAAAACCAGTAAACGAGAGAGATATAAACTCTGCCAGTGGACTTTTATTGTAGTAAAGACTGATGGTTTTTGTCTTTAGTATTGTGAGCTGTAATAACAGAAAGTGATATTAGCCAAACAGACTACTACTCATCAACTTTCTATATATTTTTCTTTCTAACAAAACAGAAAATAACTTTTTTCTTTTCTCTAACGGCCTCACTCGGAAATTGTAGACGGCAAATATTTTGTCCTGGACCTAGGATGTGGTAATCTGTGTGGCATTGAAATGTTTGCATTGTTACATAATAACATGAACTGAAAATGACTAATTTGTGGTGCAAAATGTTGAAAAGAAATCCTTCTTGGCTCCACGTGGCAATCAGAATTCTCAGGAAGCTGTTAATATTCGGCATTTTAACTATTGTAGCCCTGTATATCTGGCTTTGCCAAAAGGCATCCTTTAATCAGATTTATTATGTGTATTTAAAAAGCTCTCTATGCAGAAATCTTCCTCTGCTATAAGTTAAATCTCCTTTAATCAAGTCTTTGTGGAGGATCTATTGTCCTTCGCACAGTCCTGTTAATAAACAGGCTACAGAAAGCTGTTGGTTATGGCACTCCAAAAGCAAGCAAGACCCACTCCAAATATCGCTTGGTGACCCAGTTTTGTGAGAAATCTATTATAATATTTATCACCAAACGATTAAATATCTTTTATGCCAAGCTCTGATACATACGCTTGCAGTCCATCCTATTCTTTATGTACGGTGGCTCCCGGTTATGCTAAAGGATTCTGGAGGAATAGCATTTATTTTGTCATTGTCAGATTAGAAGCTATAAAATCACAAGCAAAGTTCATTTGCATTTCATTATCTTGCATTGCACACAGCCGTTTAATCGCGGGATGACATAGCAATGGGAAAATGCAGATTTTAGAAATGTTTTTTAAATATATTCAGGACATATTATCAAGGGAATTATTAGTGGTGATTGACCTTTTCCACTTGTACAAATGGCTGAATATAAAAAGCAATATATTCACTATTCAAATGGAAGGCGTTTTATGGCAAACATAATGGATTTACTTCCGTTTTCTGAGCCCAGGTGGATTTAATTAGTTTTTCGATTCAGAACAAAATTTAACCAGTTCTCGACCACAGAACCAAAAACTGATTTGAAGGCAGTTGTGTGACTTTATGTAGAGAATTTGAGAGGAGTCAAAATCCAGCCTTGAGATAGAAGACGCCACTTTCCGTGGTCCCAGTGGCTGGCGTGTCCACACTAGTCGATTCTGAGTGGGATCATTATGATATGGCATAGAATACAGGAACCATTAGCTCTAAACCTGCAGTACCACTGGCTTCTTTCCCTTCATCCTCTGTACACGTCTCCCATAACAGTAACCGTGGACAGTTTAAACCATATAGGAGAGATTACGGCAAAACCAGGGGCAATGTACTAAGTAAGGATTCGTCAAAATGGATACAATTGAACATATCTCAATATTTAATACTGTGCACCCGGAATAGAAGCTATATTGTCCAAAATAAATCTTTGTGGTGTATTAGTGCTGCCAAAGCCTGATATTGTGGGCCTGCGTGGGAGCAAAGACGTTAAGTAGGTGATCTGGCTCATAGCTCCCCTGTACAGGACACGGAGAGTCGTGGACACAGTAAACACTTCAGCCCAGGCCCAGCAGTACCTTAATGTGGATCTTCATAAAGTATGATGAGGGTGACAGAATCCTGCTTTTACTACAGAGAGTCTGTTGGTGATCTAGGCGATATGTGGCAATGTGTGATTCATTTTAAATTTTAAATACAACCGCCATCGCAATGTTAGAATTTTTAGTTTGATATTAAAGAACATCAGACGTTTCTCTGAATTTTATGCAATAAAGCTCTAAAATATGATTTTTAAAACCTTTGAAATGAATCCTGTGGTCGTTAAGCCTGTGATTAAGCCTTAGCTGGCTTGGCGTGCTGCTAGTTCACCAACATGACGTGAGCACTATCTATATAGCGATAAGATATCACACGATTTCCTTTCCACTTATGTGTCAGTGTGCCCATGAATAGCTGGGTTACTCCCGCCTAGTTGTATTTTGGGATAAAGATCAGTGCATGGCTGTGTTTGCTAAACAAATTCTTTGTAATAACTTACAACATAATGTTATGCTTGCCGTAAGTACGTGTCATTAAATCAATTAACCTTATTGTTTAAGTTCAATGAATGCACAACTCACTATTTAGTTATTAAATCCCAAATTTTTCTGTATTTTTTTATTTTTATTTATTTTAATTTAACAATTTAAATATTTAACCAATGCATAATGTGAACAATTTATTTGGTAAGACTAAATTAAACGTACATATTACTCCATTTATTTGCTGGTTTGATCCAGGCATTATAGTAATTAAAGTAAGGCAGTAAAATAAAATTGTCCTAAGAAAAAGTAAGAGATCGAAACTCAAGTCATTTTTTCAAACGATTGTCTGGAATCCAAACATCTGTGTTATATAAAGTTGTGTTGTAAAGATGTGTTTAAATATAAGGTAACACTTTGCTGGAATCGCAGTGCGCTCAGTAAATCCCTTGGAATGTCCAGTTTATTGAGGTTTGACCTCCCTATAGAGCCCTGCTTTTGTTAAAGGATTAGACATTCTATTTTGAAATAAGATCACTAAAAGGCAGATTTTTGTGATGAGAAAGAACCAGCCATCGTTGGTGCTCAAGGTAACTCTGTCACGCCAAACTTATCTTCCTTAAATAGATTCCTCTGCTCCCTCTGTGTCAGAATCTGGTCTTCTTTTTTAAATTTTCGACCCACTTCAAGTCAAATACAGAAGACAAAGTAGACAATGCTTGGTGGCAAACCCGCACACTTTGTCAAGATAAATATTTCCGCCGCTCACCTGGCCGCCGTGTCCCTCGCGGTGTTCCCGAAATGTTGCACAATCCCAGAACAAGCTCCACTTCTTTCTTGCTGATTGACATGAACGGCCCATTTGGGCAGGGGAGGGGAAGGACATATTTGTCACTCACAGTACCTGGTGAGGGAACTATAGAAAAAAATTGAAAACAAGAGTAAAGAATAATATTTGTAGGGACACTTTGGATTAATATTAACAACGAGGTGGGAGAGGGGGAGGAAAATAAATGGGTCTGGCTGTGAAGCTTTAAAGTTAATTCTATGGCAGGGAACCATTTTTTTTACTGTTTTACTGCTGCCCGGTTATATATATATTAATATAAAGATGTAATTGGGTTTTTTTTGCATTTCAGTTCCTGATGGACTGGATTAACGAGGAATTAAAACATGAACATATTGTAGTGAAAAGCTTGGAAGATGATCTTTATGATGGACTAATACTTCATCACCTCCTGCGTAAGTATTCACCATATCTTCTCAACTACAAGAATATCGCTGCTAAAAAGGGGTCAGATGGTGCGGATTATCATTACAGGTTCAAAAATACAGAATTATTACTATCCACTACCCACCAAATACAACGTAGCACAATAACTATGCAATTGTAAAACTCTCACTGGTCTCTTCAGGTAACGTGATTCTTTACCAGACAAAGGCAGAACTTAATAAAGGAATATTTATTATGAGCAAAAAAATAGTCACAGTGCATACAAAAATATAGATGATAAACACATTATTTACACCAAAAACAGATAAAAAACAAAAAGGATAAAATAACAAAAGTCCTAATCACTTATTCCGGTTTTCAAAGTAAAACTTCTGCCCAGGGGGTCTCTGGCAAGGAAGACGATGACTTACTCAAAATTAGATTTTAGCCCTAAGCAAGTACAAATACACATCTCAGTATCATTGGATATAGACCATGTGGATTTCAGAGGCAGAGAAAAGGCATACCTATAGGGACAATAAGTGACCACCCCTTGTGTTCTAGACCAACATCAATCCAACTGGAAACATTTGGTTCTATCTCCTCTTATGTACTTGCCACAGAAATAATAATCTATGAATTGTTTGCCATTTTTCCATTCCATAGATATGTCATAGTTCTTACTTGTGACCCAGTATGGCGGACATCACAATCCCTTCCCCTATGGTTAAATTACACAAATCATGTTTAGGCTTGGTTAGAAGATTGTGCTTGACCCATTCTAAAGATAATAAAAATGAGACCTAATTATTAATCTGTGGGTATTAATTCTTTTGGAACACGATGGTTCTTTTGGAACACAATGGCTTTTCTCTTTAAAGCTAATTACCATTCATATCAAAGGACTCCCTATCTAAGAGGGAATCTAGAAATATGGCAAATGAGAGAGTTGGTTTATATTTAAACCAGACTTTTTACACCTTACAGAGTAGCTCTGTTGGGGTCATTGGCTTCAAAGAGGAATTTAGGTTATAAACCTTCTGACCTCCCATACAATCAAATTAACCACTTTTGAAAGGTGTTCGTAAACAGCAAAGATGCACAATTTTAAATGTTTAATTTATATTTTGATCCTGTATAGATATAGAGATAGTGATGGGATACAAGCTAATTAAGGTGATTTGTAAGGAATGTAAATATAAAGTCTGTATTGGGCCGTAGTGTCCATCTACAGTAAGTATAGTCGATTGACTAAAACCAAGACTCTATAATATGTATGGCAGTACAAAAGTAATGCATTGTGCCAAGAGCCTATATCCCACTCTCAAACTCCTCTCTCAAGGGGTTAGAACTGCTCCATCACCTACTGGGGTCTTTACACCCCCAATTGTGACATCGCACCCTGGGTTCAGTGGCCCAGGAGTGCAGCTATGTTTGTTGTACTTACCTGATGCTGTCACCTGCCGGTGAAACTATCTACTTTCTTCATGCGCGAGAGTACAGCGGTGATGTCTATGGAGAATCCAGTGAGAACATGAGAGCCTCCTAGATATTATGTTGCGATGAGTGAGATAATACCTTATTCCCATAGTGGTTGCTAGCAAGTTGCAACAGCTGAGTTAGTGACAAAATTTGATGGCAGTAGCTCCACTTTTATTTTTTTGTAAATATATTTTTTTTATTGGTTTGTTATATCATAAGGTCACAAGTCATTGCAAGAATTTGAGACTCTTTTTATTTCCTAAGTGAGTATATGTTTAGGAATTTGTCCTCTTCATATTCTGTTTATGTTTTGTTTGTCTTTTTGTTTTGTTTTTTTTCATTCTGTTCTTTTGTCTTTCCAATAAAAAGCTAAAGTAACAATAAGATATCAGTGAGTAATCGGTCTGAGGACTCACAGGTCCTAGAGAGTGTACAAGTGGCAGTGTCTCTTTGTGGGACACAGGGATCCTTTTACATGTTTCTAGGAATGATTACCTCCCCTCCACCCCTCCTATCTTCAAGTCAGGTTCGTAAGTTCTAGTTGTTTGTGTCGCGTAGCTTGAGGATGTGACATGCATATCTCCTACTGGTACTTGGAAAATCAGGTTTTAGGTGCAGCCCTACAACATCTCGGTGCTTATCTGCGCAGAATTGTTTCCCTAACTACATTTCCCTCAAGATGGGTTATATTTTGCGGTGGGTACTCCTCCCCTACTACTCCTCCTGCTCCAGGTCCCTTCGCCCTCCCCCCGGGGTTGGTCAGTCTGACCCGAGGGACGGCGACAAGTGGCCTGGGGAGGGTCTCATGTTCATGCCAAGTGGGTCTCTCACTTAGTCTAGGGTCAGAGTGTGTGCCTTCACTGTCAAATCAATCCTTCAGTCCGAAAGTGTGTGACTTATCTTAGTTTTTGTTAAGGTTCCTGTGGAGTTAGGGTCCCCACACCCTACATCTCACTGTGGTGATATGGTGGACTGCGCAGTACGTCGGGATCGGGTACCCCCTTAGTGTCTTTAGTATGTGAGAAGCTGAGGTCCAGTGTGTTAGTGAAAAGCAAAGAAGTCGTTTGGTCGGTGAGAAGGTCTGGATCATTTGTCATAGTGCTGAGGGCACCCCCCATCCAGCCACCCCTCAGTCCCCTCCAGATCCCACGCCTCTATTAGCATTGTATTCTATCCATGGTCTCCACAGTTCAACATGTTTGTCGCTTCATTCTATTACCGATGCCCTAATGGCCTCAGGTGAGTAAATCTCTTCTATTCATTCGTACCATTGTTCAAGTGTCGGAGTCTGAGGTTGTTTCCAGAGAGCAGGCACTAGCACATTTGCTGCATCAATCATGTGTCTCAGGATTCATTTTTTGTTAGGGATGTGCATGGGAAAAAAATCCGGTTCGGTTTTGGACATTCAGAAATTCGGGACTTCGGTAATTCGGCAATTTGGGACTTTGGCACTTCGGTTCGGTTCGGCACTCCTAAAATTCGGGATTCGGTACTTCGGCAGTTCCCTAACCCTACTCCTAACCCTACCCATAACCCTAACCCTAACCCCACCCCTAATCCTATCCTAACCCTACCCATAACCCTACCCTGCCCTAAACCCCATAACCCTAATCCCCTAACCCTACCCCAACCCTTCCCCTAATCCCAACCCCAACCCTACCCTAACCCCATAACCCTACCCTTAACCCTACTCCTAACCCTACCCCTAACCCTAACCCTTACCTCACCCGTAACCCTAATCCCATAGCCCTAATCCCCTAACCCTACACCAACCGTACCTCTAACCCCATAACCCTAACCTTAACCCCAACCCTACCCTTAACCCCAACCCTACCCTAGCCCAACCCTAACCCTAACCCCACCCCTAACCCTACCCCAACAGTACCCCTAAACCTACTCAAACCCTACTCCTACCCCATCCCCAACCCTACCTCTATCCCTATTCCCTACCCTAACCCTAACCCTACCCTACCCCGAATCCCCACCCCTAACCCTAACCCTAACAATGTAACTGGTATTATATTTTCATTGCTAACAAGGAACGTTTTCCTGAAAAAGGGGAACTCACAGTTGCATTTCTATATTTTGTACCAGTTACATGTAGGACCATACGGGGCAGTTTGTAGAATAATATACGTAACATTTTGACTGTGACTGGATCCTTTTTTGTGTTCTCAGTCGGCGTCCCTTTTGGTTCTAAGAGACTCTGCATGTGACAGATGTCTTATTGGCCGCTATATTACTGGTTGGGATAATATACAGCATATAGGGGTATATCCCATAGGATTAAAGAAAGTTCTGTGACAAAGTCCTGGTGGTGAGCTAGGGGTGGATATCAAATTATATAGGTGTCTGCTGGTTTCGGCATCTGAACTTTATAAATGTACTAAAGTAAGAGCCTGCTTGTATGTAAGGATATTGGTAAACTGCCCTTTATCAGTGCGAATCATGAACCTGGTATAGTGCCCCTCATTGGTGCGAATCACGAACTTGCTATAGTGCCCCTCATTGGTGCAAATCATGAACCTGGTATAGTGCTCCTCATCGGTGCGAATCATGAACCTGGTATAGTGCCCCTCATCAGGGGGAATCATGAACCTGGTATAGTGCCCCTCATCAGGGGGAATCATGAACCTGGTATAGTGCCCCTCATTGGTGCGAATCATGAACCTGGTATAGTACCCTCATCGGTGGGAATCATGAACCTGGTATAGTGCCCCTCGTCGATGTGAATCATGAACCTGGTATAGTGCCCCTCATCGGTGCGAATCATGAACCTGGTATAGTGCCCCTCGTCGGTGTGAATCATGAACCTGGTATAGTGCCCCTCATCGGTGCGAATCATGAACCTGGTATAGTGCCCCTCGTCGGTGTGAATCATGAACCTGGTATAGTGCCCCTCATCGGTGCGAATCATGAACCTGGTATAGTGCCCCTCGTCGGTGTGAATCATGAACCTGGTATAGTGCCCCTCATCGGTGCGAATCATGAACCTGGTATAGTGCCCCTCGTCGGTGTGAATCATGAACCTGGTATAGTGCCCCTCATCGGTGCGAATCATGAACCTGGTATAGTGCCCCTCATCAGTGCAAATCATGAACCTGGTATAGTGCACCTCATCGGGGGGAATCATTAACCTGGTATGGTGCCAATCATCAGGGGGAATCATGAACCTGGTATAGTGCCCCTCATCGGGGGGAATCATTAACCTGGTATAGTGCCCCTCATCTGGGGGAATCATTAACCTGGTATAGTGCCCCTCATCGGGGGGAATCATTAACCTGGTATAGTGCCCCTCATCAATACAAATCATGATCCTGGTATAGTTCCCCTCATCGGGGGGAATCATTAACCTGGTATAGTGCCCCTCATCGGGGGGAATCATGAACCTGGTATAGTGCCCCTCATCAATACAAATCATGAACCTGGTATAGTGCCCCTCATCGGTGTGAATCATGAACCTGGTATAGTGCTCCTCATCAGTGCGAATCATGAACCTGGTATAGTGCTCCTCATCGGGGGGAATCATTAACCTGGTATAGTGCCCCTCATCGGGGGGAATCATTAACCTGGTATAGTGGCCCTCATCGGGGGGAATCATTAACCTGGTATAGTGCCCCTCATCGGGGGGAATCATTAACCTGGTATAGTGCCCCTCATCGGGGGGAATCATTAACCTGGTATAGTGCCCCTCATCAATACAAATCATGATCCTGGTATAGTGCCCCTCATCGGGGGGAATCATTAACCTGGTATAGTGCCCCTCATCGGGGGGAATCATGAACCTGGTATAGTCCCCCCCATCGGGGGGAATCATGAACCTTGTATAGTGCCCCTCATTAATGCGAATCATGATCCTGGTATAGTGCCCCTCAGCCCTGCCCATTTCACACGGTGAGCCATCAAGGCTTCTTCAGGTTTATAAATGTAACATGCTATTGGTTTCCGTGGTGACTGCTATACTGTTTGCCTCAGTGTTTATATTTGCTGTATAATGTTTCATTCACAGGGTTAATCACTAAAGTGAGAATTTAAAGTGAATTTCAAAATAAAGGTCAGAAAAGGCGAGCTGGAAAAATTCTAGTCATCTGTGTTTCCAGTTCGGTTACTTTATTCACTTTGAATTCTCATTTTATAGAAGAACCCTGTGTGGTGGCAGCGGTGAATGGACTGCATTTGATGCCAATTTTAAAAGGATTATTGGTTCTGCAGAAAAAATCGGAGGCATTAAGTTGGATGTGGAAGAAATCACACTTTCTACTTTTAATCAGAAGCGCAAGCTGACTGTCATACTGGACGCTATATCGCAACACCTAGAGCTGGAGCCGAGCCAGACAAAATGGGACATCAACCGTGGGTATCTCAATCAGGCATTTATAGGGCAAAATATTGTAAAATTACATCTTTCATATGTTTGGGGAAAAAGGCATAAAAACATCTCTTTACGAAGACTTGTTTTTTTTAAAACTTGAATTTCTAAGAAGGGTTCTACTGCTTTAACACATTTTTTTGCTGAATTTTCAAGTTTGATAAAAAAAATGTATATTTATGTACTTACCTTAATGTATTTGTTCAGCATTTGCTGAATATTGAAAAAATGATAAGTGCCTCGATTTAATATCTATAAATCTATATCTTTATGAGGAGAAATACTACTATTTGTTTCATAGTGTCAGTGTGACATTGTAAGATACATAAAAATGTTCAAATATAAAATTTGGGGCGTTTTGTAAGGAATCTACAGGTGTTTTGAGAATGCAGGTAAGTGATGGAGGTAAGATAGGTCAGATGCAGGTCGTGTAGTTGGT
This sequence comes from Pelobates cultripes, assembly GCA_933207985.1. Classification (NCBI taxonomy): domain Eukaryota; kingdom Metazoa; phylum Chordata; class Amphibia; order Anura; family Pelobatidae; genus Pelobates; species Pelobates cultripes. Next base: position 351,836,012 of record OW240914.1, on the reverse strand, counting down.
CGAAGTCTCGATATGTCCTCTAAAGCATATTAGATTGTTTATATTGTTAAAGAAGTTTAGACTCTGTGAGGAGAGCGTGTCTTATGTTTTTTTTATTTTTACAAAAAGTGCAGATTTGTGAAATATATAATTTTTAATATTTGGGGTAACAGCTTTGTGATCCAAGGAGAGTTTTGACTGTGATTCTGTGGTCGAGAAGGAATTTTTCCTGGTTTATTGTAGAATTGGAGAGTTCTTCAAATAGTTTGTTTTGGGGGGTTTCTATGTTTTGCCTATTTTTTGATGAACTGCAGAACCAGGTTTCAGAGAGACTGAACTTGGTGGGTGCAAGCCTTTTTCAGCCAATATAACTATATAAGTAATGCCAGTTCTAGACGTAGTTCATGCTCGGTCTAGATGCTCATCTTGTAATTAAGCTTTGGTTAGGTCAAGCATATCCAACATCCATCTCTAATTTTTTAACTAGAATGACCGGGATTCTCCGGTAGCCTTTGGCTGACCGCGTACTGGATGAACATCTTGGAAATTATTTTTGCAGCAATAAGTGTAGAGCTAATGTACTTCTAGTTCCAATAATTAAAAAAAGTAATTATGAATCTCTAGATCTGTTTCACCTAGCTGAGTTCGGCAATCAAGGAAGCCTTCTGCAGGTTTGTCTCGTGTAATGTTTTATGGTGTGTCTACATATCCAAACCTGCTTAGCCATATTATTAAAATATTTCATGGGTTTACTTTATTGAGTAGGTTTTATAAATCCCTCTGTCATAAAATGGGTTAATAATATCCTGCTCACTAGTTTGTAAAGATAATGGAGACAGTTGCAAATCATGGTTTGAGCCTGAATGACTCTCCTTCCTCAGGCTGCGATGTGCAGATTAGAAATGGTGATATTTATCTCTTTGCTACATCACAAACGCACTGCAAGTCAGCAAAGCATATGATGAAGACGAATATAGCATCAGGAAACAGGGCAGATTGGGGCTTAGAGACCCCCAGTTGGTGGATTTCAGTGTGGTGTCGTGCTTGTGTCCACCGTGGGTTTCCTGGACCCCTGAACATCTTTCCTGCTCAATGACATGAAAAGGAGACTTGCATGTCCCAGTGTTTGTGCATTGTCAATCATGAAGGGGTTAAATAAAACATTTGTATGTCTTTAAAAAAATACAAAATACCAAACCGGTTACCTCTGTAACTCTTGCAATGACACCGGTTGCACGTGATCTAACAGAACAAACATCATATCAAAGTGATCTGCTCAGTTAAACAAACTAAAGAGAGACTGATTGGAGTAGTACGCAGATAAACTATATTATAACACAGTGCTTATTACCTACTGAGGATCGGCATTAGAGATTACGGGAATATATCTGGAAATGACTAATAAATCATTGAGAACAAAAGCCTAAATAATAACGGGTGAAGCTGATGTAAAATTTCGACCCACAGATGGCTCACTTCTCCCAGCAATCGTAACGTTCTGAGCCAAACATCTCAGAGTATAAAGAAAACACACCAGCTATTATAAAACCCAAAAAGAGGTAATTACAGTTTCCCTGACAACTGTTCTGTCTGTACGTCAGCCCAAAGCAAGTTTAAACTCCGAAATATTGTGAAAGAAAAGCAAAAAATAAATAAATCTCAGTGTGCACACTAAACACATGCTGATCTGTAGTACACACGGCGGTCTCCAAACTGTCTCCTATCTCACTCTTGGTTATGAATCTGTGTGCTCTGCTTTCCTATGAGTTTAAAGCTCTATTTTATGAGTTATTTATATTAAAACCAAATTGTGGTGAGTTGACAATTGATTTGGTCATTTTATCCCAAAATATCCACGTGTAGTTATTTTTACAGCCTCGCTATTTTGGTCTGTTTTTGTTTTTTTGCCATTCCTCTGTCATTGCGCCCCCGTTCACCCAGAGAATATATGAACTAGTCTGTAGCTCAGCACCAAATGTGGGAGAGATGAATTAATAACAGATTGCTATGCTGGGAGGGGAATCCTGCAATATGGCCTGTGATTAGGAAATGGCCCGCAGGTATCAGACCAACATTAATTCAGAAAATGTCCCTATAATTTGCCCATTCATGCCAAATAAAGTAACAGGAGTGTGCCCATCAATCACTACTACCAACATTAGATAGATTAATTAATGACGATGATTTAAATTATAAATGTTTTTAATTGGGGTGTTTACATATAACATTCTGGGTGTTTCAGTTTACTAATCAGTTGGGGGTTCCAACCCCCCACCATCACCCCGTTTAAAGCCTTTAAAAAGTCCACACCAACTGTGAGCGGGTAACAGGCTGATCTTTTCATATATTACACAGAATTTAGATTTTACATGCACCCCTATTTGTTTCTAATAAACAGTACAGGAAAATAGATATTGGGGTTCGGTTAACCCCCCCATTTACGTTCTCTCGGTAATGATTCCCCTCTCGCTGTGTGATCTGTCTGTTTCTTTCCGTATATACACAGTAGTGGAACATTTCGGCTGCAGTAGCTGTACGATTCCACTTTAAAACAAAGATTGTAAAATAAGAAAGTGGTAAAAGCTGGCGGTAGACTGGTGTTCAGGTCAGGGAGCTCTGAGCCTTATTACCTGCTACACATTGCGCTTCCTTTCCAAGCTCTTCTCAAACTGGTCTCTGCCCACTTTTTACTTTGTGCTTCTTCTTTTTTTTTTTTTTTTAAAGACTGGTTCTTGGGCAATGTTCTAAAAGTGGAGCAGTTACCACGGAAACGAGTGAAACATTTCTGCTGATAGCTGCACTGTTAAAGCATTAAGGTTAGCGGGGTATAAACTGTAGCTATAAAGATCTGCCTGATTACTTATTTATATTCTGGGTGCCCCCCTGCCTCCAGGCATGGTAAGGTTGATCTTTGTGTGGTGGCATGGCATAGGGTCCCATCATTGCTGAAAGTGAGATCAGTGTGCATTTTGAGTTGAAGTGCGTGTTTGGGTACATACTTAAAGGACCACTATAGTGCCAGGAAAACATACTCGTTTTCCTGGCACCATAGTGCCCTGAGGGTGCCCCCACCCTCAGGGACCCCCTCCCGCCCGGCTCTGGGGAGAGGAAAGGGGTTAAAACTTACCTTTTTCCAGCGCTGGGCGGAGAGATCTCCTCCTCCGATCCTCCTCCTCCGATCCTCCTCTTCTCCTCCCCGTCGGCTGAATGCGCACGCGCAGCAAGAGCTGCGTGCGCATTCAGCCAGTCACATAGGAAAGCATTATCAATGCTTTCCTATGGACGCTGGCGTCTTCTCACTGTGAAAATCACAGTGAGAAGTGCGGAAGCCCTCTAGAGGCTGTCAATGAGACAGCCACTAGAGGCTGGATTAACACATAGGTAAACATGGCAGTTTCTCTGAAACTGCTATGTTTACAGAAAAAATGGGTTAACCCTAGCTGGACCTGGCACCCAGACCACTTCATTAAGCTGAAGTGGTCTGGGTGCCTAGAGTGGTCCTTTAAGGGCATCCTATGGATCATTGTATCACGCATATTTTCATGCGTCCATTCCTTGATGCAGGTCTCACATCCTGATCACGTGTTCTGTCTCAGCTTTAGGACCATAACTTGGTAGTATTGCACGAGGGCTGACTGCCCGTCACTCAGGGAGTGCTAGCGCCATCCTGTCCTATCCTATGTTTGCGCAGTTTGTGCAAAACGTTATAAGACAAACAACAAAATGAACAGAAAACAAGAGGTTAACAAAGGTTAATATCACAACGTGTAACAAAATATATACCAAAAAACAAAATATATACCAACAAACACAATATATACCAACAAACACAATATATACCAACAAACAATAAAAAAAAATGCATTTAATTTTAAAACCTCTAACATGACATGTACACTAAAAACACTATAACATGATATATAACACACTAATAATACGTGTAACAAGGTATATAAACACACTAATAATACGTGTAACAAGGTATATAAACACACTAATAACACATGTAATAAACGCTAATAAACACCCTGTTCTGGACTCAACTCCCCTCGATTCTCGATTCTCCGGTCACCACATCAATTGACGGGAGTTCTTGTTAAGCAAATTAAGACACAGTCACGAAAGAGTGCTTAACAAGTTCTCAGTGAGTATATTTTCAGGGCTAGCATTTATACACAGTTTGTCACGCAAGCAGCAAGATTTATCATTTCCTTGTAGTTAATAGTACATACTTGTCTGACATTAAAAAGATAAGCATTTGAATAAAGACGGGACAGGAACATCCTGAGGTCGAGCGAGGTCATACATCCTGTAGAAGGGAGGCCTCTCAGAGCATGTTACAGAATACATCTGCCAAAGTCAGCATAATTATTTCAAACATTATTTTAAAGCATATAAAACAAAAAGAGTTAACTATTTAATATCCTTACACTAATAAACAGTGTACAGGTATTCATTAGCAGGTGATCATTTATTTTTAACAGGCAGAGCAGGCGCCCCCTACAGGACAGGTGGCTACTCTGCCTAGTGGGATATCTGGGTCCGCTTGTTGGCTTTGTATTACACCTGCCAGGGACCTCACTGATCTCCCTTCACTGACTATGGCAGTGCGATTGCAGCTGCAGCACCTCCAGTAGTTCCACCCGGGAATAAGCCACAAAGGGACATCAGCCTCACCATGGAGGTTCCTTCTGACCTCCTCAGTCCATAGCTTCACAGAAATCCCATGCCATTAGTAAAGTGATTAAACTGAACCTGAGCTACTGCAACCAACCAAAAAAATCAGTTTCAAATAACACTTCACAAAATAAATTCACAAGAATCTGGCAGCGACCGCATCTGCTGGGGACCAGTGTTGTGTGGACATCATACACGTGTTCAGTGTCTTCTCTGATCTTAGTAGTTTCCCTTGATCCATGTAGTGCTTTCCGAGAATCTTTTCCTTATACGTATCCTAGTGTAAAATGCGGCGGCGAGGCTCATCTTCCTGTCCGCCTGCACCTCCCACGCCTTACCCTTCTGTCAGTCCCTACACTGGCTTCCTATAAAATATAGAGCTCAATTTAAAATTCTGGTTCTTGCTTTCAAATCTCTACATAATGCTGCTCCAACCTATCTATCCTCACTTATACTCAAGTATGTCCCGTCTAGGCCCTTACGATCTGCTGAAGACTTACGTCTATCTTCTGTCCGTACTCCCACCTTTGATGCTTGCCTTCAAGATTTCTCGAGGGCTGCACCGTTCCTGTGGAACTCGCTTCCCTCCTCCGTTAGACCCTCACCCAGTCTCCACTCCTTCAAAAAATAGTTAAAAACCCACTTCTTCATAAAAGCGTATCAATTAAACTGTTAATAGCTCCTGACTGATTCCTCTTCTGCAACTGTCATTAGTCTAATACTATCCTTACCTTTTTGTGTCATTTTACCCCACTCCCTCTAGCAGGGCCCTCAACCCACCCCTCTGTTCCTGTGTGTCCAACTTGTCTGGTTACAAATACATGTCTGTTTGTCCACCCATTGTAAAGCGCTGCGGAATTTGACGGCGCTCTATAAATATCATAATAATAATAATAATAATAATAAAGTTCAGAACCTGGAGAGACCTCCGAAACATGCCTTGTTTGTATCCATAAACCTGAACCCCATGTCAAACACGTTTAATTTAAACCAAGACATGGACTATAAAATAAACAAGTACAAAACATTTTGATCTAGAGATAAACAATCCTAATGATAAATGACAATCGTCCTCTTCAACCAGGTAACAATTTTTTTCAAACTGGCCCATGAGCTGTGGACAGGGACAGACATTGAGGACGACATGGACAGTTAGGCATTGGGCTTCGACGAGGCATGAAATGTAACCGCGTGGGAGGGGGTTAATGAAATACTTAGAAAAATGCATTTTAATGTTGATGATATTACACTTTCTGAATAGGTCACTGAGTAAATTTTTCAGTTATAGAATGAGTTTCTAAGGTGACGTCATGAACACATTTGGGTTTTGGTTTTGCTAGCCATTGATTTGTTCCACTCGATGGCCCCTCTGCATTCTGTGTAATGAATGTCCAACCTATTGGGCGACCACTGATTGCTGTGAAAACCCTTCTTTGTGTAAATGTGTCTTTTCTCTTCTAAACAGTGATATACAACAAGGATTTACTAGCCACTTTGCACCTTCTAGTAGCCCTCGCCCGACACTTCAAACCTGATTTGCAGCTCCCTCCCAACGTGTGCGTAGAAGTGATTTTTGTTGAGGTAACTATAATATTCACATTTTGTTTTGTGTTATATATTTTATTATGATATTTACTCTATATGACTCTATATATGGTTTTCTGAAGTCTGGTAATAGAGGGCCTCACTGCAACATGGTCACCAGGGCCGGTGCAAAGAATTTTGGGTACATAGGCGAAGATCCATTTTTCCTCCCCCCCCAAAAAACATATTCGCCCATGTGCCTCTTAACCTCCCTTTTGTGTTTCTTATCCCGTCTTTTAAATATCTGACTCCCTTTAGTGTATTTTATCTCCTATTTTTGCCTTTGTGTGTCTCCTATCTCTCCTCTGTGTCTTTTATTCTTCCCAGCTCCTTTGTGTGTCTCTTTCCTTCTCAAGCCCCGCTGTGTGTTTCTTTTACATCCAGCCCCTCTCCCTGTCCCTTAATGGTCCCCTCCCTTCTCTGACCCTTACTGTTCCTCTCCCTTCTCTCCTCCTTTCCCTGTTCCTCAGTGTTCCTTTCCCTTCCCCCTCCTTTCCCTGTCCCTTAGTGTTCCTCTCCCCTCCCCCCTCTGTTCCCTGTCGCTTAGTGTTCCTCTCCCCCCCTCCCTCCTTTTCCTGTACCTTAGGGTATCTCTCCCCTCTTCTCCATGTCCCTTGGTGCGCCACCCACCCCCATAGTGGTCCCCTCCCCTTCCTGGTGTGCCTCCTACCTTTCTTGTAGCGTGGCTGAGCGGAGCGAATCCCGGTACAGTGAGCTTTTCCTGTCAGTCCTGCTAGGTACAGGAAACAGAAGTTCCTGTACCACGGTACACTCCGCTTGGCCACGCTACAGTCAGGGGTGTAGAAACACTGACAGTTACACACACTCAATGACAAACACACAGACATCTCTGACAGCCAGACTCACTTATCTGACACTCATTCATTGACAGACACACAAACACTGACAGACTCATTGACAAACACACACACACACAAACTCACAGACACTGACAGACACATGTACTCACATGCACACATGCACATACTGACAGACACACTCACTCACACACACACACTGACAGAACCACACACACACACACACACATACATACACACACACTGACAGACACACATACACACACACACACACTGACAGACACACATACACACACTGACAGACACACTCACACACACACTGACAGACACACTCACTCACATACTGACAGACACACATACACACACACACTGACTGACAGACAGACACTCACACACACACTCACACACACTGACAGACACACATACACACACACACACACTGACTGACAGACACACTCACTCACATGCACACACACACTAACAGTAATTAATCATCTAAATTAAATTAAAATTTCCCACCCAGCCTCCCTACCTGGAGAGCTGGCGTGGGTCTCTCATTGGTGGTCCAGTGGGGCTGCTGGGAGGCAATTGGATTCCTAGGTGGCGAGGGAGCTGTGATCTCTCTGATCTGCTCCCTCGCAGGCTGCTGACTGATGCCGCGGGAGCGGGAATATGACGTCATCAGTCAGCGAGGGAGCAGATCAGAGAGATCAGAGCTCCCTCGGCATCCAATTCAGCCGCAAGCCGCGCCGGGGATCCAGGAGGTGACCTGGCAGGAGGGAGCACTTCCCTCCTGCCGGTCACTGGAATTTTGCGCCCCCAGAGCCGGTGCGCCCTAAGGCGGCCGCCTGTGCCGCCTTATGGACGCGCCGGCCCTGATGGTCACCATTTAATTTCAGGGGAACCAGGTTATCCTCAAAGCTGTGAGTTACAGGGAATTCAAAGTGAATTTCTAATTTTAAGCAACAACATCAAAATGTGTAAAATGCGTCGGTATGTTTTCAGTTAGGTTATAAAATTTACATTGGATTATTCTCAAAGCTGGAAACTTTTACAAATTTCTATTCAGTCAGTTTCTTTGTATAGAATTGTTTTTTGTGATTTGCATCAGGTGAACACTGAAGGCCTTTTCCACTCTGGAACGGGATGCTGTGTTTAAAGCTTGTGTGGCCCTTCTCGAAAAGTGCTATGATCCCAGCCTTTTTCCCAAACACCAGATGACACTTGGTGAGGGTTAAAACAGCAACAATTTTTATTGAGCACTACACAGGTATTTATAGGCACATTCCCCACAGGAGGTAATCAGTTACAACAATGCAAGTTCCTCCCCCGAGTCTTGGAGTCCAGGACATACAGTGAGGGAAAAAAGTATTTGATCCCCTGCTGATTTTGAACATTTACCCACTGACAAAGAAATTATCAGTCTATAATTTTAAAGGTAGGTGTATTTTAACAGTGAGAGACAGAATAACGAAAAAGTCTAGAAAAACACATGTCAAAAAAAGTTATAAATTGATTTTCATGTCAGTGAGTGAAATAAGTATTTGACCCCTTCGAATTAGTAATTGGTGGCAAAACCCTTGTTGGCAATCACAGAGGTCAGATGTTTTTTGTAGTTGCCCACCAGGTTTGCACATATCTCAGTAGGGATTTTGTCCCACTCCTCTTTGCAGAGCCTCTCCAAGTCATTAAGGTTTTGATGCTGACATTTGGCAACTCGAACCTTCAGTTCCCTCCACAGATTTTCTATGGGATTAATGTTTGGAGACTGACTAGGCCACTCCAGGACCTTAATATGCTTCTTCTTTAGCGACTCCTTTGTTGCCTTGGCTGTGTGTTTTGGGTCATTGTCATGCACCCATCCACGACCCATTTTCAACGCCCTGAGGGAAGGAGGTTCTCACCCAAGATTTGACGGTACACAGCATCATCTCTTTGATGCGGTGCAGTTGTCCTCTCCCCTTAGCAGAAAAACATGTGTGTGTGTGCTGGATGATGTGTGTGTGTGCTGGATGATGTGTGTGTGTGCTGGATGATGTGTGTGTGTGCTGGATGATGTGTGTGAGTGCTGGATGATGGGTGTGTGAGTGCTGGATGATGGGTGTGTGAGTGCTGGATGATAGGTGTGTGAGTACTGGATGATAGGTGTGTGAGTACTGGATGATAGGTGTGTGTGTTTGTGTGTGGGTGCTGGATGATGTGGTAGTGTGCTGGATTGATCATTTGTAGGTGCTGGATGTGTGTGTGAGTGCTGGATGATGTGTGTGTATGTGTGTGTACTGGATGATGTGTGTGAGTGCTGGATGATGGGTGTGTGAGTGCTGGATGATGTGTGTGAGTGATGGATGATGGGTGTGTGAGTGCTGGATGATGGGTGTGTGAGTGCTGGATGATGGGTGTGTGTGTGCTGGATGATGGGTGTGTGTGTGCTGGATGATGGGTGTGTGTGTGCTGGATGATGGGTGTGTGTGTGCTGGATGATGGGTGTGTGTGTGCTGGATGATGGGTGTGTGAGTGATGGATGATGGGTGTGTGAGTGCTGGTTGATGGGTGTGTGAGTGATGGATGATGGGTGTGTGAGTGATGGATGATGGGTGTGTGAGTGATGGATGATGGGTGTGTGAGTGATGGATGATGGGTGTGTGAGTGAGTGCTGGATGATGGATGTGTGAGTGAGTGCTGGATGATGTGTGTGAGTGAGTGCTGGATGATGTGTGTGTGAGTGAGAGTGCTGGATGATGTGTGTGTGTGTGTGGATGATGGATGTGTGAGTGAGTGCTGGATGATGTGTGTGTGTGTGCTGGATGGTGGGTGTGTGAGTGGGTGCTGGATGATGTGTGTGTGTGTGTGTGCTGTGGATGTTTGTGTCTGAGGTGCTGGATGATGTGTGTGAGTGAGTGCTGGATGAGTGTGTGTGTGTGCTGGATGATGTGTGTGTGTGTGGAGTGCTGGATGATGTGTGTGTGTGCTGGATGATGTGTGTGTGCTGGATGATGTGTGTGTGCTGGATGAGTGTGTGTGTGTGTGCTGGATGAGTGTGTGTGTGTGAGTGCTGGATGATGTGTGTGAGTGAGTGCTGGATGATGGGTGTGTGAGTGCTGGATGATGTGTGTGTGAGTGAGTGCTGGATGATGGATGTGTGAGTGAGTGCTGGATGATGGGTGTGTGAGTGCTGGATAATGTGTGTGTGTGAGTGCTGGATGATGGGTGTGTGTGTGCTGGATGATGGGTGTGTGTGTGCTGGATGATGGGTGGGGGGGGGGAAGCATTTTTTTCTTACTTTATGTGTTTATATTTTTTTATTTTATCCCCCCCCTCCCTGCTTCTTACCTTGTCAGGGAGGGGGGAGATCGCCTGGTGGTCCGGTGGTATGCTGGAGGGAACCAGCCGCTGCAGAGAGGGGCCATCACAGGCTGTGTTCCTTCTCCAGCTCTAACTCTCGCGAGACTCGCCTGTGCGGAGCGTTGCCATGGTAACAGCCGCGGGTCTCGCGAGAGTTATAGCTGGAGAGGGAACACAGCGTGTGATGGCCCCTCTGTGCAGGTAGCAGGGCCGGTCCTGCAGGACAGGTAACGGGAACGGCGTTCCTGCTGTGGAAAAAGTGCGGGAACGCCGTTCCCATGCGTTCCTGCAGGACTCGAGCCCTGAACAAGATTCTCCCATGTAGTTCTGGGCTGATTCCTCACCGTTCTCATGATCATTGGAACTCCACAAGGTGAGATCTTGCATGGAGCACCAGACCGATGGAAACAATTATTTTGTGTTTCTTCCATTTGCGAATAATCGCACCAACTGAATCACCTTCACACCCAGCTGCTTGCCGATGGTCTTGTAGCCCATTCCAGCCTTGTGTAGGTCTACAATCTTGTCCCTGACATAACTGGACAGCTCTTTGGTCTTGGCCATGGTGGAGAGTTTGAAATTTAATTAATTTCTTCTGTGGACAGGTGTCTTTTATACTGGTAACGAGCTGAGATTAGGGGCACTCCCTTTAAGTAAACCACGGGATGCTCCTAATCTCAGCTTGTTACCTGTACATAAGACATCTGGGAGCCAGAAATCTTGCTGATTGATAGGGGTTTAAATGCTTATTTCACTCTTTGACATGCAAATCAATTTATAAGTTTTTTGACATGCGTTTTTCTGTTTTTTTTTGTTTTTTTTTTGTTATTCTGTCTCTCACTGTTAAAATACACCTAACATTAAAATTATAGACTGATAATTTCTTTGTCAGTGGACAAATGTTAAAAAAAAAGCAGGGGATCAAATACTTTTTTCCCTCACTGTAATTAGTTTGTCGCCATAACTGAATTACCTGTCTGACACCAAGACTATAGCTGTTTCACAATCACACAATAACTTCTATTCTGTTTACAGTTTATATAATAACTCAACAATAACATATCCTCACCTGCTATACCTCATTCGAAAGCTCATGACTGAGCGCCCATATTGTCCAAAAAGCGTTCTGATCCGAGAATCCGTGCCCAAGTTATGAGCTGGTAAAATTTTACCAGGTCGCAGCTATTCTCTGATCCCCTTTAGAGTTCCAGGGATTTGGCTGCTTTTCCAGGTCTTACAAAATGGGGTTCCTGGAACTCCAGGGAGGCCCAATCCCTAACATGTTAGGTGTCTTTTGTCGCGGCTATTCTCTGATCCAACCAAGGTTTCCATAGAGTTTGTATTCTCCCGGGCCAGCTTGGGATGAGTCTTGGGCCCCGGGAAAGGGGCAATGAGCTGCAAAGCATGGACTGGAGGGGTAACTGGCCGAGAGTCCTGCATCAGTTGTTCTAATAGCGATGTGAGTGAAAATAACTATTCAACGAGAAAGGGGGTCTCTGGGACCAGGTCCATAGTCTCTGGGTAGGAGGCTGGCCTACACGCCTCTCCAGGAATCTGTGGCATGGGAGCCTCCATTACATGCACTAATCAGTAATTTTCCACTGATTTCAATGTTGACTGCTCCAAGTTTAGAACTTAGCCCCAGAATTACTCATTTTTTTTCAGAACCCTCATATTTTCGGGAAATTGTCTCAGATTAGGCATAAAATAAATGCACATTTTTTTTGTGGAATTTTGAATATAATCATTTTGTGAAAGGTGAGGAGTGATGCATTTCTAAACCCTTCGATCATTTCATCTATAGATATTTGTTTGCTCTCCACAAACATGCGCACGTTGATTCATTAAAGTGTGATTTCTCAGGAACTGACCCATGAGTTTAAAATTAGAATAAATTCTCCGACTTGGCTTCTTTTCCAGGGTGGTATCTTCAAAAATCCACCGGTCAGCTTTTTGCAGCTCATGATTTATGTAGAGTAAAACCGGGAATGTTTGACGCAATAAGTTCTTCATAAAGAGCGATTCTGGAGCAAAGTGATAAATGTGACGGAATGAGGAGCAGAACTTTGGTTTCCAAGGTGACTGCTCCATGTTTAGAACGTTTGTTTAGAAGCTCCCTCCGCAAACAGTAAGACATGATTTATAAACCATTGTACAGCACTGCAGGACTTGTTGGTGCTATATAAATAATAATAATAAAACCAGTGCCCTCATTAATCCTCTCAATGCCAGAGGGACGAATATGTCCCGTATCAGCCACTTTAAAAGACAAGGGTTAAATAAAACATTATGTAACAAGGGATCTAAGGACAGGCTAATTACATTTTCTAAGGATTTTTATTTTAATGTGACATTAAATGTGATGGCATTGTGATCAGGGCTGCCATCAGAAATTTTGGGGCCCCTGACACAGCTCAAGGTCTGGGCCCCCCGTGCCTGCACCCGAGTCCACCCAAAGTGCTGCCCCCCCCCCGAGTCCGCTCACAGGGATGCAGTGTCTGTACTGATTCTGGTGTGTGTATAGTGGATGTAGAATGTGTGTAGTGGATGCAGAGTGTGTGTTAAGTGGAAACGGATGCAGTGTGTATAGTGGATGCAGATTGTACATTTGTGTAATGTATGAGGTGTATATTAGATGCAGAGTGTGTGTTTGTGTAGTGGATGTAGTGTGTGTTTATAGTGAATGCAGTGTGTGTATGTGTGTGTAGTGGATGTAGTGTTTGTGTGTATTAAATGCAATGTGTATAGTGAATGCAGAGTGTGTGTTTGTGTAGTGGATGTAGTGTGTGTGTGTAGTGAATGCAGAGTGTGTGTAGTGGATGTAGTGTTTAGTGAATACAGTGTGTGGATGCAGAGTGTGTCTTTGTGTAGTCGATGTAGTGTGTGTAGAGTGATGACATAGTGTGTGTTTGTGTAAGTATTTAATGTGTGTATAGTGACTGCAGACATTGTGTTTGTGTAGTGGATGTAGTGTGTGTTGTGACTACAAAGTGTGTGTGTGTTTGTGTAGGTACTGCAGAGTGTGTGTTTGTGTTAGGAAGTAGTGTGTGTAGTGACTGCAGAGTGTGTGTGTAGTGACTCCAGAGTGTGTGTTTGTGTAAGGATGTAGTGTGTGTAGTGACTACAGAGTGTATGTTTGTTTAAGGATGTAGTGTGTGTAAATTTTAGTGAATATTGCGTGTATATGTTAGTGTATAGTGTGTGTAAATGTTAGTGTATAGTGTGTGTAAATGTTAGTGTATAGTGTGTATAGTGTACACACACACACTAACACACACACACACACTCACACTCTAACACACACACACTCTCTAACACACACTAACACACACACACACTCTAACACACACACACACACACACACACACACGTTTCTTTTTTGTTTTTTTTTATTCATCCCCCCAGCCTCCCTACCTTTGGGAGTGCTGATGGGATTCCCTGGGGTCCAGTGGTGTCACCCGGCAGCCGGTCCTGTGGGCGGGCTGGCGCGCGCGAGGGAGCACTCTCCCCCGTATTCCGGCTCCGGTATCAGTGCGGTGTGGGAGGGAGCTGAAGAGGAAGCACTCAAGGGAGAGTGCTCCTTCGCGCGCACACCAGCCCGCCCAGTGACACCAGGGCCAGCCTCAGGGGGCCCTAAGGTGACCGGCTGCTGGGCCCCCTAGGAGAAGAGGCTGGCCACAGTGGGTATATACCGGGTCGCAGGGCGGCCGGGCCTCCTGCGACCCCGGTATGTACGCCACTGAATGTGGGGCCCGGGACGACCTGAGCAGTCCGGGCCCATGACAACCATTATGGTTGTCATGCCCTGATGGCGGCCCTGATTGTGATAACAGTAAAAAAAAAAAACTAAAATCCTTTAGCAAAAAAACTCTACCATGTCCTCTTTAATTTGCTGCGATGCAGGAAACGGGTTCAGTGGAGACGAACTTGGTTTCATTTCAGCACAGAGTAGAGGGCAGAATAGGTCAGAAGTCAGTGTGGTAGCAACATTCAAGGGTGGGAAAAAGAGAAACATAAGTTAATATATATGAAAATTAAATAAATGTAAGGCCGAGAAATGTTTTTATATTTTGATTCAAATCTAGTTGCTTTGCATGATGCACAAAATATTTCTATAATAGTATGTTAACTTTTGTAAAAGGGGTCAATTCACTAAACCCAATAATAAGTGTAAGTTGACAAGTTATATTCTGGTGCCCACAAGCTGGTCTGGATTTTGCGCTTTGCAGAGTTGCTGAAAGATTCTGATGCGTTTCACAGAGTTAAGAGATAGGTGTTAAATCACATTGTTTATGCATTCCTAGCCATACCTCCCATTTTCCTACATTGTTCCTGAAAAAATCCAAATTGTTTAGCTTACCTTGTTGCATAGTCTGTTTAATTCCGAATTTCTTATTTCCTGCTCTGGTACTTGCTCCCAGCACATGATGCAAACTTCTAAAGTAAACACACTGTGTTGTCAGATCTGATTAAACAATGAAAACCATAGTATAATGTTGGCTGTGTTTGAGTCACAGCCAGGGGAGGTGTGACTAGGGCTGCTTAAACGGAAACAAAAGTGATTTAACTCCTAAATGGCAGAGAATTGAGACTGCAGGGGGCATGTTCTAAACATCCATAATCACTTCATTAAACTAAAGTTGTTTTGGTGCTTAGAATAGCACTTTAAGTGGGTAGAAAACAGCCCTTATAAAATATTTAAGTATTTTTAAAACTTCCCACACAATGGATACATAGAGAGAAATATATAGACGGTTCTTTGTGCTCTGTTGATTTGATGTAGAATATTTTTTTCCCGGTAACAGGACTGATCGTTTGTTCCGATAGCTGAAAATCTCCTAAGCTCCAGCACAATACCTTTCCTGTCAGGAAACACGTTGTTATTTTACATCTTATATTGTCAAGCTTTTCAAAACCTGTAACGTGGTTTCTGCTGGGCCCCGCTGTAGTTAATACTGTTTCACAAATGAGCATTTTAAAGGCCAAGTATTAAAGGTATTAAATCAGGGGGTCTCATTTCCTGTGCGGATTAATGGTGATATTTATCATAATTAATATATTTTTTGGTGTTTTTATGTATCAGCCAACCAAAAGTGGAATGAAGACCGAAAAGGCCGTGGAGTTTCTCACCCTCAGCAGGTAACCGCCTGACCTCATATCTCCTCCAATGTCTCCAAAATTCTTAAAATATGCAGATCACAAAGTTAGCTCCATCTTGTTTTTAACATGAGAAGACCAGACGGCAGAATTAAGCTTAGTTTAATTGTAATTTGGCGCATGTATCCTCAATCTATGAAAGTCAGGGTACGCACACTGCCTGTGGTGTTTGATGAGTTATTGCAGTACCACTTCTGACCACCAGGTGACCCTATAGCATCTGTGGATAAAAACTTACAATTTACTTGTTGAGTTGCCATTAATTCCCAGATTAATGAATAATTATAATATTTATAATCTGTGAACAGTTAGTATAGTACAGGGCATGCTTTTGTCTTCTTTATTCTATTATAAAAATGTTAAGAAATCCCCCCCTTTTTTTATTAACACTAATAATTGCTTCCATGAGTGTGTGTGTTTACAACGTGCTTCTGTTTTTATTTTGTTCTTTCTCCCCGTTTCTCTCTCGTTCATTAAAACATGTTTTTTGCTTTGAATTTCCTGCCCGCGGATGCGTTCAGTGACGGGGATTCGTCTCTCAGTAAGTGCCTTGATGTTTTATTCACGGCTGTGGAACAGATTCTGTTACTGACTTTTCAGAGCTAAATGCAATGACCCTTACAGAGAAACCAGGTAGAGCTTTGAGATGCCGAGCTCTGGCGCGGTTTCCCTGGCAACTCTAAAATATTGAAAAGCGAGGATGTCGACCCGGGAGTTTGAAAAAGCTCCAGATTTTGTGATAGGGATGCGAACTGGCGTGTGTGTGACACATTGTGTCAAATCTCCCTCCCCCCCCCCACATCTCTCCTCGTGAGAAATATTTCACCGAGTCTCAGACTTGTCACCTGGTAAACGTGACAGATTCTGCTGTTACCAGTATGACAAGGTACAAAATATTGTACTTACCGAGGAGAAACTCCCTATAGTTATTAATAAAAGAGAAGAATAGAAATGTAAATTGAATCCTTTTAAAGGAGAAACATTGTTAGTTTTTGGAATATCTCATTAAACCTGCTTAGATACAATGTGAGTGAGTTCTTACCAAGGTATAGCTTCCCAATCCACGGTAATATGTTTTTCTGTCATTTTATTCTCTTCCAAACACCTCTTTTTGCGGAGTAGCTCATTACAGACAGGGTTACATTCTACCCAGATATTCATTGCTTTAGCCCTTATACTGGATATGGCATGTTATGTGCTTGTTTAACTCCTTCCATACCAGAATGGTCCAAAGGGTGTTAAAAATATGTAATTTACCCCCAATCCCTCGTTTACACAAGATTTACTTTATTTTAAATGACAAAGTTCCAGTTATGAAAGATCACACATTTCCCATCTCCTGCTGGACTCCACTTGGCTGTGAAATAAGCCTCTCTGATGGAGTCAGTAAGGTTAATTGTCCATGTTTGGCCCCAAGTGTTCACATGACCCAAACACAACTTCAGCTGAGCTCTTTCACCAGCACAGCGAGAGGGTGGAACCACAGGCCGCTCTTGTACAATGCTCAGTCCTGCTGATTGTCTTGTAGGGGCCCCGTTTACTAAACAGTGAGCCAGACTGTGTAAACCCATAGCTAGCAGGTTAGAGAGCTGGTCCAGTCATCCTGCGTGGCGAGTGGAGAATAAACAACCTTTTCCATAAATTTGTACTCTAGGTGAACCCACAAAACATTGCATCTACAGGGGACTTTAGGCACACTTTCATACATTAACCTTGTAACACCCCCCTGACTGTCAATCAGACAACTAGTACTGCTACTTCCAGTTTTTTTAGCTCAGTGGAGATAAACTCAAGAGGCAGCAATTGGCCAGAACACCTGCCTTGCAAAGACTTCTCATTGAGCTGCATTGGGAAGTCTGTGATTGGACAGACACAGAAAGTCTGGGCGGGGTTAGAAGGGGAGGGCTTGCAGAGGCTGCAGACAAGAGACCTACAGCTATTGCAAGCAGTTTTTAGATTTAAAAAAATGCATAATTAAATGCATGCATGTTTTCCTATGGGGTATATCTACTAAACAGTGATTCTAGTTTTGTTTTTTGGGGCAGTGGAGTGTTCCTTTGAAAAAATATAATAAAATAAAATCCAACCGATTGAGGTTTTCCTGTAGCATCACCCTTTAATATATTGATTTTCGCTGTGGCATAGGCTGTCCATGCTGCAGGTCATCACCTTTCATTAGCACATTGAAATAACGTTCTGTGCACAATATCCCATGTCCTGTGTACCATTAGGAGAAGGAGGCACAGTTTACAGTTTCTCTCCGGCTACACACTATTTGCGAGTTGATTTCCCCCTCGCAGAGAGGTCACAGATTTTGTTCTCTTTTCATGTTGGTTCCAGAGTCTGACGCATTTGATCTACTTTTTGAAAAAACTCCAGATAAAGTTCAGGAAGTAAAGCAGGTGAGTTAACGAGCAGCCATCTTTGAAGTATCAACAGTTTTTTTTTATATTTTATAATTTTAACCCGAAAATAAATAGCATTTAAAAAATGTCACCAATGCATGGAGATCAATTAATTTCTGGAAATAAATTTAGTTTGTGAATTCATGTTTCTTACAGAGACTTAAATAGTGTTAAATAGTGGAGAATGATGGACAGAATTCATTTTATAATTAGCAATGTAAATTAATGATTTTATTATATATTTAACTCCATATATAAAAAGAAGGCGGTGATTTATTAGGATTTATATGTTTTATATTATTAAGTGTCTACAGTGCCTTGCAAAAGTATTCACCCTCTTGGCATTTTTCGTGTTTTGTTGCCTCACAACCTGGAATTAACATGGATTGTTTGAGGATTTGCATCATTTAATTTACAGAACATGCCCACAACTTTGAAAATTTTTATTTTTTTATTGTGAAGCAAACAACAAATAGGACAAAATAACAGAAAAGGTCAATGTGCATAACTATTCACCCCCTAAAGTCACCTTTTGCGGCAATCACAACTCCAAGTCGCTTTGGATTAGTCTCTATGAGCTTGCCACATCTTACCACTGGGATTTTTGCCCATTCCTCCTTGCAAAACTGCTCCAGCTCCTTCAAGTTGGATGGTTTGTGCTTGTGAACAGCAATCTTTAAGTCTGACCACAGATTTTCTATTGAATTGAGGTCTGGGCTTTGACAAGGCCATTCCAACGAATTGACATGTTTCCCCTTAAACCACTCAAGTGTTGCTTTAGCAGTGTGTTTGGGGTCATTGTCCTGCTGGAAGGTGAACCTCTGTCCTAGCCTCAAATCACGCACAGAGTTGTACAGGTTTGGCTCAAGAATATCCCTGTATTTAGCACCATCCATCAATTGAGAAGTATGCTCCAGAATTGCTTTTTTTTTTTGCAGAATGTCTGATGATTCCTTTTTTTATTTTTAAGTAAATGTATTGTATTTTTTTACAGCAATGTTTTCAATGTTTCTTTTCTCACAGGCAATCGTTAAGTTTGTGAACAAACCGCTGGCGAACCTTGGCCTGACAGTGACAGACCTAGACTCTCAGGTAGGGGGATGATATGTGTTTGTTTGGAATTAACAAGGTGACATCATATATAATAACCAATGATAACCATTATATTCAAGAACTGATGCTGCCCCCCCCCCTGGGATACTGGATCATTTAATATTCTCATCAATAGACCTTAGTATATGAAAATAACATGAAAAACATTGAACCACTGTTTGGAATACAATGTTTTTCTGGTTATAAATTCTATTTCTTTGTTTTACCTGACATGAAGAAATTAGTCTGATCAGCCAAAAACATGCGTTGGATAATCCAATAAAAAGAGGGATATTTGGGTGAAGAATAGAGTAGTGTTTAATGTTCAAATATAACCATCAGAGAGAGTGGAAAAATTATAATCAAAAACAGGAAATATTCACTTTTCACCCGATTTCCAGGTTTTTAAATGTCAGAAGTAAAAAAATAATGGAGTGATGGTAAAGTACCAGTCTGTCATTAAAGACATGTTTTCCCAACGTTCAAGTGTTTTACTAATTACATAGATGTTTGGAAAAGCATTGGGGGTGGTGTACATGCGCAGCAATCCTTGAGCTGCACCAATCAGCATCTCCTGTCCTGAAGACACAAACGATCGGTATTGGAAACATGGCAAGACCAGATCTGGAAGTTCCTCTAATGACTGTATGAGAATGCTATATACACACTGTGATTCTCAGGAAAGGCAGTGTTCGCATTGTTGAGGCTGCAGAGACAGACTCTGTGCACGAGAACGACTACATAGAACCAGTGTTTCTGGTGCTTAGTATCCCTTTAAAGGAAAAGGACATTCTAGTTTTTAATTGTCAGATTTTATAGAGTTATTCATTAAAGTGTGAATTTGCAGGAATTTGAAATAAAAAGTGAGTATTAAATGTTAGTCCAAAGTAGCAAAATCAGGAAAAAAGTAATCTATGTTTCCAGTTCTTTTATTTAGGCCTAAATTTTAAATATACTTTAAATTAATTTTTAATTCCTGACAGATTTCACTTTAGTGAATAATTGTAACAGAGTAGAATTTCTTACAGACCTGTAAACCAGGTGTTGACTACACTTCTACCTGTTTCATTGTTTAATAAAACAAACCAGATTAAGAGAATTAAACCTGTGCGTATACATTGACATGACTGCGTTACACTGTCATCTTTTAACTCCTATTTTGATGTCTAAAGCAAAAGGGGGGTTGAATGCTATATAAACACACACTATCCACTTATAATTTACTATTATTATATTAATCATACATAATTAGTATTATGTTTATAATATAGACTATTCATGGATAAATATCAATGAATAAATATCATATTATTTACTAATGTTAGTGGAGTATAAATAATCTTAAACACAGTTTCACACAGGAAAACCAGACATCAAATGACAGATAACACTAAGTAATTAATTTTACTTTCTAAAAAAAACAAAAAAATAACAAAATCTTACAAAGTTGCATTGTAAGAAAGAGGTGAAGAAGAGTTTAGACAAGTCAGAAAGCTAGATTTAAAGGTATATCCCAGACACTAAGACTGGGGAAAAGTCCTTGAAGTTGACAGGTTGTGTAAATTATAGCAGACATAAAGATTCCAAAAAATTACGTCAAACGCATCACCAAATTCAGTTAACCCATTATACAAAAAGGTAAATGGACCCCCTGACAAGAATTTTCTGTGATGTAATTGCGCCATCTACTGACCAAAAACTAGATCGTAGTCTGTAGGGAAGACACACCTACAGTTCCCTATTGGTCCTATCGACTAGTGACATGCAGAGAATTTGCCCCTTTAAAAGTAAGGACAAAGGGAAGAGAAAGGAAAAACTCTTGGGGACTTACAGATTCGGCCCATTGGACACTGTAAACACTCTCTTGGACTCACATCTAACAGCTAAGATCCGACATCTGAATCAAAAGCTGGTCGCACCTAATTCTTACTATTACCTTTTCCAACTAACACAATTTCAGAACTCTGAAAACTTTTCTATTTCCCACAATTCTCATCATACTATCATTTGAAATTCCTGGGACATATCTACACATCTGATAGAAAATCTACAACATAACTAGTAATTATGCTGGTTTTATTTAATTAAATTAAATTAATTAATTTTGTCACATGTTACTTATATTATTTTTATTATTATTGTCACAATAAATTTAATTTTTATAATTAATTTGTGATTACTGTGTGGAGTTAAATCCTCTAGTGAAACTTCCTCTAGGATCTATTAAAATCGAATGGCCCTGCTTTGATTCCTGGCCTGTTTCTATATACAATATAATTGTAGTTGTTATTGTATTGCATATTTTACTGTTTATGATAATGTTGTGAAAAAAATGAATACACCGGGAGCAGACTTCCTTTCCTTTAAATAAACTTTTTGATATTTTTTGTAAAGCATGGCTGGCTGGCCGGCCTTTTTTGTTTTATTTTATACAGTTGAGAAGTTTTTTTTCATTCTTTATTATTTTTTTCTGTTTTCCTGTTCTACCTTTGGATACAAACTTTGGATCTCACTGTGTGCTCCCAGAAAATGAACATGAAATGAAATTTGCAGCAAAGAACAACTGCTTTCTATATTCTCAGCGAATGTTCGGCATTAACCTGACCGTTTGCTTGTTGTTCTGTTTGTTTTTTCGTTAGTTTGCAGATGGGGTAATATTACTGCTGCTAATTGGACAACTTGAAGGCTACTTTCTAAATCTGGGCAGCTTCTTTCTGACCCCCAGCTCAAAGGATGATCAGGTATAGTGTGACATTCTCAGCCATCATTTCGCAGCACCTACAGCGCGTCATTATGGTGCTAACAGAGTCATTGTAACCAGGATAATTAGTGTTCGTGGGTACTGTATTCAGGATTTCATGGACTGTATCTCCCAATAGTCTCAGTTAGTCTTCGTTTCCCACCGCAGCTGTAGTGCTTCCATGCGTATAAGTACATAACTGTGTTAATTTACATGTACTGATTGACTTTGACGATCCACTGTGGTTATTGCCCCCAACTCTGCACCTCTGAAGTGGACACCCATCCCCTAATCTTGCATGTCTGAAAAGGAATTGGCTCGTAGCTCTGAGGACTACATTATCTTTTAAACATAATTTCTCTAAGATTTGGCATGTGCAGTTATCTCTTAAAAAGACTAAAAGACAAAAATCGCATTGTTTTTAGTGTTAAAATTCCTTTAGAACAAAAGCAAAGACGTTCCCCACGCACTATCCCAAATCGTTGTGAGGTTTGTAGTATCACTCCAATGGCCATTAAAGTGTAAGCTCACTTGCCACGTTCAGGTGAGTCCAACACTAATATTCACCTCGCTGCTTTCAGCTTAAAGGCAGAACCTCTAATGAGACCGAGAGGGGTCTTCTTCCGATCCCCTACACACTTAATGGGGTACATATGGGGTGGGCGGCAGCACTGCAACATTGCTGTGATTTCTGATTTAGTTTTATGTGTTTGGGCTGATAAATACCATAGACAAGAGTAGTGGGAGTTTGAGTAGAACTTTATTTTGTGTATTTTTCTTTTGAAACAAGCCGTCACAGCCTCATTGGTCATTTGCCTTTTGTCCATGTTTTGTCGCTAAATGCGGCGTGCTTTTCCATGCTTTTTACCAATAAGCTTTGAATAACCTTACCTGCAACAAACCGTCACACATTCACTCTATCACAAGGAGCCGGTCTCCAGAGCCAACAGCTCGTTCAGCAGAATTTACATAAAATACAAATTTTCACGTGTTTGATAAAAGATTCATGAGTCTCTGTCGGGAGAACGATTCTCCTGGCTTCGCACAATCATGAGTAAACATTTTATTTATGCTGTCACTGAAATCAAAACATTTGTACAAATTTACATATTCTTCCGATTTCCACCTGTCTGTTCACAAATGTCAGAGAAATGAAAACCTCGAATCAAGTTGTCAGTCTCGACTTCTTAAATGGGAAATCATGCAATCATGCGGAAAGCAAGTACGAAAATGTTCCCGTTCACTCTGAATGGGCCCCGTGAATCCTGGAGAGGGCCACACATTCTCTTACATGTTATTGTTTTGGCAGATTCTGTGAAGTTTGAAAATGTTGTTATTGTTATTACCATTTATTTACTGGCAATATGTTCTGCACTCAGTCACACTATAGCAAACTTTAAATAAAAATCAAATAGAGAAAAGAAATACTAACAACATATTTTATTTAGAGTTCTACCATATTGGGCAGCACAGTATTACAGGAACATTATAGCATTACAAACAAATACAAACATGTATTCCTAATGCTATCGTCTTAATATACCGATCTATGTCCCTCCACCCCCCACACCAGTGAGGGTTTGTATAGTGAGTATCGGAGGCAGGGAGGGGGGTTTTAACAGGAAGAGCAGGTGCTCCGGGCCCCGCCACTGCACCCACACTTTAGTGGTCCTTTAAGGACAAACATACAAGCACATACACGCAGTATGTCTGTACATGCAAAGGATGGGGGGTCGGGGTAGTGGAGATTGTTAATGTCAGTTTGTATCTCACAGTCTGTTAGAGCATAAGCTTTAGGGGCAATATCTGCATTTGTGTACAAACTCCAGGTTATGAAGATAAGTAATGGTGAAGAAGGACCCCTTAAGGACATGTCATGATTCCCTTTTATTCCAGGAGTTTGGTCCTTAAGGGGTTAAAGGGAAGGACTGCATCCCAGCCATTTTAATGGAAATGATCCACGTTAATGAAATGAATAGAGGTACTAACATGACTAAAATGGCAGAGAATCAGTCAGAATGTTACTGCAGTTCATCACAAGTGGTTTTTCATGAATATAAGAGTGAATTAATGTGTTCGCCTCAGGCAGTGTTTCAGTTTTTTAAATGTATTTCTGCTCTCGAAAAATACAGCATTATTCATTAGTACTTTTAGGCGTTTTTGAAAGAAAGATTAAGAATTCTAATAAATACATATATTCTAGGATACATGTAGGAAGATTAACTCAAACCCCGGGTGATGAAGGTATTCAGGGATGTGAGTGCAGAGCCGTGTATTACGTTGTATCTAAAATGAATGCAGTGCGCTATCATTCCGTGTGCTGATCTCATTCATCGATCTAACATATTCTCCCTGACAGATACACAATGTATCCTTTGCTATGGATCTTCTTAAGGATGGAGAAATTCTGCAAAATCCTATCAACCCTGAAGGTCAGTATCGCATCAAGCGTAAGGGGAGGAGTTCTATTAGCGAACCGGGAGAAGACATTTCCCATTATTAGTTTAGGATTTTTTCTGTGTGTTAAAATTGGAATAATGATCCATGATAATAAATCCCATCACATTACCCACTATTAAAGGGCCACTATAGTGCCAGGAAAACATACTCGTTTTCCTCGCACTATAGTGCCCTGAGGGTGCCCCCACCCTCAGGGTCCCCCTCCCACCGGGCTCTGGGGAGAGGAAGGGGTTAAACTTACCTCTATCTCCAGCGCCGACGGGGAGCTCTCCTCCTCCTCTCCTCCCTCTTCTTCTGGCATTGGCTGAATGCGCATGCGCGGCAAGAGCCGCGCGCGCATTCAGCCAGTCTATAGGAAAGCATTGTCAATGCTTTCCTATGGACGCTGGCGTCTTCTCACTGTGAAAATCAATGAGACAGCCACTAGAGGCTGGATTAACACATAGGTAAACATGGCAGTTTCTCTGAAACTGCTATGTTTATTAAAAAATGGGTTAATCCTAGCTGGACCTGGCACCCAGACCACTTCATTAAGCTGAAGTGGTCTGGGTGCCTATAGTGGTCCTTTAACTCTATATTTCTTTGTGTGCCATGATGTGGTAGCAGTTTGGCTATTTATACATAGAGAGAATTTAAAAAATCTTTTTCAGTGAAGGTGACAATCCCAACACCCATCCTTGCGTACTGTTATCGGGAAAGTGGCTGAATTAATGGCTGCTGCCAATTACAAGTTTAAAGATTTTTTAAGAAATTTTGCCAAATGTCCAACAAGTCCATAATTGTGATGAAAATTGTCCTTCAGCAAGATTGTGATCACTTGGGCTTAACTGTCTCTCAGAACCTTGAGGGCCCTTTTTCACTGAACCAATTGTAAATGGTAATAGATGTGATAATTTAGCATCGTTTACAGCTCATAATCCGACATAAACATGTTAAAATCAAACCATAGATCGTAATGCTCGGAGGGAAGACAATATCCTGGAAAACATATATGTGAATCTTGTAAAAACATTTTCTTCAAATAGTAATTCTGACAAAATTTACTACTAGATACATTTAATAGTTTATTGATAATTTGTCAGTCCATGGTGTCGTTGCTACTTATAGTTTTCATATCTTTTCATTTCCCGTTTGTTTCTTCTTCCTTTTATCCAGATATTGTGAACAGAGATATTAAAACAACTCTGCGGGTTCTGTACAGTTTGTTCCTTAAACACAAACACAGTTGAAATACTCCGGATAAAGAGGTCAGACTTTGCCAAAATCTTTTAGCATCGAGGGAGCCACCGAGCGTCAAAACACATTCTTGGGAGAAAAACAGCAATCCTGCAAGCAATTTAAATTAGTTTTTATTTTTTAAATAAAGCATAAAAAAATCTACTTTTACTATGAATATGTGTTTGTGGGTTTTTTTGAGAATAGATGTAGTTTTATTAAAATGTGGTATAGCGGACAGAATCGACAGCCTGCTTAGAATGTTACGTTATCTACAGATAAAATCACTGCTTGTGAAACAAGATTTGTT
>OW240914.1:351683958-351810133 GCA_933207985.1 Pelobates cultripes | reverse complement strand
AGTTAAATCACTTTGTTTCTGTTTATGCAGCCCTAGCCACACCTCCCCTGGCTATGATTGACAGAGCCTGCATGAAAAAAAAAATTGGTTTCACTTTCAAACAGATGTAATTTACCTTAAATAATTGTATCTCAATCTCTAAATTGAACTTTAATCACACACAGGAGGCTCTTGCAGGGTCTAGCAAGCTATTAACATAGCAGGGGATAAGAAAATCTTAATTAAACAGAACTTGCAATAAAGAAAGCCTAAATAGGCTCTCTTTACAGGAAGTGTTTATGGAAGGCTGTGCAAGTCACATGCAGGGAGGTGTGACTAGGGTTCATAAACAAAGGGATTTAACTCCTAAATGGTAGAGGATTGAGCAGTGAGGCTGCAGGGGCATGTTCTATACACCAAAACTGCTTTATTAAGCTAAAGTTGTTCAGGTGACTATTGTGTCCCTTTATTAAAATAGACAGTTAGTACAGTGTGTATGACAGGAACCTGTATAAGTGTATCATAGAATAGGTTGTGAATTCTATAATAAGTTCCAGATCACCAATCATGCTGCATAAGAGCGCCCCCGATGGTTACTTGAAAAATTGCAAGATATGAAATTGAATAATTAAGGGATATGATAGCATGACATTGATCAATATGTTTTAATAAGCATCATTTTTGTAATAACACCTTCTTTCTATTGCCAGTTTACAGAGTTTAGTTTAGATTCAAACATTTGTTTTGTAAAATGTGTTTACTCTGTAACCCTCACTTCATAGAATTCCATTGACAGGGTTATTTTTTTTTTTTTTTTTAGTAACCTAAATATTAGTGAAACATCTAGATAGAACTAAAATATAATTAATAATAGAATTAATGTATCTTATTTAAACAGGCTGATTTCTAAACACATTTATTGTTGTACTCTGTTATACACTCAGAAACACCACCAGCATTGAGCTCCTAGAAAAGTGGGACATTAGAATGGAAAAGAGGGACAGAGGGATTTGGTAATGTAATAGAGATAGTTCTACTAAATAGGGACACACGCTAGATATGCATTTGGCCAATTAGTGGAACGAACGAATTTCTAAAGAATACAATTTTTGACAGGGGCCTTAATGGTACATGTGATATTAGCTTAGCAACTAGTTCTGGAAAAGTTAAAATAGCACAGGGGCTACATTTGTAATTGAATTAAAACAATTAAATATGTAAAATACCTTTACTAGACCGTTCCGAGTGGCAGAGGTGCCTCATTGCGCTTGAAAAGTCTGTGCGATACATTATCAGGGCTATTAACCAGTCTATGGATGACAGTTGTTTTGGACCTCATCTTTATGATTTTCTCCGTAAAATGGCATCATTTAGGGAAGGGGGTCTTATTTTGATATGCTTGCCTTACAGAATCACATGATTTACTTTGAAGGGAAGATGGAGACGTACTGTTCAGGAGAAAGAATTACCCATAATTTGCTTAGTTTGAAATGCATTTTTGGGGGCAAAAAGTGACCAGAACAAATAATGATAGCAAGTCATCCAATTAAAGAAGACATTTCTAGACTAAAGTTTCATTAAAGGAGGAGGATTTACTAAACAGTGAAAAGTTGGAGAGGGATTCCCTAGCGGTAAATCCATGTTGTTCTACGGGTCGCCATATAACGAGATTTACCACCAAACACTCTGATTTCTCATTGTTTAGAAATCTGCTTTATCAGAACTGCAGGATGTTCTGTAAGAGACAAGGGCACACGGAACGTTTATTGTAATTATCTTTATTTTCTGGTTCACAGGACACAAATAATAGACAGCCTCGTGTCTCCGCTCCAGGATAATATTTATGAGCTAGATAAATGAAAACAGAGAGCTGACATTTACCACCATGAAATCTCTGTCTGCCAACAGGGGAGCGCTCCTTCCTGGATTTCATTATATTAACAGGCAACGGGACAAAGCCAAGAAATGCTCTATTTATTAGTTTGCGTTATTTTTGGTTTTTATTCGTTATTTTGCATACTGTTTAAACATGGAAATTAAACTAGGCTTTCTCCTACTCCTGGCTGGTCTCTCGGCAGATCTCCGTCAACAATATTTTCCTATCTATATAGGCCTATGGTCAGTATTCAAACTAATCACGTTTTATTATTTTCCTTTCCTGGGCACTCGTGGATTAATCTCAAATACCTTTTAATTATACCTTTATTCTCAGAATAAAATATTGCTTTCTCCTCTGACATTTGACCATGTATGTGAGAGAAAGCTGGGGAAATAAATGAATTTCTGGGGAAATATTGTAGGCTGGGGTCTCAGAACTTGCAATGTTAATCTCTCTCATTCTATATATATATATATATATATGTGTGCGTACATACTGTTATCAATAGCGGATGGTTGGGTCTATTCAGTATAGTGCACACATCAGTGGGTGGCCAGCGGTATTGTGAGACACATGCAGATTTACCTGCGCGTTTTACTTTCCAACATAAATTTATTTAATAGATCATGCAGTGGTATGCTGTCGGCCTAGCAAAATGTACTGAGATATTATAACCTAAATTTAAAAACTTTTAGATAAACTTTTTTTTAAATTATTTTTTTAAATATATATCATAAAACTATCAAAATATGCATTAAAAAAAAAAAAATTGAATAATTTATCCAAAATTATTAAAATGAGGTCTATACGGGTTGTAAAATGCTGCTATGATATGTTTGTATGATAGGTGCGCTGTAAAACTTCTTCAATTATCTGTTTTTTTCCTTTATCAACAGTAAATGGAATACACATTTCACAATTTCTTTTTAATGAGGAGCCCATTAGTTTTCATTTAACATTTTTCTGGGCAGTGGAGGCCAACTTCAAAGATGCCAGCGATATTCTTCAATTTGCAAGAAAAACACGCTTTAGTGGTTTCCAAGTGTGTGTTCATGGTTCCAATTTATGATTTTGCCAATAAACTGGATTTCTGGAACGTTGACTGCATTAATTTCCTTTGCTGTGTTTAGTTACGGGTGCGCCCTACCTGGATCTTTCCTGTCTGTAAAACACATTTGGAAGTAGCACCTCGCAGGTTTGGAAACAAAATAAAAGAGTTTTTTGGCCATTCTGGTAATGAAATCCAGAACTTTAGGCAGATTAACAAAATATCGCTTTACAGTTCCGTTGTAAAACTTGATGTGTTTGTGGCTGCGTTAAGAAGATCGTGTTCTGTTCCATGAAAAACCTTACAAAACGTGCAATCACGGATCTATTAAAAAAAATTACCATTATAACATAACATTTTATTTCTCAGTTCTACAACATAATTTGGGGAGGTTAGGAACGAGATGCCAGGATATTTCAAACAGTTTCATGGAAAAAACTTTTGAGGTTCGAAACATTAAGAAAGTTGTCTTCTTAAAGGGATAGTCCCACAGTTGTTTTGTGATAAGCAATTATAAACCACACATTTTTTCATTTTTCAAACTGCGCAATGAAATGCTTTTCTGGTGAGTAGATTGCACTCCAGTTATTTACACATATATAATTATTTTAGAGGAAAAAAAGCCAAACATATTGGGGTCTCTTTACCCCCAGCTGTTTTAAAAGAAAGCTGTGAAAATAAACGCAGTCCTATCAAACCCTGGATCAGTCAGTCCCCCAGTCAGATCATTCACCCAATGAAGGGCTATAGAGCAGACTGATAGTGTACCAAGAGGTAAAGCAGACAATGTGTTGGATAGAAAGCACCCACAGTGATAATCAGATGGCGATTCTATATTTGTGTAGGTTCTGCTTTGTAAGTGTTATTGTAACTGTCAGGATTACAAGTTGATCCAGCACGCAGTACTGTGTCACACCTAGGACTAAGGATAACGTATAACGGACCTTAGTATGGCTGGACGTAACGTATCCAAGAATAGTCAAAATACTTGCCGAGGTCAGGGACACAGAATCAGACACAACGATGAGGGAAAGCCAAAAGTCAAGGATACCAGAATTCAGGGTAGTCAAAACAAAGCCAAAGTCAAATACCAGAAAATCAAGATCAGGAATGCACTCTCGGATAATCATAGGCATGAAACCACGACAGGGCAATGAGCAAAAGGAGAGATGGGTTTAAATACTCCTCCTGTGGATCCGATTGGCTGTAACCGGCCTTTGACCCCAAATGCAATTACCAGGTTTCCATGTGCATGATTGTTGCTTGGCACAACTTTTCCTGTCAGGACAGTAAATGCCATTAACCACATTTTTATGTGCAGATGAATACATGACGCTTTAAAGCTATATATCCCACAAATGAATATTATTCTCTTCTAACTGAGCTATAGTAAGCTTAGCAGTAATTCCATCTTGATAAGATTTGATAAGATTCGATACATTTGCAATGTGCAGGCAGCTATCTTGAGTTACTTCATTAATCCTCATTGTCTGTCAAAAAGTAGTAATATTGGGGAGAGTATTTAGAATCTGTAGTTCACACAGCTATGGCTTCCTCGCTCCCAGTATCCAGCGGTGCAGGGCAGACTACATTATTTAATGTGAATTTCAAATTTTACACCAAATAAGGCAAACTGAGAGCATTGCTGAATTTAAAAAACAAAATTTTGGGCTTTGATTTAATACTGTTGCAGGAGCTTTTCAAATGATTTAATATTGTTGGATAAAATTTAAAAATCATTTAAATTTCTTTAAAATGTTAATGTTGTAATATTTTAATATTTGTTTATATGATATATTTTAATATGTTGAAAAAACATCATTTTAAAAGTTTAGTCAAAAATATTAAATTATTTAGAATGCTTCTCTAACAAAATTGAGGCCCTTGTCCCTTAAATTTCTTAATTTTCCAGACAATTCTTACTCTAACAGATTGACCCTGAAAATGTCCCTCACAAGAGGAATTGTAGAGCCATTAACGTAGGCCCACCTACAGAATACCAAGCACAATGCTAAGTAAGAGATTGATTAAACAGATTAATAATAAAGATATATATTTGTATGTATAATTAAAAATAAATAAAAATCACCTACAGACTTCAAGTTCATACCTTTATATACCTTGGTGAGTTAAAATAATTCTCATTTTAAGGCGATTTTAAATTGTATATTAAATATAATTTTGCCATTCAAAGAGTTACATTTAAAAACAAACAAACTGTGAGAACCATATCATGTCTCTTTAATCGACTAATTAAAGAATCTCCTGTGAAGTGACATTAAAAATCGATGTTCCTGTACTTCTCCAGGTATGAAAAATATAATTTGCAGCTTTCAGATAGATACAGAATGTACCGTTTTTCGATTCTTTTTATCTTATTTTGACTTGACCAGAAAAATAACATGCAATCGTCTTCTATCTGACAGCTTTAAATAAAAATACCGCTAATTGTTAGTACCACAATCCAAAACAAATTGTAGCTTACAATGTAGCCAGACAGAAGGCGCTTTCGCAGGCGCAGAAATACCGTAATCTGTTTTTCGTGATAAGAATTTTAACATCGCTCGTTTTTGAGAGGGATCTGATAATGCTTCACCTCCAGCTAGTGTCACAGCAGCCAAAAATGATATTTCTCTGTAAGACAACTCGGAGAGATGTTGGGATTAAAGAGATTCTGATAAGATAAACGCGTCCATTTTATCCGATATCACAAACAAGGGCGCCCAAGTGAGACGCCATTGCTTAGATCAGAGAGTCTGTTTATATTAATGCTATTTAGAAATCTGTAAAGTAATTAGGATGGGAATGATTACAATGTATCTTATTTCATCCAATTCTCAGAGTAATAACATGAACAACTTGGGGGTGCTATGAAAAATGATTCTTGATTTTTCTAAGCTCTGTTAAGGATTTGTGATATGAGAGTCTCTGGGTAATGGCTGAGACCAGTGATTACTGGGTTATGGTACTAGCAATAGAACAAATTATACGGAAATTCTTCCATTTCCCCCCAAACTTTCTGCAGATAATGCTCAATGTAAACCGCAACAAGAGTTCACTTTCTTTACTTTTATACAAAGCACTCCATTAACTCCAGCCATGGTTAAAGGGACGCATTATGTTATAGTTTGCACATTCTTGCAACAATAATTTGAAGAAAAACAAAAGATAAAAAAAGTCTCAAGTTTAAAGTCAGTTTATTTGTTTATTTGATGCTAAACCTAAATTCGTGCAGCTTCTGCAATACAACATTGCCAATCTTTATTCCATAAACATTATTTTATAGTCAAATTAAAGGTTTATTGGAGTTGTAGTTCAGTTTTCAGATCTTTCACTGCAAGAAACTTAAAGGAACACTCCAGGCTCCCACACACGTTAGGTGCACACCAGTGGCGTACACATGACCCATGGGGCCCCGGTGCGAAAATTGATCCGTGCCCCCCCCCGTGCGCGGGCCGGGGCCGCATCACATGGCGGTGGGCACCTGGTCGCAGGGGTGACAGGGCTGCGACCGCGGTATGTACGCCAGTGCATGCAGATGCACACACACTTAAAGGACCACTCTAGGCACCCAGACCACTTCAGCTTAATGAAGTGGTCTGGGTGCCTGGTCCAGCTAGGGTTAACCCATTTTTTCATAAACATAGCAGTTTCAGAGAAACTGCTGTGTTTATGAATGGGTTAAGCCTTCCCCTATTTCCTCTAGTGGCTGTCCCATTGACAGCCGCTAGAGGCGCTTGCGTCCTTCTCACTGTGATTTTCACAGTGAGAGCACGCCAGCGTCCATAGGAAAGCATTATGAATGCTTTCCTATGTGACCGGCTGAATGCGCGCGCAGCTCTTGCCGCCCGTGCGCGGCGGGGAGGAGAAGAGCTCTCCGCCCAGCGCTGGAAAAGGTAAGTTTTTCCAGAGCCGGGCGGGAGGGGGTCCCTGGTGGGGGCACCCTCAGGGCACTATAGTGCCAGGAAAACGAGTATGTTTTCCTGGCACTATAGTGGTCCTTTAAAGGACCACTACAGACACCCAGATCACATCAGCTCAATGAAGTTGTCTGGGTGTCAGGTCCCTCTAGTTTTAACCCTGCAGCTGAAAACATAGCTATTTCAGAGAAACGGCTATGTTTCACTGAGGGTTAATCCAGCCTCTAGTGCTGTCTCACTGACAGCCGCTAGAGGAGCACACTGAACGTCCATAGGAAAGCATTGAGCATTGAGCATTGGGTGGTTTGAATGCGTGCGCGGTCGCATTCGGAGCTGAGAGGCTGAGGGATCCTCAGCGCCAAGGGAGTCCGGCGCTGGAGAAAGGTAAGTGCTGAAGACACACACACACTTACAGACGCATACACACTAGCTAACAGACACACACATTTACTGACAGAGACACAGTCAGCGACAGACATACACACTCACTTACAAAACATACACTCTCATTGAAAAACACGCACTCACTAACAGACATCAAACAGACTCACTAACACACACACACACAGTAACACACTCACTGACACTCACTAGCAGACACACACACTAACACTCACTCTAACACTCACACTAACACTCACTTTAACACTCACACTAACACTCACACACACTCAAACACTAACACTAACAAATGTTTTTTTTTTGTTTTTTTTTTACTGTAATCCCCCCAGCCTCCTTACCTTTTGGAGTGCTGGGAGGATTCCCTGGGGTCCAGTGGCGCTGCTGGGCTCCTGGGCGGGTGGCCGGTCGGGCAGGCGGGCGCGCGAGGGAGCACTCAGTGCTTCCTCTTCAGCTCCCTCGCGCGCCGCCTAGGGATGCCGGCGCCGGAAGATGACGTCATCTTCCGGCTCCGGTATCAGTGC
Organism: Pelobates cultripes; assembly: GCA_933207985.1. NCBI lineage: Eukaryota > Metazoa > Chordata > Amphibia > Anura > Pelobatidae > Pelobates > Pelobates cultripes. The sequence goes on along the minus strand of OW240914.1, from coordinate 351,802,384 downwards.
GGTGCGTGAGGGAGCTGAAGAGGAAGCACTGAGTGCTCCCTTGCGCTCCCGCCCGACCGGCCACCCGCCTGCAGGGTGTCAGCAGGGCCAGCCTCGGGGGGTCCTGGGGTGGTCAGCTCCTGGGCCCCCCAGGGGAAGAGGCTGGCCCTGTGGGTACATACCGGGTCGCAGGGGCGGCCGGGCCCCCTGGTGGGCCGGGCCCGGTCGCAGCCGCGACCCCTGCAACCCTGGTATGTACGCCACTGGTGCACAGTGTAGGTTTGTTTACAGTTAGTTATAATGGGTGGGTTTATATTATTAAAGGGACACTCCAGGCTCCCACACACGTTAGATGCACTGTGTAGGTTAGGTTACAGTTAGTTATACTGGGTGGGTTTATATTATTAAAGGGACACTCCAGGCTCCCACACACGTTAGATGCACTGTGTAGGTTAGGTTACAGTTAGTTATACTGGGTGGGTTTATATTATTAAAGGGACACGCCAGGCTCCCACACACGTTAGGTTCACTGTATAGTTTAGGTTACAGTTATACTGGGTGGGTTTATATTATTATAGGGACACTCCAGGCTCCCACACACGTTAGAAGCACTGTGTAGGTTAGCTTACAGTTATACTGGGTGGGTTTATATTATTAAAGGGACATTCCAGGCTCCCACACACGTTAGATGCAATGTGTAGGTTAGGTTACAGTTAGTTATACTTGGTGGGATTGTATTATTAAAGGGACACTCCAGGCTCCCACACACGTTACATGCACTGTGTAGGTTAGGTTACAGTTAGTTATACTGGGTGGGTTTATATTATTAAAGGGACACTCCAGGCTCCCACACACGTTAGGTGCACTTTGTAGGTTAGGTTACAGTTAGTTATACTTGGTGGGATTGTATTATTAAAGGGACACTCCAGGCTCCCACACACGTTAGGTGCACTGTGTAGGTTAGGTTTCAGTTAGTTATACAGGGTGGGTTTATATTATTAAAGGGACACTCCCCGATAAAAAGCCCATCAAATGACCTCTGGGAACTGGATACAATCTTCTTTAATTATTCACAACAAATAAATGGAGATGAAAGGATCCAAAATAAAAATAAATAACAAATAACAATAATAAAAACAAATATATAAAAATATAAGTGCAACACCTATGAAATCAAGTGTATAAAAAAGATAGTTATGATTCCATTTTGATAAAGCCCTGAGGCGAAACGCGTTTGTGGATTTTTAATTGTGTATTGTAATAAAGATTTTTTGGTCACTTCCCTTGTGCCAACTATCTTTTTTATACACTTGATTTCATAGGTCATATATCACCCCTAAGCCCCGTCCCCTTTGACTGACTGACAAGACTGACATTTTCCTATGCCTGCCTCCTAGATATGTCAAGGCCCATTCCACCTAGCCTTGCTGTTCTGTGGGCCCATTACTCTTTCATAACGTCTAACATTCTGTTACATTATATGAGTGGCAGCCATGGTCAGGGGTCACCCAGGAATGGTTTCAGGGATGTCAAACCTGATGCTGGAGGGATTAATAATTGATATATATGGAGACAGATCATGATCCCGTGGCTGCATCTGATAATATTGTTTTGTTTAGTTTTTTTAAGAATTTTGTGGATTAAGCTGTTTTATACACTCATTAACATTACACATTACTGAGAGTTGTATTGCTGTGGAGCTCTGTGATACACTCTTACACACTAAACATTACTGTGAGTTTTATTGCTGTGGAGCTCTGTGATACACGCATGCATAATGCACATTACTGTGAGTTTTATTGCAGAGGAGCTCTGTGATGCATTTATCTGTAGGCCTCTAGTAGGGACTAAATAAATATATATATTGTAATAAAATATATGACCGTAAATAGCGTATTAAGGGAAAATAACAATATCTCTAGACGCGTTATTTCCCTATTATTCAGAGTGTTTATCACTTTGTTATTTCTGTTATATAAATAAGATATCACCAATTATCATGGTTACGTTATAAGGATTATGGAAGGATTACATAGAGTCTATATATTGTACGTACAGGATGATAGATCATTATTCTCTCCCCGGTTTGAGACACAAAGCGCCCTATCAGAGACCAGAGCTTTTTATTCATTTAAACTCTGATCATCTCCGACCCATGGCCTTTTCTCATCACTATCCGTATTAGTGGAGTTTAGCCTACTTAGTCCGGACGATACGAGAACTGAGTGAATTATCACGCTATGTACCTTTTTGCAACTTTTCATTTTCTGCGGTAATTGCTTTCCTACCTCGTACAGCAATCCTCCTTAATCCCTCTTTGCCCAAATGATCTTCTTTAAATCCTTAATCTTCTCCAATCTCCTTTCTTCATATATATATATGCATGTTTTCTCCTTATCCTTTGCTGCTTCGAAGATGGTGGACACACGTTCAGTCTAGGACAGTGAACGCTGACATTGTATCGTTTACTGCTCAGCTAACCTTAGACTGCTTTACATGGGAAATAGATTGTAAACACATGGAGAACCAGCATTTGTCAGTACGATCTCCATTTAAACTCATCTCCATTTCACTGTCAGAGCTAAATGGAAATTAATGAAATGTAATTCTGCAAAAAAACATTAGAAAATGTAAAACATTATATATAGATCCCTAGACAGAGTTCTAGATTGGAGCCCACTCTTACTGTTCTGGGCTCTGTTTCTGTGAATGGTGTGTGTTCACTGAGTGTGGTGTGTGAGAGAGTGTGTGCAGTGGCTGAGTGTCCTGTGTGAGGAGGAGGCTGATAGCTGTATGGGGGCTAAGTGTGTTTTTGTGTGCTGGCTGCATTGTATGTGTATGTGTGTGTATGTGTGTGTGTGTGTGTGTGTGTAGGGGAATGAGTGTGGCTGAGTGTTGTGTGTGTGTTTTGCCCCCTCCACTGGAGTGTGAGCAGAATCCCCCGGTGGGGATGCTGTATCGTCTGTACCACTATCAGCTACAGATCACTTGAAAAGCGCCCTTGTGGCCAATACCAGACTGTACTGTTATCTGACCAACTGCTGCTCAACCTAACATTTTCTGTAGTAACCCTCAGTGGCAGTAAGTTAGGTTGACCAGCAGTCGGTCAGATAACAGTAGAGTCTGACCTAACATGGCCGCTCAGCATGAAAAAAACAAAACATTTTCATAAAAAAAAAAAAAAAATCATCAAATTTTGTTACGATTGCCTCCAGTCTAGCAGGAGGTTGGATCGCTTGGATGTCCTGGTTCCCGAAGTTGGAGAGTGGAACACGGCTTCAAACGGTAGAAACCTGTAAGTGTAGAATATGCCACTAGCTATATTAAAGTTAGGATTCCCGGTTCCCTACAACACGAGTCGAGGCTGCGAGTTGAGGGTAAAATGTACTGGCTTTACTGGTACACAGGCATCACTATTTATGCAAAACCCCCTCTGGACCTGATGGGATACAGTGACAATACGAGCAGTTAACCAATAGTAATACAATGTATCCTTTGAAATTGTTACCGCCCTGCTTGGAGATAATGAGTCCAACGGTTGGTACAATGTAATTATCTCCAAGCGCCCAAAATCCCACGTTTTATTACAACACATAAAACTGTATAAAATTACATAATTTTAATACTTTAACAGACATATTTCCCATTCTACCGTTCATTATGTAGCCCAGTTCTGAGCGCAGCAGATGGATGAATAGCGCTCAGAACTCACGAATGATATGGCTAGGTTCCTTGATATAAAGTCCATTTGTGTCTTTTGTCCCGAACACGAGATGGTGGCCATGTTTTTAGGTTGATAGATGGCCAGCGGGACATGGACCTATAACCCCTGGAATTGGGGTGAGCCCCCATTTAATTTCACCTTGCGACTCTGTTGGTGACAGGTTAAAAAAGGGTGAGCCCCCGTTTTAGTACCTTCCTCATTCTAATAGATTTCATAGGGATGTGCCCCCTTTATCATGAGACTTTCATCATCTCCCAGACTAACAACCGTACTACATAGGGGTACCCACCCTTCTATTTCAATTGACCACTCTTATGGTCACTAACACTGACATCAGCCCGTTGTGGCAGCTACTACACTTCCTTCTCAATGGGTGAGAACCAGTTGTGCCCAGAAGACTGGATCCCTGTGTGCCTTTTTCACAAATCCTGATACCACTGATTCTATCTGTTTCTCCGGACAGGCGTTTACTTATCACTTCATTAAAGGTGAATCCCCACAACCCACTCAGGATTTCCAATCCATGACTAATCTTGCTGTAGAAGCCTCCTGGAGAAAGCGCATTCTAAGATGCTGACCCAGTTTCCAGCGGAGACTTCTGTTTGTGGAGTGACCCCTATGCCCGACCTGGACAAGGCGATGGGCTTGGAGACTTCCATAAGGGATCTCTCCTCTTCGACCAGTCATCAACGGAAGGGAGCTGGCCCGGCTTTGGCTAGATCAAAAGGCTCCAGTCAAGAGATTCAAGCACGTGGAAGTGCCATTGTGGAGGAATAGCAAGTGGACTACTCCGCTTCAGAGGAAGAGGAGAATTGGTAGCACATCTTGCAGCCGGAATCCCAATACATTAAGGAATCCGTGGTGGGAGAATCTCTCCCTCGAGATGTTACAGTGGCCCTTGGCTTACGCCGAGGATGAAATGTTCATGGACTCGCAGGGGATGCCTTTGTTCAACCCGTGTTCAATCCGGCATCCAAGACCATTGAAGTGAAACCTGCCAGACCATCTGTCAATTTGCCAATTTCTGGCTCAGGAAACCATTTGAACGGGAGTATGCCCCTGCCCATTACTCCCTGCTAAAATGGCTAATACACCAGAATTTGACACCATGGTTGTGGTTTTCATGTCCTGGATCAGGGATTGTGAGGGCTTGAAAGCAGCCAAGGACAAGCTGCTAGATCTGCTCAGACCTTGTCAGGATTCCTTTGTGACCCAACACGCAGGATGTAATAGAAAAACGTATACCGGACCTTAGAATAGCTGGACTTAACATTGCACAGCCAAGGTTGGGCACAAGCCAAGGTCAAGGGAGCCAGAAGTCACGGAATTGAGGAATACAAGCCGAGTCAAGGGAGCCAGAAAACACAGTGGCGAGAATCCAAAGCTGGGTCAGGAATACAGAAATGAGAATAGTCAGAAAGCCGAAGTCAAAGAACTATGCTTGAATCTGCCTTTTATAGGCTGGATCTTTACATTTGAAGCCACGCCCCCAAAACATGCAAGTGTTTGGCGGGCCGTGACGACATTAGCGTGAGGACGTCATTAGCGTGATGATGTCATTTGCGTCATGACGCTGGTGTGCGCGCGCCATCATAAAAGAGGGCAGAGCTACAGCGACCGGCATTGGAAGCGCTGGAGTGGAGACTGGAAGCAGGAACATGGCCAGAAATGTGAGTGAGCATGACAGACCTCTGGCGATGATCTTCTATTTCACAGAGTAAGGCACTCAATTGGACCCTAATTCCATTAGAGAATTGGCCCAGTGCACTATCTGCCTGCTTGGCAATACTAATGTTGCCCTGTGTGCTGACCAATGTAAGGCATCATTGCTGCGGATCAATGCCATATTGGTGAATTTAAGAGAGAAGGAGCTGGAAGCCTTCACCAAGTGACTGGTTGGACACTGGCATCTCTCGGTATAGGCAAGCTCACACTTTTGCTGTGTTTCGTCTCTGGTGGGTGAGCTTTTGACATCGAAGGTTTCTTGTTTTTACATGAGGGCATGTATTCACGATATCCCATTGCATGAAAATGAATTCTTCCACAGTTTTTTACACGTGTTTTAATGTGGTGAGTCAACTGTGCATGGTTAAGACCTTGTGGTACAAGGAAGTCACATCTCCCTTGTGTTTATCGTGGTCGGTTCAACCCACTTGTTTCTTATGTAAACTACTATGTTGGCAAGGGGATTTGTTAGTTTCTGTCGCTGGCAGGTGTGGATTCCTGATTTGGAGCTTACTCTGTCTATGTTGCAGCCGCATTGGAAGCTTTTTTGACAGACTCTTCTTTTAGAGTAACTCTTTACATTTAGCTCCACTGAACTAAACAAACCAGGAAATAACAGACCAGTTGTCTGATTGACAGCCAGGGGGGTGTAACAAAGTATATATATAAAAGTGCCAATCTCTATCGCAATTTACACTTTTTGCAAAATGAAACAAATGAGGACACTCATACACATAAAGCACTTCAGGAAGCTAACGCCCTCTAGGTGCATTTTTTGTGAAAAGACATTTGTGCCTTTTTTGTGAAACTTGGATAAAGCATTGAAACATTGTCATTTTGTCCTGACTTTGACAAATGTTCCTGTCCGTTAAGCAGACGTTTTAATGTCTATAAGAATATTTTAGCTTTATTCCAAGATGCACATTGTTGGTGTGTTTGACCTTGGCTGCAGTAAAACTGTTAGATTTATTAAACATTGGCAGAACTTTCTATAATTGTAAAAACTCGAGATGTGGGATGGGATGGAAAGGGGCTACTCCTGCGCAGAGCAAGAAGTTAATACATTTCACAGTTCACTGGATTCCAATTAAATCACACAAAGATGTACAGTAAGGAAATTAGCAAGGAGAAAATAGGTACAGATCTTTACAATGATATTCATCAAAGGGAGAATTCAAAGTTCATTTTTATTTAAAGCCAAAGTAGCAAATCCAGAAACAAAGCCGACCTAGAGAAAGTTTACAGTTTAACTATTTTAGCCTAAAAATTGGAGATTCTCATATTACTGAATAACCCTGTCATTGTCAAATTTGGATAAGTGTCCCCGCCTATTAAAGCAGCACTGTCACCTCACCTCCTGCCCCCCTAACGTCAAAGTGACAGTGTCAAGAATTATTCCTCCACCAAATGTCAAGGTAGAGCATAGAAACAATGGATAGACCTGATCAAAAAGACTGACAGGGTGAAAATTCAAAAAAGGATTTAAAGTGAATTTCAAATGCAAGGTAAAATAGCCGAACTGGAATAATTCTCTGTCATCTAAACTTGCAGTTCTGCTAATCTGGCCTTAAATGTTCACTTTAAATGATCTCTTTGATTAAATATACAATACATTATTAACCCTCGGGAAACGATGGATTGTTTAATGAATTTTAGGAGGATACTTTGTTACCTCTGTGATAGAGATGTAAAGATCAGAAAGCTTATTGCCTGCAGGTGGCAGCACACCTCACTCTGTGTTGAAATGAACCTTCCCCTGCTGTCTGGTTATTTGCCATCTCCCTGTGGCTACCTGACGCCCTCTGAGCTCTCAGTAACGCCACCGCTCCAGGTATTAGAGGAGCTGTCATTAAAACACACAGACCTGAATGTTGGAACCTTTCCCCTGCTGTCTGGTTATTTGCCATCTCCCTGTGGCTACCTGACGCCCTCTGAGCTCTCAGTAACGCCACCGCTCCAGGTATTAGAGGAGCTGTCATTAAAACACACAGACCTGAATTTGGAGGTTGTATCAGCGCAAACAATACCAGTGGAATGGCCTGCCAAGCATGATGTATAGATTGTGCTTGTTTTAACTCCTTCACTACCAAGAGATCTGCCAATAACTAAATCAGCACAGAATCCATTTTTATGTTCTGGAAAAAAATCTGAATCTGCAAATTTACCTGTTTTTTGTTTTTTTGTTTAGACGGCACTTTTCTATTAACTAAACATAAACATTTGTGGATTCTTGTTTATAGAAAAAAAAGCAATTTCACAATTTAGCTGCAGAATAATTAAAAAGACATTCTGGGCACCCACATAACGTAAGTGCATTTGATAGATTTTGGCCTCACATTCATACTGAGATTTTCCTCACAATCAAATCCTTGCTTAAAGGAACACTATGGGGTCAGGTGCACAAACATGTATTCCTGACCCTCTAGTGTTCAACACTATTTAGCCCCCCTGACCTCCTCTTGCCCCCCTTAAATATAGTAAAATCTTACTTGTATTCCAATCTGCTGCAACTGGCTCTGCCCCTGATCTGCCTGCTTGGCAGACATCATCAGAAATGATACTCTGAGCCAATCACAATGCTTCCCTATAGGATTGGCTAAGACTGACAAGGAGGAAAATCAAGGGCAGAGCCAGCACAAGCCGAACATAGCCCCGGCCAATCAGCATCTCCTCATAGAGATGAATTGGATCGCTATGAAGGAAAGTTCAGTGTTTTCATGCAGAGAGTGGATACACTGAATGTCAGTCACACTGTGCAGCACTGACCCAGGAAGCACCTCTAGTAGCTGTAACGGCACCCCGGGCATAAAAGGTGTTAAAAGCCGTTTAGTAGATATACCCCTTCCAGATATACAGGCAGCTACCAAAGACACCAATCCGCCGAACACGAAGAACCATATAAATACTCCAAAGTAGACGAATGTTCCAAACAGCCGAATAGGAAAAACCATACGAATAGGTTTACACTCCTAGCAGTCGAACTGGAACAGCATACAATAAATCCCCCCCAAGAATGAGACAAGGCTCCATGTTGAGGGTCAAGCAGTGATCTGGTTTAATGGGCCTACCTGCCCGGTATTTATGCAGGTTCTCCATCAGGCGGACACTCCCCCAGGGAACCTGGTGGAAAACTGTGACAAAAGTAGTAAAGTGACCAATCACAAACATGCACAGTTTAACACTCCCATTCATTCCAGCAGAAATCCTCCCCTCTGCCTGTGATACAATTACTGAACCCAATGGGCTAACATAATTATCACAGGCAGGAAAATACACAGCTTTACACATTATTCATAACTTTACAAGTATACATCACATTCACGTAAAACTTACATATTCCGAACCAGCATACACAGTATACAAACATATGTCAAAATCATACAAATAAAAGTTAGATGGACATCCTTTTTGAATGACTACAAGCATGGCGTTTCTGCCCAAAACCAGTTCCACAGGTCTATCTTCTCCTCTATACTGGAGATAATTGGCTTAACTGGGTGTGGTAAGCCAATTATCTCCAAGTACAGAAAATATCTCCATTCACAACAGCAGCAAATATACACAAAAATACATAATTCCCATTACACTGAACAGAACCCCCACATTCAACCTATCTCCAGATAGCTTGGATCTGAGCGCTCAATATATCCAAACAGCGCTCAGATCCCACGAACAGAACAAAATCGCCATGGGGTTAAAGTTTAGCACGGGCTGATGAGAGGGGGCCATAGTCATGAGGCAGCAGGCGAGCAACCAGGCTTCTCCAGTGGCGAGGTTGGTTTCACCACAGTGTTTACTGCAAAAATCCTGTAGGAAATGATTATACTCAGCAGAACAAATACAATAAGCTGTAGCTGTTCTGGTCACTACAGTGCCCCTTTAAAGAAAAAAGGAAAAAGAAAAATGTTTTGCCACATTCTGTACATTTAGCCCCCCCCCCCCCGCTAATTTCATAAAGCAACTGTGACGGAACGCTGGCACCCCGACTGAGTACCTCCGCCAATCGATGTTCCTAGTGCTCGCTGAGGACTCCAAGCACTCCAACCGACACCATCAACACTGCAGACCCCACTTCCAGCGATGCAACTGCGCCGGGGTCTCTGCTGTCTCCACCCACCCTGGACCCAAGGCCAGGATCCAGCTTCCAGTGGGTGAACCTCTCTTTCCCCAGAGAGCAGGAACAGGAACAAGCTCTTAGCAGAACTTAGTGATCATACCCTGGGGAGTATAGTGATTATAGCAATCCCCAGAGTGTATTTCTCCAATCCCCCAAACATGAGCCAAGGCTTAATGCTGGAACAAGACTGATTTACTGGCACACAGAACTCACAATTTATGCAACACAAAACTCCTCCTCTGGGCCAGGCTAGATAATTGAGTTTCTACAATACACAAAGCTCAATTATCTGCTGGCCAGAAATAACACAGTTTTTACAGCATTCATAACTTCTAAAATATACATCACATTTACATAAAAATTATATATTCCCAATCAATCCATTCAGGGAAACAACATATCAAAAAATGGCATGAATCAGACCAGGGGTTCAGAAGTTAGATCTTTTGGGGCCTGGCTGGCAGCATGACTATCTGGCCCAAACTGGTTTTACAGAGCCCTCTAGCCTGGAGACAATGGGGAAAGTAATCCAATTATCCAGGGATAGAAGCAGACTCCATTGAGCACATGTTCCCAGTAAAACACAAAAGGATACAAAAATACATAACTCCTATCATTCAGAATTGAACGGGCCAAATCTCCCAGGGTCCATAGTCACAGGGCAAGAGGCGGGCAAGCAGTCCTCTCCAGGCACAAGTGGCGAAGGGCACTTCGTCACAGCAACGTCCTCCTTATCAGATGTAGTTTCAGTACGTACTCAGGAGCTGAGCTGCTGACATCGCTCCACCCCACAGCCAATCACTTTTCAGTGGTCAGTGATTGGCTGTGGGGTGGAGTTAAGTCAGCAGCTCATACTGCTCTCTCATTGGTTGAGCTGAGTACATACTCAGGACAAGTCTAATCAGGAAATAACTTTTTGATAAGTGAAGGCGTGGCTAAATATACTGGGTTTTACTGCCGAATACTGCAAAACCTTTTTCATACTTTGGTAAGCTGCAAAAGCTACATTTGGTCGTTAGACTCGTTAGTGCATGGCACTAAACTGGGAAATAATGAAGAATAGACAATGGAATGACCAGAAACAGTTTAACCCCTTAAGGACCAAACTTCTGGAATAAAAGGGAATCAGGACATGTCACACATGTCATGTGTCCTTAAGAGGTTAAAGATTAAACATAATGATTAAAGATTTTTCCAGCTCGGTAATTTGGCCTATAGTTAGCAGTTTTACCCAATTTCCAGTCTAATGAATAAACCCCACCAGTTTTATCTCGTTTCATTGATGTCCTGCAAGGATTCGTCCCTACAGACAGAATATTCAGATGTAAATATACTGGAGCTGTGGATACTGGGGGAGTGTTTTTACTTCTTGACAAGGTAATTTTTCTGAGAAGAAATCTCCTGCCGTCCGCAGCTTCGTTTCATAATAAGATCATAAATAACTGGTTTGGAAATTCTGCTGTGAGAGATTTTCTTTTCTTTCCTTCATCTCCTGCGCCGAGGTCGCCCATAACCCGGTCTTCTCTTCTCTTATTAAGGATCTAGAACATCTCAGAATATCCGTGTAGCTTCCACGCGCCTTGTGTCTTACGTCCAGATTCATGAATATTGGCATGATGAATACTGTATTGTCTGCCTGACATGGAAGGGGGACCGATAACTGTTTCAGCATCTAAACCACCTGACGGGTATTTATTTAAGTAAATATATTAGAAACTCGGTGTCCAGCAACCTGGGCCAAACGATTCTACTTGTCAATTGCACTTAAAATGGCGCCGTCATCAGAATACGGCTGTCACAAAGTACTAAATAATTGCTTATATCTTGTGCTGATGGTTTTCAGATCTGTTCAGCAGTTTTACAAAGATAATAATTGAATTAATTCTTTATTGCTATCGTGGACTTCCTTATAGCACAAACAACACTGAAATCATTGTCCAAACATGTCTTCCTCCTTCCTCAGTGTCAGGTTTAAGATCCCTCTGTGCCCGAGACTGGTTACCGGTCATGTAGGAATGGTGAATGAGGTCAAGTAAATTCATGGTTCCAGTGCCCCTGTCTAACCCCCCCGGTCCTAGGGTGTGGCCTGCTCTGCTCTGCAGAAGGCATGGAATCAGCTCAACTTTTTGAAATGCTGGTTCTGATTGGCTGCTGACATCACATGCTCTTTAAAAAAAAATAAAAAAATATCTGTCACTGTGCGTTTGAAAAATATTTTTTTCCCCCCACAAAAGGGCCACGTCAACAAACAAAAACTGTCAGCTCGGATAACTAGGACAGAGTGGATATTATTTATAATATTGTACTATGGAGTTGTGTGGGGGAGCAGTTTAAGAATATTTGCTGCCCCCTTAAGCAGAGTTTTCGCTTCCCACTCCATCGCTATCTAGACCAAGAGAGATAGCACACCTGCCACATACCCCAGGCGTGCTGATCAATGGAACACACAGACCCAGGATATTTATATCTATAGGTTATTTATAAAGCAAAACCAAAGTCAGCAACACTTTCACATCCAAAATTACCTTGAAGGTAATGTGAACTCCAAATAGAATTTTAATCTTTAATGTGTTTCCTTTTGTACTTTCAGGGAACACGTGATGTAATCCTCTTTATTAAAACACAGCTTGCCTCTGGAACAAATGAATGTTCTGTAATAGTCTTACGCTTTGTTGAAAGGTAGATGCTGTATGGCAATGGGAGGGCTGATTGCATCCTTAATCCATATTCCATAATAAATAAAACGAGGCTTTCAGGATTGTATCTGCCCTGTAATCCTTCCCCTAATCTCCCTTTTACAGCCTTTTGCAAGCTTCTGGGGCAAATGTACATTTAATGCTGCAATCAAGGAACTGTAGTCACATATAGATCAGTTTATAAATAGACAGAGCCTGTGCTGTGGGCTGTGGATCCCCTTTATAAAGCTCTGTATAACAAAAGGTCTATGGGAGGACAGCAGTGATATGTAGAGTTCATACGTTTAGAGACTGGGAGTGATGGAGAATGGCCGGACTGTGTGTACAGCACTGCTAAATATGTTGGCGCTATATAAATTATACCAATAATGTGCAACTGAAGAGACCTGGGATGCAATGGGTGAAGAATGGGCAGAATATGTGTTGGCTTGAATAGAGCTGGATGGAAATAGGCACAATGGAACCAATAAATCACACACATACACTGACAGACACACACACATACACTGAAAGACACACACCTACACTGACAGACACACACACATCCACTGACAGACATACACACATACACTGACAGACACACACCTACACTGACAGACACACACACATACACTGACAGACACACACATACACTGAGAGACACACACACATACACTGACAGACACACATACACTGACAGACACACACCTACACTGACAGACACACACACATACACTTTGGCTTGAATAGAGCTGGTCACTGTGCGTTTGAAAAATATTTTTTTCCCCCCACAAAAGGGCCACGTCAACAAACAAAAACTGTCAGCTTGGATAACTAGGACAGAGTGGATATTATTTATAATATTGTACTATGGAGTTGTGTGGGGGAGCAGTTTAAGAATATTTGCTGCCCCCCTAAGCAGAGTTTTCGCTTCCCACTCCATCGCTATCTAGACCAAGAGAGATAGCACACCTGCCACGTACCCCAGGCGTGCTGATCAATGGAACACACCGACCCAGGCTATTTATATCTATAGGTTATTTATAAAGCAAAACCAAAGTCAGCAACACTTTCACATCCAAAATTACCTTGAAGGTAATGTGAACTCCAAATAGAATTTAAATCTTTAATGTGTTTCCTTTTGTACTTTCAGGGAACACGTGATGTAATCCTCTTTATTAAAACACAGCTTGCCTCTGGAACAAATGAATGTTCTGTAATAGTCTTACGCTTTGTTGAAAGGTAGATGCTGTATGGCAATGGGAGGGCTGATTGCATCCTTAATCCATATTCCATAATAAATAAAACGAGGCTTTCAGGATTGTATCTGCCCTGTAATCCTTCCCCTAATCTCCCTTTTACAGCCATGCTTATTGCAATACTTTATTATGTTAGAGATGATCCAAAACCTACTTTAACACAGAGTGCAAGCTTCTTGGGCAAATGTACATTTAATGCTGCAATCAAGGAACTGTAGTCACATATAGATCAGTTTATAAATAGACAGAGCCTGTGCTGTGGGCTGTGGATCCCCTTTATAAAGCTCTGTATAACAAAAGGTCTATGGGAGGACAGCAGTGATATGTAGAGTTCATACTTTTAGAGACTGGGAGTGATGGGGAATGGCCGGACTGTGTGTACAGCACTGCTGAATATGTTGGCGCTATATAAATTATACCAATAATGTGCAACTGAAGAGACCTGGGATGCAATGGGTGAAGAATGGGCAGAATATGTGTTGGCTTGAATAGAGCTGGATGGAAATAGGCACAATGGAACCAATAAATCACACACATACACTGACAGACACACACACATACACTGAAAGACACACACCTACACTGACAGACACACACACATACACTGACAGACATACACACATACACTGACAGACACACACCTACACTGACAGACACACACACATACACTGACAGACACACACATACACTGAGAGACACACACACATACACTGACAGACACACATACACTGACAGACACACACCTACACTGACAGACACACACACGCGCACTGACAGACACACACATACGCTGAGAGACACACGCACATACACTGGCGAAGCGCACACTGGCGGACACGCACCTGCTGGGCGGACCGCACACACATACGCGACAGACACACACATACACTGACAGACACACACACATACACTGACAGACATACATACACTGACAGACACACACATACACTGACGGACACACACCTACACTGACAGACACACACACATACACTGACAGACACACACATACACTGACAGACACACACACATACACTGACAGACACACATACACTGACAGACACACACACATACACTGACAGGCACATAAACATACCCGGATAGACACACACACAAACACTGACAGACACACATACACTGACAGACACACACCTACACTGACAGACACACACACATACACTAACAGACACACACTGCAAGGCACACTCACACATTTACACATTATTGCACACATTCACAAATTAATTTTATTTATAGTGGTTTTATTTTTTTAGGCCCATCCAGCCTCCCTACCTTTCGGAGAGCTGATGTGAGGATCTTCTACCTTGGGTCCAGTGGGGATCTTCTACCTTGGGTCCTGTACTCTTCCAGTTCCTCAATGCTCCCTCACAGGGAGAAAACTGGGAGAAAATCAGCCCTTCTCTCGCTGCCACATGACTCCTGCCTCTCTCCTCCCCGGTATATTTTGGCACAGTAGGCAGGGCCGGCGCGTCCATAAGGCGGCACAGGCGGCCGCCTTAGGGCGCACGGGCTCTGGGGGCGCAATATTTCAGTGACCGGCAGGAGGGAAGCTCTCCCTCCTGCCAGGCCACCATCTCGACCCCCGGCGCGGCAGTGCTGTGAACAGGCGGGCGAGGGAGCTCTAATCTCCACCCTCTGCTCCCTCGCGCGCTGCCTGCTGATGCCGCGGGAGCCGGAATATGACGTCATCAACCCGGCTCCCGCGGCATCAGTAGGCAGCCCGCAAGGGAGCAGAGGGTGGAGATTAGAGCTCCCTCGCCGCGCCTGTTCACAGCACTGCCGCACGCCTCCCAGCAGCCCCAGGGACCGATCCATAATCCACACCAGCTCTCCAGGTAGGGAGGCTGGGTGGAAAATATGTAGTTATAAAAATAATTAGTGAATGTATGTGATGTGTGTCTGTGAGTGACTGTGTGTGTGTGTCTGTGAGTGACAGTGTGTGTGTGTCTGTGAGTGACAGTGTGTGTGTCTGTGAGTGACAGTGTGTCTGTGAGTGACAGTGTGTGTGTGTCTGTGAGTAACAGAGTGTGTGTGTCTGAGTGACAGTGTGTGTGTCTGTGAGTGACAGTGTGTGTGTGTCTGTGAGTGACAGAGTGTGTGTGTCTGTGAGTGACAGTGTGTGTGTGTCTGTGAGCGACAGTGTGTGTGAGTGACAGTGTGTGACAATGTGTGTGTCTGTGAGTGACAGTGTGTGTGAGTGACAGTGTGTGTGAGTGACAAAGTGTGTGCGTCTGTGAGTGACAGTGTGTGTGAGTGACAAAGTGTGTACGTCTGTGAGTGACAGTGTGTGTGAGTGACAAAGTGTGTACGTCTGTGAGTGTAAGTGACAAAGTGTGTGTAAGTGACAAAGTGTGTGTGTCTGTGAGTGACAGTGTGTGTGTCTGTGAGTGATTGTATGAGTGTGTGTGCGAGTGTATGAGTGTGTCTGTCTGTCAAATCAGTGAGAGTATGTTTGTCATTGAGTCTGTGTGTGACTATCAGTGTGTCTGTCAATGAGTGTCAATCAGTGTGGGTCTGTCAGTGTCAATGAATGAGTGTGTGTCAGATCAATGACTCTGTGTCTGTCAGTGACGTCTGTGTGTTTGTCATTGAGTGTGTGACTGTCAGTGTGTATAGAGTGTAGCGGAGCAGAGCGCGGTACAGGGACTTCTGTTTCCTGTACCTGGCCAGACTGACAGGAGGTGCTCACAGAGAGAGCACTCCCTGTCAGTCCGGCCGGGTACAGAAAACTGAAGCTCCTTTAGGGGATCTGCTCCACTCGGAAATGCAACAATAGAGGTAGGAGGCACACCAGGAAGGGGAGTGTGACCACTAAAGGGGTGTGGGGTGCACCAAGGGACAGGGAGGGAATGGGAGAGAAACACCAAGAGACAGGAAAAAGAGGGGGGAGGGGAGAAGAACACTAAGGGACAGGGAAGGGAAGGGACTACTAATGGTCAGGGAGGGGAGAGGGGCTGGTTAAGAGGCACATAGATGAAGATGTTTTTTTTCGGGGGGGGTGCGGGGGGCGGAAAAAGGCATCTTCGCCTATGTACCTAAAAATCCAAGCACCGGCCCTGACAGTAGGCACCTAGTGTCTGGCGTAAGCAGGTGCCTACTCTGCCTTACTGAATAAAAGTTAGGGGTGCCCTAAGGATCTCCTTGGCCTCTTCCTCCTTTTCCGATGTCCGTGTGTTTTATCCAAAGATACTGGATGTCCTCGTCTGTGATGTACACCTGGGAGCACATTTAGTCTAATGTATTTAATATTGTTATCTTTAGTGTGTATATTCCCTACTTTTTTGCTATCTGTCAAAAAATATCTGTCAAAAAGAAGAAAGAATTCACCATAATCACTTCACTTTCACTCAACTGCTGCTCAACGTAACTCGCTGGCTACTACAGGTTCACACAGAGCGATCACAGCAGCTGATCAGATAACAGGAAAGTCTGATCCAACATGGCCACTCAGCCTGATAAAAAGTGACATTATCACAAAAATTAATATATAATTTAAAAAAAAATTAGATGTAATAAACTTTAAAAAAAAAAAAAAGAAGCAAGCATTTAATGTCAGTTAGCTTTTACACTGTATTGCCCATATCCCTTTAGTGTAAAAGACATTGTTTTTTTTTTGGTTAATTGCCCCCTCCAGTGTGAGCTGCTGTGTTCCCTGAGTATTCTACAGACAGCAGTTACATTGTAATGTCCGTATCCCTTTAGTGTAAAATATATTTGGGGGGTTTGGTTAATTGCCCCCCCCCAGTGTGAGCTGCTGTGTTCCCTAAGGTATTCTACAGACGTTTTGTCCCCAATCATCCGTATACACTAAAGATTAGTAAAAAGATATTGGGGGGTTTGGTTAATTGCCCCTTCAGTGGCTGCTGTGTTCCCTGGAATTCTACAGACAGCAGTTACATTGTAATGTCCGTATTCCTTTAGTGTAAAAGATATTGGGGGGTTTGGTTAATTGCCCCCTCCAGTGTGAGCTGCTGTGTTCCCTGAGTATTCTACAGACAGCAGTTACATTGTAATGTCCGTATCCCTTTAGTGTAAAAGATATTGGGGGGTTTGGTTAATTGCCCCCTCCAGTGTGAGCTGCTGTGTTCCCTGAGTATTCTACAGACAGCAGTTACATTGTAATGTCCGTATCCCTTTAGTGTAAAAGATATGGGGGGGTTTGGTTAATTGCCCCCCCCAGTGTGAGCTGCTGTGTTCCCTGAGTATTTTACAGACAGCAGTTACATTGTAATGTCCGTATGCCTTTAGTGTAAAAGATATTGGGGGGTTTGGTTAATTGCCCCCCCCAGTGTGAGCTGCTTTGTTCCCTGAGTATTCTACAGACGGCAGTTACATTGTAATGTCCGTATCCCTTTAGTATAAAAGATATTGGGGGGTTTGGTTAATTCCCCCCTCCAGTGTGAGCTGCTGTGTTCCCTGAGTATTCTACAGACAGCGGTTACATTGTAATGTCCATATCCCTTTAGTGTAAAAGAGATGTGGGGAGTGGGGGGACGTGCTGGATTGGGGAGATAAACCTCCAATATCTTTTACACCATAGGGCTGCCGCCACGATATCCCTGCGGTGCGTAGTCAGCTAAATTAATATATGTTAAAATGTATCAATAGATTGTTTTTCTTTACGTTCCTTCTCAAAGTATTGGGGAGACATTCAGGATTTGTAACTGACATAAGAGAACAGAATGATCCCTTTAATTATTGCTGTTACATATTCCACAGAAAGATTATTTACCAACAAATCTCCGCTCACTTCTTTTCTTCTTATTCCTTTAATACTTTAAATGTTCTCTTTTTTTCGATTGCTTTTTCCAGCTGTTGAATATTAAAATCTATGACATCATAGTAGTTACCGTAGCAACGTTGTAGCCAATGCAGGTCGCAGACGAGAGGAACATTTTTCAAAGGGCCGTATCTCCGACTTTGCAAAGCGAGAAGCCGTTCTGTGTTCTTCCAAGTGGAATATTGAATATGTTAATGAGGTGCACAGGATAATTAATTAAATTTTATTCTGCTTGTAATCATCCAGCAGATATAATCATTATGAATAATATCTGCATAAATAAATGGAAATGCATTGTAGTTACATAAAGGGAATTGTCTCAGAAGGACACTTACTGCAAAAAAAAACCCAACTTTTTATTTTTTTAGATTATTTAAAATAAAATAAATACTGCTCCCAGCTGGGAGTGACTGAACCTCTTTTATCTGTGAAAGAACACACTTTATCCCCATCAGTCCCAAGCTGTACAGGAGAAAACATATTGTGCTGTATGATAATTAGACAATTTGCCCATTAAGTTAACCCATTATGGAGTCTCACAATGATGGCTCTAATTAGTTCTATAACTTTATCCACATCTCAAACATTCTTGATCATGCTCTCCTTCTTCAAACTCTGCAATCGCTTGGTCTCTGTGACTCTATCCTCTCGTGGTTTTCCTCTTATCTCTCCCAACGCTCATTCAGTGTCTCTTTTTCTAATGATACCTCCTCCTCTCGTCCTGTCTCGGTTGGAGTCCCCCAAGGCTCCGTCCTTGGTCCCCTTCTATTTTCTCTTTACACTGCCTCTCTTGGCAAACTTATTACCTCATTTGGTTTCCACTACCACCTGTACGCTGATGACACCCAGCTATATCTCTCCTCCCCGGACCTCTCCCCTGCTGTCCTGCAACGTGTCACTGCTTGCCTTTCTTCCATCTCTGACTGGATGTCCTCCCGCTTTCTGAAACTCAATCTCTCAAAAACTGAGCTCCTTGTCTTTCCTCCTCCTAATACTGATCCTCCTCTCTCGCTCTCCCTTCAAGTTTGTGGTACCAACATCAGCCCATCCTTGCAAGCGCGCTGTCTTGGCGTCATACTTGACTCTGGTCTCACCTTTGAGCCTCACATCCAGCATGTTGCCAAATCCTGTAGATTCCATCTTAAAAACATAGCCCGCATCCGCCCCTTTCTTGCACCAGATACTACCAAGGAGCTTGTCCATGCTCTAATAATTTCACGCATGGATTATTGTAACCCTCTCCTGCTTGGTCTTCCCAAAAGCCGTACTGCACCCCTACAGTCTGTAATGAATGCTGCTGCTAGACTGATTTTCCTCTCTAGTCGGTTCTCTCACACCTCACCCCTCTGCCAGTCCTTACATTGGCTTCCTGTGTGCTATAGGAGTCAATTCAAGGCACTAACTCACACCTATAAAGCACTGAACAACTCTAGCCCCTCTTATATCTCCTCACTGATCCACAGGTATGTCCCTTCTCGGTCTCTCCGCTCTGCCCGTGACCACCTCCTGTCCGTTGTCCGCACCCGTACGGCCAACTCGCGCTTGCAGGACTTCTCGCGGGCGGCTCCCTTCCTATGGAATAGCCTGCCTACCGCCATCCGACTCTCCCCTAGTCTTGCATCTTTTAAGAAGTGCCTTAAAACCCATCTCTTTAGGAAAGCTTATGGCCTCCAAGACTAACCCCTACCTCACATACCCGTCTCTTGCCCTCTCCTAAAGGGCAGCCCACCTTATTTGATTGCACATTCCTGTCCTAATGTGTTTTACACCCCACCTCCTATAGAATGTAAGCTCGATTGAGCAGGGTCCTCTTCAACCTATTGTTCCTGTAAGTTTATTTGTAATTGTCCTATTTATAGTTAAATCCCCTTTCATAATATTGTAAAGTGCTACGGAATCTGTTGGCGCTATATAAATGGCAATAATAATAATAATAATTCTCAAAAGGCAATTCCAGGTATTTACTGTCATGTCTTATTACTGCTCCCACTGGAAGGCTATTCCAGGTATCTACTACCCTTTCTATATCACTGTTACTGCTCCCACTGGAGGGCTATTCCAGGTATCTACTACCCTTTCTATATCACTGTTACCACTCCCACTGTTGGGCTATTCCAGGTATCTACTACCCTTTCTATATCACTGTTACTGCTCCCACTGGAAGGCTATTCCAGGTATCTACTACCTTTTCTATATCACTGTTGCTGCTCCCACTGGAAGGCTATTCCAGGTATCTACTACCCTTTCTATATCACTGTTACTGCACCCACTGGAAGGCTATTCCATGTATCTACTACCCTTTCTATATCACTGTTACCGCTCCCACTGGAAGGCTACTCCAGGTATCTACTACCCTTTCTATATCACTGTTACTGCTTCCACTGGAAGGCTATTCCAGGTATCTACTACCCTTTCTATATCACTGTTAATGCTCCCACTGGAAGGCTATTCCAGGTATCTACTACCCTTTCTATATCACTGTTACTGATCCCACTGGAAGGCTATTCCAGGTATCTACTACCCTTTCTATATCACTGTTACTGCTCCCACTGGAAGCCTATTCCAGGTATCTACTACCCTTTCTGTATCACTGTTACTGCTCCCACTGGAAGGCTATTCCAGGTATCTACTATTCTTTCTATATCACTGTTACCGCTCCCACTGGAAGGCTATTCCAGGTATCTACTACCCTTTCTATATCACTGTTAATGCTCCCACTGGAAGGCTATTCCAGGTATCTACTACCCTTTCTATATCACTGTTACTGCTTCCACTGGAAGGTTATTCCAGGTATCTACTACCCTTTCTATATTACTGTTAGCCTTTACTACTCCCACTGGAAAGCTTTTCTAAGTATTCATTACCTTTTTAAGTATTCATTACCTGTTATCGTTTCAGAGTCTGACATCCAAGTGGAGTTGGCCATGAAAAATTAAGCTCATATATAGAAGCGGTTGGTACACCTCCTCGCTGTCCATCAGATTCCTGGGTCTGTTACTTCCTGGTTTGGTTAGCTCAGTGGAGATAAAATCAAGAGGCAGCAATTGTCCAGAGCACCTGTCTTGCAAAGACTTCTTATTAAGCTGCATTGGGAAGTCTGTGATTGGACAGCCACAGAAAGTCTGGGCGGGGTTAGAAGGGGAGGGGTTGCAAAGGCTGCAGACAAGAAATCTGCAGCTTTTGCAAGATGTTTTTAGATTAACCCTCAATGACGAAATACATAATGAAATGCATGTACTGAGCGTATATCTACTAAACAGCATTTTAAAGTTATTTTTGTTTTTCAGGAGTGGAGTGTCCCTTTAATATTGTGGCTGCTGAATTTTATAGCAATGCACATCAGATAATTTGTTTCAGGTTTTCCGTGAGTAAATTGAGTAGAAGAGTGTTTTTTTAAGCTTGCTTCCAGTTGAACCAATACATGAAAGTTTGGGTGAATTTCCTTCCAAGAAGCCAGTTATTTGAGAGAACGCTAAGAGCAGACAGTGTGAAGGATAGACGCAGTGTTTCCAAAAACGAAATACCATTTGGTTTAAGGTTCCCACATCTGTACCAGATTGAAAACAAACAGCCAGACACTCACAGTTTAATCAGTCGTTTAATATTTTTTTGAACGGAAACACAAAGAAGGTAGACTGGAAGGTTTGATAATTCACCACGTCTGGGCTAAAACTTGGCTGACATTTTTACAGCAGTTGTCTCTGGTTCTATCACGCTATCCATCTGCAGCACAGAACTTCGTTCAAAGGACGGAGGGTCATACAACGAACATTTAGAAGAAATCTGAGTTTTACTCATTAAACAACCTTTTCTCCCAGCACACATTACACTGAGGGCGTTCTCAATAATCCATTGTCCCTGAAATACTACTTGTGTTCCACCCACAGCTCTGCGTGAAGTGTGAACTAGAACTTCCACGTTTTTTTGCTGGCCAAACACATGCCAAGCGGCTGGCAAAATTTTATGGGATTTGTAGAATTCTTACAGCAGGAGGGCCAGGATTTCTATTCACAGGCCAGGAGGAATCAGAATTAATTCTCACATCCTTTTAGAAACTGGATCCAAGACTTTACAAGACTTTTAACCCCGTTCACTTCTAACATGTGTTTTTTGTTGTTTTTAAACAAAATCAGTGTAACACAATTATTTGAAACCTATAATCTTTCATCAGAGGCGGAAGAGGTGTAGTGGTCCACTCCTCTATAATTTACCCAAAGGGTGGAGAGATATTAAACATGTTTAAGTTGGCTAGAAATGTGTTTTGTGTACTCCTGAATTGCAAAGAAGGTGCTGAAAGCAGCTATTAACTGATTTTTAAAAAAAACTAAAATTAAGATTTTTTTGTAACAATTTTGTTGAAAATTAAGAAAGTTACCTTGTTGAACAAATTGTTTATAAAATGAAAAGTTGAAGGAATATGTATATTTATATGTATCTATATACCAGGACTAGGTTTTAAAAGATTTGGCAGTATATGCTATAAGTGACTGGGAGAAGTAATCCTGATCTGTTTTCATACCTTTTCAGATTAAGAATAAACCAGAGGTGGACATTGGAACACAGATAGAATACCAGATGGAGACCAGTGTTTAAATGTTGACCTTTGATGAGCTATTGAATGTGTTTGATTTTATGGTGTCTATTTAACATGTCTATGCTATGATTTTGTGCATACTATTCTCTTATAGGTTAATGACAACTTCTCAATACTTTGTTTACTAAGGGGACTTATCCAACGTTATTTACCAGATGGATGGGTAAGGGGTTTACCTTTTTGGTTGGGCATTTAAGTTATTGTTTTCATCATTTTTGTGGTGGGGTAAAAAAAAAATATAGGAGAAGTAATTGTATTGCATGCCCCCATCATTGCAAGTCATAGGGAATTACATCTATTTATAGTTAAGAGGGAGGAGAAAGTAGGCATTTAGGGTTATCTATACATGTTTAAATAGTGCGGGTGGCAAATTAATTAAATACAGCGGTGATATTGAGTTTATCTGGGAATCAAGAGTGCGCTGGATATGAAGAGAGAATTCTCAGGAGGTTTGTAGGTACTTACTTAACGCCAGAGGGTAAAATATAGATAAGACAACGCAATGAAATAGTACTTGTGATGATTGGCACAAATTCATCTGCCATTTATGTTTGTGGTCGTCATTGCCTGTTTTTTTTCATTCAAGAACTTTCCAGCAAGGAGACTTTATTGTAAGAAGAAACTCTGCACACTACGCTCAACTGTTGCTGTATACGAAGAACAAATATTGCAGCTGAGAGTGATGAGAGTAGGGGACAACATGTATCAAGAGCAGGAAACTGTGTTACGTTAAGGTGGTAAGCGGTATAAAGAAAAAAAAATGGACCACAAATATTATAATTATATAATTTTCACCATTTTTATTTTTAATATATTTGTTCATTGTGTGTGTGTGTGTGCATAGATTCTGTGTATATGAGTGAGAATTAGTATAAGCATTCATGTGTGCCTGTCTATGAATGTCTGTGTGTATGTGAGTGTTTGTGTCTGTGCGTGTCTGTTCTGTAAAGATGTGTGGCGTGGTTTTCTTGTCTAGGGCCCCACAATTGGTAGGAGTCATCCACATAAAGTAACTACAGTTGCCTGGCTACATTTTGGCACCTTCCCTATACAGGGCACTCAAGGCCAAAAAGGCAAACCAATTTCTACAGTACGGGCAGAACCTTCTCCTCCTCACTGGCTGTTAGAATGTAGCCAATGCACTTTGAGCCACAGAGGGTCCTGTAGAGGGAGGGAGGATATAAAGGGCGGCACATATTAAAGTCTCCGTGCAGTAAAGAGAAGGACTGGCCATTGTTAGAGGGTCTAGAAGGATAACAATACATTTGTTTCTACATGAAATCTCTTAGGTCTTTCAGGACTGGATCAACAGATGTGATGCTCTTTAGCCCCCAATCTCTACAGTTGGCGGCAGGAGGATATTAAAGCAGGCAGCTTCTTCTCCTAGTATCCTCCCATTATAATAAGAAAGATTAGTAGTAAGGGGCTTTCAGGCTACTTTGAAACTGTCATTAAGGGGCACTGGGGAACAGAACTTTCTATTATTAGGTAGCCTGGTGGGATTGCATTGAAGCTGAATGCCTCTGCTTTTATTAAGATCCTGGAGATTATCCTCACCAAAGTTTCCGTTAATGGAACCTATCTCCAGATCTTTTAAGATTAGTTAGTTTTTCAAACAAATACAGGGTCTGACATTTCCTATCAAAGTTATTTGTATTAGTCTGACTCTCTTAAATGTGAGATTTCCATAAAATCTGGCAATTGAGAAGAGCTGGAGAACCAGACTTTCCTAACACATTCCTGGCAGCTAAACGTCCATCTTTTACATGTTTCCAGCTAAAAGAAAGGATTCTGTGGATGTCCAATGAAACCTACCTCGTGTCTACTGGGGGACAGTTGACTTATAAATTGGCAGCAGAATACATTGTCATTCAATAAATGTTCTAATAGAACTTAGAACCAGTTATTCCAAGGACCCACCTAACTTGTCTCAGACACATTAATGTATAAATTGTACATGATAAGTCAACATCTGTATGAAATATAACACAGAGTTTGATGCATTAAAGGAGAGCTGTCTCTCATATTTAATAAAATTACTTTCATGTTGTCTGAAATATAAAATTCAACGTGGCATCTGTCCTGAAACTAAGTGTCTCCATCTCCCTGACAAATATTGTAATAAATGTTGCTAATTTCTACCATTGAATATAGTTAGTTGCCTCTGCTTTTATTAAGATCCTGGAGATTATCAGCAGTTGTTAATGGGAAGGGTGAGGTATGATAAAAAGGTGGGGATATGTCATTTAGGGGTCACCAAAGTTTCCGTTAATGGAACCTAGCAACACCCCCGATCTCCAGATCTTTTAATCTGATGTTAGTCGACGCTGTTAGTTTTTCAAACAAATACAGACCGAAAAAGTCTGACATTTCATTGTTTAATTTACTTTATACGCAAAGTTATTTGTATTAGTCTGACTCTCTTAAATGTGAGATTTCCATAAAATCTGGCAATTGAGAAGAGCTGGAGAACCAGACTTTCCTAACACATTCCTGGCAGCTAAACGTCCATCTTTTACTAAATGTTTCCAGCTAAAAGAAAGGATTCTGTGGATGTTCCATTACATTTCATCCAATGAAACCTACCTCGTGTCTACTGGTCATATGTGACACTTGACAGTTGACTTATAAATTGCAAAGGGCAGCAGAATATGTTGGCTCATTGTCATTCAATAAATGTTCTAATAGAACTTAGAACCAGTTATTCCAAGGACCCACCTAACTTGTCTCAGACACATTAATGTATAAATTGTACATGATAAGTCAACATCTGTATGAAATATAACACAGAGTTTGATGCATTAAAGGAGAGCTGTCTCTCATATTTAATAAAATTACTTTCATGTTGTCTGAAATATAAAATTCAACGTGGAAATCTACACATCTGTCCTGAAACTAAGTGTCTCCATCTCCCTGACAAATATTGTAATAAATGTTGCTAATTTCTACCATTGAATATAGTTAGTTAAAGACGAGAAACAGACATTTCCTTTTGATCTCTTTGTCATTTGCATGATGTGCCTTTAATGTGCCAGTACTGAACTGGATTGTGATCTCAGTTGAAAAATCTTTAATTTGCACGTCACATGTGATTTTAAATGTTGGTCAACTGAGTAATTTTCAGAGAAGTGACCATTAAACTTTACAAAACAAACAAAAATAATGGATGTACACTAGCCCTTTAAATTGTCCTAACTCTTGAGAGCCAGGAGGTTGTGCAAGGTATTGGGCATACTTTATAATTGCCTTGCTATTTCGAGAACTAATATTTCTTTGTTTTTGGCATGCAAGATGTGCGTAAATGTGCCAACCCATGTCTCTCGAGGTGATATTTAGGTTCCGTGCCTTGTGATTTCTGAACGAAAATACAAAAAAAAAGCTACCTCTTATGAAGAGAACCGGTATCATATTCACGCTGTTTGTCATCCAACAAAATGATTTGAGAAGGCATTTTCCCATCTGGACGGAGAAATGCTATTTTGTTTTATAATAAAATACCGACTTTCCCCACAAATTCAATTTGTTTGAAATACTATATTAAAACAAAATACTGTGAGAAAATAGAAGAATGTAACAAAGTGACAGAATGGAGCATATGTTTCGTTCTCTGGATGATTGCTCAATGTAAAAAATAATACTTTTATTTTCCCTTTAGACTGAGTTAAAGGGACACTCCAAGCTCCATAACCATTACATGATTACATCTTACTATCATTACAGCTGATTGTATAATTACAGTTTACTGTGGTGATTCGGATTCCATGTGTTTAAAGATGCCAAAGATTGCAAAACAGTTAGACAAAACTCCAGCACCCATAACTACCCACTCTCCTTCTGCAATGATAGTTCAGAATTTACACTTAGTTTGGATGGTAGTGATGGGCTCAGGGAGCTGGGCCAGCTATCCCTTTATGAGAGTTTGTAAAAAATGGTGTCAAGAGGCTCCATCAAAATAAAGAAATAAATACGATTTTATTAGAGACAAATTCAGAAAGACAAAGTCTGTCTCTCTCAGCATTATAACCCGTAAAATTCTGCAAAATCTGCCACATTTCTATTGGCGTACCCTGTCTATTATATAGAATCCTGGGGGGCTCTTTGTGACAGCTTAAGCTTCACCTATGGTTGAAATCCACCACAGCGGGATTGCCAGAGACATTGAAAAGCTTAAACTAACCAGGTTTTCGGAGCGTGTCCATCTAATTGAACCAGAGATGAGAAATTCTGAATACTAACAGCTAGTGACAGGGAAATGGACAAGTTGAATCTTTTTTCCATCTCAATTTATAACTGAGTTAAATGATGTGACTTCAGAAAAACGGAACCCAGCATTTATCTTTCAAACCGCTCTACCATGCGATTCCAATCATATGTGCGCATCGTGGATGTCTCAACACCAAGACTGTCAAAATGTATCAGGAGAAAACACAAAATTTCTTTAAGGGAAGAGATAATATTGTTTTGAATGTATGTCTGTATAGTGTAAAGTGAGTCAGCCACAGATGTGATAAAAAGTAATATTTGAACTAAGCAACTAAAATAATCTGGATTTATTTTTATATCAAGAACTCTTTTATTTATATACAGAACTTCAATTAATGCTTGATTAAAATGTTATCATTAACAAGTCAATTCAAATAACTTAAAAAATAATGTTTCCTATGGTGTAACGAACGCTGGTATTTCAGATACCCGTTCGTTCGTTTCCTCCCGAACTGCTAGAGGCTGAGTTCGCAGTTCGAATGTTGATTCGAACGTTCTCCAGAAGAAATTCAGCATACAAGTTACTTCACCAAGCAAATCAGAGGGGTACCCAAACATCAGCCTAGACTAGATGAAGGATACAGCAGGAATGAATTTATTCAGGCCAACTGGCCAGTTTTTATGCAAGTTTTGGCCAGGATTTATGCATAATCCTTCCCTTGTGTTTGGGAGATATCTGAGTCAAGGATTGTACTAAATTTAATTATCTCCAGGCACAAAAAAAAAAAAACCATACAGTTCAACAAAACCCCGAAAGTATCTCAAAACCCATGGAAACCCCACAACAGTCACATCCCCTGATAGCCCCGATCTGGAGGACCAACATATCCAAAAATCCAGATCAGTTCAGAGGTTTGGGTTTTCCATGGAGGTCATAATGTGATCTTATGCCTAAAACAGCTCCACAGTTTCAGAGGTAGCGGTCGGTCCATTTCTGGAAGTCTAAAAACCAAACAAACTCACGAACTGTTCCCCTGGCTCATGGGTAGCGTTTGTCCCCCTAGTTTGTGGGAACAAATCTACCGAATAGCGCTCTCCTGGCTGGACGGTGAAAAGAAGCAGGCGTTCACGAAGTTGTCTGGCATTCGGGAAGTCGAGTGTCCGATTTTAGTTCCAGACACTCGACGACCAAGTCCCACTCCCTCTGTTCGTGCAAACAAGATGGCCGCCGTTTTCTCCACACAGAGATAGCACGTAATCTGCGTTTTTTCTTTGTAGTTAATGAGCCAGGGGGGTGGTCGGTGTTTGGTAGTTTTATCTACTGAATGAGAAATATCAAAGTTAACAAACTAAATGGGTGTTTTCTTCACATATGAGAAAAGCGTTGGGAAGCTATTGCACATGTGCGGCAAAACGCTGTGCCAATCAGCATCTCCTCATCGAGATACATTGAATCAATGTATATCTGTGGGGAACGTACTCAGAAGTATGCAAGTCTAAATATGCATCTTTTGACTGAGTATTCCAGTTGGTGCATTTACCCACTGAGATATGTCTAAAATCTCTATATCATTGTCTGCCATAAGACCACCGTGCCAATGTGGATCTGGGCTGATTTTATAATAAATAGATTTTTACGTTTTAATCCTTTATACGTACTCTTTTTAGCACCATGTCAAATTTACACTGTATGCTCCTGGCGTGAAAGGTCATTGCTGGATTTCAGATTCAGATAGAGAGCATATTGACAGGCATTTTTTTTTTTGGGTGGTTTCATGTCATTTCCATTGAAAAGAGAACACTTCATTTAAGGAAGCAGTAAAAACGTTAATGGATTTTGCAGAGCTGCTCTGGAACAAAACAGGCACACATTGCTCCAAGTGGTGTCAAGTGGCGTCAGCATTCTGGAAATGGTTTTATGGCCAAGGTTTGCGGAGATCCCAGGATGGGAGGCTAGACCTGTGTGTGGGTTTGAGATCCAGGAGAGACTCGCAGACACATTTCCACAGAGGGGCACAGAATATGGAATTTCATGTAAATCATTAAGATTTTTCTTCAGACTGTGACTGTTTCAGCAATCCTTCTCTCTGTAGGCCACAGACGAGGCACAGTAACTGTGTCTGTCATGGCAGCGATCAATAGGGTCATGGGTCAAGCTAAGAATCATGGGAACTGTAGTTCACACACACCAACAGTGCCTTTGCTAGGTGTCACATTGTCATGCTTTGATCCTCCTGCTTTGTCTATCGCATTGTCATAGTTACTCCTTATCATATAGGTTTCGATACTCTATACATTCTAACATTCTAATTAAACTTACATTTGTTACAGACTACGTCTCACATTTGGAATGTTTTAAACCTCTTAGTAACAGAGTTCCCTGCCTCTTTCTTTGTGATTCATCCAAAGTCCTAAACCAAAAACATGATATATTCACAGAAAATGACCAATGTCCTACACCCCTGTTGGATTTCTTATTGCCATTTTATTATTCATGTAACACTCTATTATATTAATAAACTTTTCTTTTTATTCAAATTCTGTTGTGTCATTTTGACTATTTAAATTAGTTGCTTTACATATAAAATACACATAAAAATACATATTTTCCTACTTTTACCACACTCAACCCCTTTGAAGAAGTCAAATAGCCCCACCTGCTGTCCACGGGTGGGGGCTAGAGGAAGGACAGTGATCTGTCTGCCCGTTATTTTCATATTTAAAGTCCCCCACCTGATGCCTGTCAGAGTGCTCCGATCGGCTGGCTTACAAGTCAACCAATCAGAGCACTTTAACAGATAGTATATAGTACGGGAAAGCCTTTATAAAGACTTTTCCCTCTAAGAAGCCTTATTCTGTGTGGCAACCTCGTTGGCGAAGAAGGATTTAGGGGAATAGGGAAGTGGATAGTAATCTGTTCACCCCAATTTTTAAATTAAAAGTTCCCCACCCGATGCCTAAGTCCCCCTCCCTGTTATTTTACAGGCCCCATCTCCTAAAATTTAAATCTGTAGGACAGCGGTTCCCAAACTGTGTGCCTTGGCGCCTCAGGGCACACATGGGCGCCACAACGGGCACACAGGGACGCCGCAAGATATTTTCCCGGTGACGATAGCACCGGGAACTGTGCCTCCCTCTCCCCAGCTGGCTCTGCAGGACCGAGGGGAGATCAGAGATCTCCCTCTCCGGCTCGCTAGCAGTGTAATGCTGTAGCCGGCAGGGGAGGGAGAAAGGACCCAGAGGAGCTCTAACCTGCAGCTCACTGGGTTCTTCTGTATCCCTTTCGCACAAACTACCCCACATACGTACACACTGCACCCCTCACACACGCACGCCATCCTTCACAAACACAATGCACCCCTGTACGCTCACTACACACCTCACACGCACACACTGCAACCCTCACACACACACTGCACTAGGGATCGACCAATTATCGGTTTCACCGATATTATCGGCCGATATTCTGTATTTTTGGCAATATCGGTATTGGCCAATAGAGATACCGATATTGCCGATGATACATACCAGGATCGCCGGGCTCATTACAAGCCTGGCGGTCCTGGGGGGCAGGCAGCAAGCTGTTACTTACCCTTCCTGCAGCTCCTCCAGCTCCCAGTGTAAATCTTGCGAGTCCTGTGGCTGTCAGAGCGTTGCCACGGGTTACCATGGCAACGCTCCGCGTGGCACACAGACCGAGAGATTTACACAGGGAGCTGGTGGAAAGGGATGTAACAGCTTGCTTTCTTCCCTCCCCCCTAACCCCCCCACTGCTCAGTACATGCCACTGGACCACCAGGGAATACCATAGCCCCACTCCCATGCCAGGTAACAAGCAGGGAGGGGGGACAAAAAAAAAAACATAAATAAATATTAAAAATAAAAAATGCCTCCCCTCCTGCCCATTTTACACAAATTACATCCCTTCACAAACACACACACACTCTGCATTATACACACACAAACACTCTGCATTCATTATATACACACACTACACAAACACACACACTCTGCATTATATAAACACAATACACAAACAAACACACTCTGCATTATATACACACACTACACAAACACACACACACTCTGCATTATACACACACAAACACTCTGCATTCATTATATACACACACTACACAAACACACACACTCTGCATTATATAAACACAATACACAAACACACACACTCTGCATTATATACACACACTACACAAACACACACACTTTGCATTATATACACACTACACAAACACACACACACTACACAAACACACACTCTGCATTCATTAAATACACAGACACACTGCATTCACTTTAAGCACACTGCATTCACTATACACAAACTACATTAACTATACACACACTACACAAACACACATTCTGCATTCACTATACACACACTACATTCGCTATATATACACACTACACAAACACTCACTGCATTCCCTATACACACTACACAAACACACACACACCCTGCATTCATTATATACACACTACACAAACACACACTGCATCCACTACACACAAACAGCTCCCCTGTCTAAACTCACTGCATCCACTACACGTGGCATGTATATTTTGTGCATTTACCTTTAGAAATAGTTTATTTTTTCAAAATGGTAAATGTACAGAATATCGGCAAGTTATTGGCTATCGGCCTGAAAGTTCACAAATTATCGGTATCGGCTCTAAAAAATCAATATCGGTCGATCCCTACACTGCACCCCATACACACACACTCCACCACTGTCACATATTGCACCCCCAACACAAACTACTGCCCCTATACCAGCAGATCCCAGGTAAGTTGTCAAACCGTTCTTAAACAGTTTGACTACTCACTCTGGCATCATAACCACTACAAAGTGCTGTAGTGGTCATTGTGCCTGGATTGTTTCTTTAAATAATCTACCTGTGCCCCTCCCCTCCTTGAACGGCAAGCATGCCTACCCGCAGGGGCCCAGTATATACCGCAGCGCTGTACATATATACAACTTAGATAATTGTTTTGGCTTGGGGTGCCTTGGAAAAATATTAACATATTAAGGACACCTTGAACCTAAAAGGTTTGGGAACCACTGATGTAGGAAATATGTCTCCACTAGCTGCATGACAGACGGGGGCGTAGGGATGTTTAAAGATATTGTTAAATAGTCCGAATGGCTGTATACGCAGTCATATGGTTTTTGACCCATTCGGTGCTGGGCCATTCAAACTTTAGTGAATAACCCTGTGATACATTTTGAAAATGACTGGTTAATTTGATTCTATATCAAATTCTCTTTATGTTTGTTAAATGGAAATCTCTCATGAATAAACGATCTATAATGCTCAACATGAGGTCTCATTGTGTTGGTTGCGATGTGCAAAGTCATTACGTTTTATCTGTTTTAATCTTCTATTGCCATTCCAAAGAATGGTTGTTTGTCGATGGAAACCTCTGAGAATTGTGATAAATGGAGCTATCTTACAGCCAATGACAATATTCCTTGTGTTTACTGAGTGAATGAAATGATGAAGGCGTCTGGCTCTAAATACAAACCCTGCTTCCTGAATGTGTAGAGGCAGCCACAGCTCTTGGTTTCGCTACATTTAGAACCAGGTTGCAGTTCATCAAATGCACTTTGCCACCTCCTCCCCTCCCCTCCCCCATTAATTTTTAATTAGTTCCCACCTGAATCCATGGAAGGGTCGGTGGTGATTATTAAACACTCAAAGCATGTTCAGCAGAGAACCTGCTTCACAAAATCCGGACATTGTCACATGCTGTGACTAGTGACTAGATTTTGTAATCCAAATGGTCCCATACAGGCCCAGATGGTTTGACCAATTTGGTATGGGGCCATTCCGAATATAGTGACTTTAAATCCTAACATTAACCCAAACCTTAGCACAAACACTAACACTAAACCTGGCTTTAATCTTAATCCACTAACACTGAATTATAAACTTTATATAATGGTGACGGTTCTGTAGGCATTTCTAAAGTAGTCTTCCGTCTTGTCTTTTAGTATAATGTCTCTGGAATCATTCGATGGAATTATTTTTCCCTAGTAAAGAGTTCACAGCTATATCTCGCCTCTCTTTCTTACTCTGTATATAAAATAAAACTAGATAAGAGAAACGGATACAAATAATACAACACACTTATTGGACCCCTGTATGTTGTACTCTACTTACAACATGTGTTTATCTTACTGTATAGGGCATCTCAATATTTACCTAATATCTCTTTATTTAGAAAATTTCTTTGATTTTTCTTTTTCTTGCATTTCATTTTTTTTAAATGTTTTTTTTTAATACATTTTTTTAATAAATCCAAATTTCCATATTAAGATTTGTAAACCAGAATCCAGGAGAGCAGATGAAGTATAAGAGCTGGATTAGTGCAGGGGTAAGCTACCTTTACCACTCCAGACGAGTACTGAAGGTTGCCCAGTCCT
This sequence comes from Pelobates cultripes, assembly GCA_933207985.1. Lineage (NCBI taxonomy): Eukaryota > Metazoa > Chordata > Amphibia > Anura > Pelobatidae > Pelobates > Pelobates cultripes. Next base: position 351,768,864 of record OW240914.1, on the reverse strand, counting down.
GCTTTAGCGTCTTGGTGAGTCAAGTGATTGTCAACTCTGACATTGCACATTCAGAGAAGTTTTTAAATAATTTAACGTCTTTACAAAAACATCTCGATTGCTCCCCTGTGCCTTTACTTTGCCCTGAGGTTCAGAATTATAATTTTGCAACATTTCTGAATGTGTTCTTTGTACTTTGTACTGTTGACGTGTTCAGTTTCAGAAAGCCATTGTTGAATTGATGACTTTTGAAGGTTTTTGATGTCTTTTGTTTTATTATTGAAAATAACATATCATGTAATACAGCAATCTGTGTATTGTGTTGGAATTCCCACATCATTAAATACCGAGTTCCAGTCTATGTCCTTGTTTGATCCTTGCCCCATGGGAGTGGCCATCTTTAAGTCTTCCTTGGTCAGAAGCAACATTTATCCGACCAAAGAGGAGAGTTACTGGCTGTTCATGTATCATGAAGCCATTAACAAGCACTGAGCATCCCTGAGGTGGTTTTAGACACAGATTAGCCATGGTCCTCTGCTAAGTGGTTTTTCCAACAATTAGTGTAAAATATGGCTACCTCGGTGGGGCAAGGAGGGGAGCAGGGAACATGTTACAATTTCTTTCAACTCTTTCACATCATTATTAATTTCAACCACCTTTGCTGGAAGTTCTTTTCATGGGTCTAAAATGTCTTCTGTAGAACAATGTATCCTAATATTCCGATGTTAGCCTCACATTACGATCTATACTTTATTGGACAAAATCTATGTCTCTATATAGCAGATTGGTATTTCATTTAAAAAGACCATTTTCTTTTCTGATTTGTTGAAAGTTGTTTGATTAGTGAGAACCTCTACGTTATATTAAGTATTGGATCATTTCAAATATCGTTCGTGGAAACCCAATGGTTTGTTTTATTGCTGTCCATCAAACAAATCACTAGAAGATTACTGGCGTATTATGAACCGTCCATGGGGAACAAATGAGACACATTATTGGGATAAATTATCACACGGATTTAGCTCCTTGGAAATTCTATACAATATTTGCCAATTTCATTAAACCAGGAAAAGACAATGGAGTTTTAGTTTAAAATGGTCAAATTTGGAACAAACTTCAAGCCAGTTATTTTTGTAAGTGTGTCTTTTATATCCTGTGCGATCTCAATAACTTTCAGTTTAGTAAATGACGCCATGTAAGCCAAGGAATATCAGCTTTACTGTGTGTCAACAACTGTGAGAGAAAATAAACACACAGACAAGATTCTATTCTCTATTATTCATTTCTAAATGTATAGTAATATTCAAAATTCATACATCTGTTACAATACGTTACAAGAATCAAAGCATAAAACTGCTCGTTAATCACTGTTCCCAAATGGAAAATAAAACTCTGACAGATACAGTAAGTAAAACAGGTTAGTGGTAGCTATTACACATTTCTTTATTAATTCTTTCTGGATAGATAAAACCTGAAGTCCTTCATGTACAGTAGGCAAAGGCGTAACCGCGATCAACAACGCAATAGAACGCAATAGAACGCTATGTATCTGAGCGGCGAGTGGGAAACGGCGAGCTGTGTGTTAAAGGGGAACTTGTTATATGTCGTATATATTAATAGATGCTACTCTGCAAAGCTGTCTGCAGACATTTATTGTACAACTTACTTTATTCCAACTTACCTACTGTCTGTAGAATAATCAGGGAGCACAGCCGCTCACGCAGAAGGGAGGACAATTAAAGGAACACTCCAATCAGTACCGAGACGTTAAACTCCTTACAATGGAGGGGCCAGTGCACTCCTGGCACCATAACCACTGCAGCGTGTTCTAGTGGTTATGGTGTTTGGATTGTAACTTTATCCTAAATCCCTAATATAGTTTACAAAGGAATATGGACATTACAATGAAAATGTTGTCCGTAGAATACTCAGACATACAGTTGCAAGAAAAAGTATGTGAACCCTTTGGAATTATATGGATTTATGCACAAATTGGTCATAAAATGTAATCTGATCATCAGTTAAGTCACAACAATAGACAATCACAGTCTGCTTAAACTAATAACACACAAAGAATGAAATGTTGCCATGTTTTTATTGAACACACCATGTAAACATTCACAGTGCAGGTGGAAAAAGTATGTGAACCCCTAGACTAATGACATCTCCAAGAGCTAATTGGAGTGAGATGTCAGCCAACTGGAATCCAATCAATGAGATGAGATTGGAGGTGTTGGTTACAGCTGCCCTGCCCTATAAAAAACACACACCAGTTCTGGGTTTGCTTTTCACAAGAAGCATTGCCTGATGTGAATGATGCCTCGCACAAAAGAGCTCTCAGAAGACCTACGATTAAGAATTGTTGACTTGCATAAAGCTGGAAAGGGTTATAAAAGTATCTCCAAAAGCCTTGCTGTTCATCAGTCCACGGTAAGACAAATTGTCTATAAATGGAGAAAGTTCAGCACTGCTGCTACTCTCCCTAGGAGTGGCCGTCCTGTAAAGATGACTGCAAGAGCACAGCGCAGACTGCTCAATGAGGTGAAGAAGAATCCTAGAGTGTCAGCTAAAGACTTACAAAAGTCACTGGCAAATGCTAACATCCCTGTTAGCGAATCTACAATACGTAAAACACTAAACAAGAATGGATTTCATGGGAGGATACCACAGAGGAAGCCACTGCTGTCCAAACAAAACATTGCTGCACGTTTACAGTTTGCACAAGAGCACCTGGATGTTCCACAGCAGTACTGGCAAAATATTCTGTGGACAGATGAAACCAAAGTTGAGTTGTTTGGAAGAAACACACAACACTATGTGTTGCGAAAAAAAGGCACAGCACACCAACATCAAAACCTCATCCCAACTGTGAAGTATGGTGGTGGGGGCATCATGGTTTGGGGCTGCTTTGCTGCATCAGGGCCTGGACGGATTGCTATTATCGAAGGAAAAATGAATTCCCAAGTTTATCAAGACATTTTGCAGGAGAACATAAGGCCATCTGTCTACCAGCTGAAGCTCAACAGAAGATGGGTGATGCAACAGGACAATGACCCAAAGCATAGAAGTAAATCAACAACAGAATGGCTTAAACAGAAGAAAATACGCCTTCTGAAGTGGCCCAGTCAGAGTCCTGACCTCAACCCGATTGAGATGCTGTGGCATGACCTCAAGAAAGCGATTCACACCAGACATTCCAAGAATATTGCTGAACTGAAACAGTTCTGTAAAGAGGAATGGTCAAGAATTACTCCTGACCGTTGTGCACGTCTGATCTGCAACTACAGGAAACGTTTGGTTGAAGTTATTGCTGCCAAAGGAGGTTCAACCAGTTATTAAATCCAAGGGTTCACATACTTTTTCCACCTGCACTGTGAATGTTTACATGGTGTGTTCAATAAAAACATGGCAACATTTCATTCCTTGTGTGTTATTAGTTTAAGCAGACTGTGATTGTCTATTGTTGTGACTTAGATGATGATCAGATCACAGTTTATGACCAACTTGTGCAGAAATCCATATCATTCCAAAGGGTTCACATACCTTTTCTTGCAACTGTATTTAGCAACTCTGGCATCCTGAGAAGTAGTACGTCAGTGGGAGAGGATTGAAGGGGCAGGCTAGTGATACAATTATGTCACTGGCTGCACCCAAAAAGGCAGACCTCCAGTACACTCTGCCCTAAAATTATGCACCTGCACTATGCTTCTTGGGGAAAGTTCAAAGAGAACCTGGAATCGGAAATGTCCTGCCAAAATCAGGATGGTTGGGAGGCCCACTCTGCAAACACAGCAGCTCACAATAGAGGGGGGGCAATTTACAAAATAAACCCAATATATTTTACACTAAAGGGATATGGACATTACAACTTAACTGCTGTATTTTTTATACTAAAAGGCTATGACCTCTAAAAAAAATCTGCAAAGTAGAATTTATTAATATATACTGCTACATATAAAGAGTTACTTTTTATTGTGTCAGTTCCTAGTTTAGGTAGGGATAACATATCCAGCATGTTTTCTGGGACACATAATGAATGGGCAACATACAGTAAGTGCTGCCCTGTAGTATGTAGAAATCAAATGCTGCAGATGATAAATCAGGTGTTAAATCAATCAGGAATCCTTTAGCATATACATTATACATAATACAGTGCAGCCTCCATATATTACCAATCAACCTGATGAAATGTCCGGTTTGTCCCAGAAAACATGGTGGATGTGGCAACACTTTTTTTAGGTTTTGGAAAAAAAATTTAAAAACTCTTACACTTCTAAATAGGTATGGACCCTATGACGGCACCGAACAAAACCTGAATGGATGAGAGTCTTTCGATTTGTAGTCACAGGCACCAAATTTGTACAGGTTGCTTGTGCCAGTTGGTTTAACTGAATGCGCCAAGGCATAACACAATTCTTCATGTTTGCTAAAGAGCTTTTCACAACATTTATATAATAAAAACCACATTAAACCAGTTTCTAAAATTAGATTTTTGAGATTTTTAAAATGACTTGATTTTTTTACCGGCCGAGGGGGGGGTGGGGGTGAGATTTTCGGTTGCACTTATTTTTCTTGCAGCTTCCTGCTCACAAGGCACTGGGAGGGTTCACTACGGTGGATGAAAAATGGCACGTTACCGAGTTATTGGACACTGTGTAACAGGTCATTGCTTTTATACATTCTCATGAAATACCTCTACAACCCCCCTTTGCTCATTGCCAGGTGTTTTAGTAAAGCCGCTAAGCAGAGAGCGGTAGATTTTTAGAAGTCCTACAGCAGGTAAGTGGGATTGCCAAATGTTGTTCCTCCCGTTACACCCACGTTCTGTCCCTGATACATTGTCACTGCAGATTCTTATATTTTTAAAGAGCACGGAGAGGGGGGGCAGGGGTATCTTATAGTATGTTGGCCTGGAGGCACACAGGGTGATTTTTACACTATTGCTTTTTAGTATGGGGGTGGGGGGGGGGCAAGTGCCTAATAAACTCCAGACTCACTGTATATGCAAGCACATGAAACATGTTATAACATATATATTACACACGCAAACAGAAAACATGAAAACAGAACTCAATACAGAGATGCTTGTTTTAAATAATATTAAAAAATAAATGGGAAATCTATTGGAAAATAACCCCTTTTTTCCTATTTCTGCACCCAGAAATTCAGCGCACACATTACTTTTTGTTTTGTCTGTTGGTATATATATATATATATAATACAAAGATGCACCATGCACCGCCAATTGAAATGAGATAATCTGATGCCTTCTCCAGCCAAATATACAGAACAAAGTAAGAGAGCTGCAATGGCTCTTCAAAGCAGCGTAATGAACCTCTAATAAAGCCAGCTCACGTAGTGACATTTCCATCTTCATTCGAGGACTTTCATCAGAACTTGGCTGTATCATCAAGTTTCCTAGATTAAACGGCTCTCTTACTTAGCTTTGAAGACCCATCAGCGCTCTCGTACCGTTATCATACGTATCAGGGTTATTTACTAACGTGAGAATTTAAACTGAATTCAAAACTAATTTCAAATGTACCGCCAATATATCCGAATTCGGAGCAAAGCTGACTTAGGCAATTTTTCCCGCCGGGCCAATCTGATCTTAAATTTGAAGTTTACTTTGAGTTCTCACTTTAGTAAATAGCCAAATATACATATATTTTACGTAAATGTTTTACAATAATGATGACACCTATGCCTTTTTCCCCGTAATGCACAGTTTGATTGACACTATGCAATATGGGAACCCTTAATCTTAGGATGACTCTGGGATATACATGTCCTGGGCCTGTCTAAGATTTGCAAAGGTTACATTCCCAGATAGCAGCTACTGCTCTTTTAATTGATGTCTCTCCCGATAATGATATGTCGGGAGAGGAGGTGACTTCTCGGAGGTTGGAACCAGTGCTACATGGTTTGACTGAATCAGTGGCTACGACCTACTCAGGGGTCCAGTGAAAGTCCAACTTATGTAGGGTGATAAATGCTTGATCCAAGGATAAATCTGACTGCCATTCTGGGGTCAAGAATGAATTTTTTTCTTAGCTTGTTGCAAAATTGGAAGTGCTTCAAACTTGTTTTTGCCTTCTTTAGGGTCAACAGCAAAAAACAAATGTGAGGAAGGCTGAACTTGATGGACGCAAGTCTCTTTTCAGCTATGTAACTATGTAACTTAATTTTAATTAAGTGTTATGAGGACAGGGTTCTTAGATTTAGGGGAGACTAAAATGATGTCGTTTTTTATCTCTTAACCCTTTAAAATAGTGTAGCTTGTCACAAGCTTATGGTGTCAATTTAAATTTTTACATAAGGTTTTCAATAGATTTAATATTTTTGGAAAAAACTTTTAAAATTAATTAATATTTTGAAAAATATGTTAATATGTTAATATTTTGTATGCATGTTTATATACATGATATATGTTTTGCTATTTTATATTGATTTAAAAAAAAAATAAGTTTATCCAAAAATATTACATTCCTTCAAAAGCGTATTCAAAAAATATTAAATTCAGGCCTATGTCCTAACAAACTGAGATAATTATTTTTGTAAAGAAAAAAAAAAAAAACTACTCCACGCCGCCCCCCCATTTCATGTCTCTCTCTTGACTGTATGGAATTATTGTCATACATATGATCAACAGCATTAGATATGACTGTTTGTAATCATTACAATGCACAAAATAGATATTTCTTCCAATGTTATGGAGATGGACAAACCAGCGGGCTGAGTATTTCTTAGGATGCCAATTTATAACAAGACGAATATTTGAAACACACGTACATCTTGTGTTTATTAGTGCTATGTGTTACAGGGAGGTAGAAATTCTACATATTGCAATGCTAAAACAATTAAGAGGTCACTTTTTTGGTAATGCGTAAAAAAAAAAAAGCATCGGTCTCAAAAAATTCTAAAATCTCCCAAATAAATAGCAAAACCACATTGGGAATTCACTTGGATGGTTCTGTTTCCAATAAATGGACTGGGTTTCCTATGCTACAAGCACATACAATGCCTACACGTTGTCAAATACATTGTATAGTAAGTAACAATTGTTTTAAGTTAAAAAAACGAACCCTGAAAAACGACTTTGTTAAAGGGTGTGGGAGGGTCTGGAACCCCAATACCCCCATTTCACAGCAGCACATCATTCAGATAATTTCTCAATCCCACCCTTCTTTTCTTTTTAATTTAAGGGTGGTTTTCCTAAAACGGATCACAGTTACAATCTAGGTTACATTACGATTTGCTAACTGTATATCCAGGAGGTCCGCCCCTTATGTGAACAGGAGTCTGCTCAGAACATATTGCCAACATTTTACCCCAAGATTCCGAGATGTGGGGATGGATTCACTGGAATACCAAACGTTATTTTATAGAGCGCTCCTTATGTACCAGCCATTTCGACCTATGCATGTGCAGGGCACAGAATATGCACTGATTTTGCCCATAGTCATGATTTTGGCGGGTATTTCCAGTTCTTTTAAAAGAGGGACTTTAGAGAAATAACCCATGTCAGTCCCAATAAGAGACGTGGAATATATAAAGTTACATTTTAAGTTAATCACATGAGAACACTACTTTCCTTCACCAGTAGAGGGCACACCGTGAGATTCTGCACATGGTCTAAGACTGCTGAGGATTGTCAAACCATTAAATACAATATATCAGTGACTGACACATTAAAAGGCGTTTGTTACAACCCGATAGCCTTAAATTTGTTATTCACTTTGAATTCTCACCTTAGTAAATAATACTGTCAGATAGAGGCACAAGGACAGTAAAGTCAAGCAAAGACCATTGTCTTTCTGTAGTATGACGGAATACCTCTGTAATATGACGGAATAACTCTGTAATATGACGGAATACCTCTGTGATATGACAGAATAACTCTGTTATATGACGGTATACCTCTGTGATATGACGGTATACCTCTTTAATATGACGGAATAACTCTGTAATATGACAGAATAACTCTGTAATATGACGGTATACCTCTGTGATACGACGGTATACCTCTGTGATATGACGGAATAACTCTGTAATATGATGGTATACCTCTGTGATACGACGGAATAACTCTGTGATATGACGGAATAACTCTGTCTGCTGTCGGGGAAATATTCATAGCTGAACAGAAAGAAGATGTAAGTAAATTTCATTTGTTTTAGTTAACATTCATCAGCCACCTGCCCACTGGGTCACCTGTTTCCTCTTTGGTATAAAGCAAAATAAATGGAAATTAGAAACGCCAAATTTACACCCTGCTGTCTTGTTTTATACCAGACCAGCAATTCATTTGCAGAGCAAGGCTAAAGCCACAGGACCTGCCACAGAGAAGCCACAGCAGCTGGTTAGCGTGGCACCCTGGAGAGGGCTGTTATATTTAAACATGGAGCAATGAGCCTAAAGTCTCATTGTGGGACGGGGCCCCTTTTCCCGCAATAGTATAAGGGTCCAAGTTAGGTACACGGTGAATCGTAGTCAACCGAAATGTGATCTTAAAGTAACCAAATTGGAGATACAACGTATTTGGGAATTATTTTCCAGTCCAGCTACTCTTATCTTCTTATTTTGTAAATGTGACTTCGGCCAGAAGCTTCCAATCACTGTTGTAAAAGACTCTTTTTTCGTTTGTGAATAAGACGCCACTTGTGGTGACACTGGACATACCTGAGCCGTGTATGGCATCACGCATGCACATTTTATAACTTACTGTCACAGAGCTATAAGAGGCTTTCATCTGTACTGACCATTTTAATTACAATATATATATATGTCACCGCCTCTGTAAATAATTGCCAATTGTCGTATAGCAGGCTCCGGATAAGGGTGTTATATAAGGCATGTTAAAAATAAATAGACTGCATTAAAATGGCAGGAAATGCACCCTGGGGTGTCCCATTAATCAATCTGTTATTCAGCATGGATTGATTGGATTAAATTATCTATATATAAAGAAGCAACAGCACCATAACTACTACATGCCGATATAGTTATTATGGTGCCATTAGACATTGGTGCAATGGTCCATTTTCATGCAGTCTGTCTGACCAAGACATTTTCTGAGGCACCCACAGAGCAGGTCTGTTCCCCAGAAATTACAGCACGCGAGGGCTGGGCTGTAGGTTTCACAGAGACAGAATCAGAGAGTTTTGGTCAAACCACTCCGAAATAGTTTGATAAAGCGTAATGGACATTGGCATATAGTGGTTATGGTGCCTAGACTTTTTTTTGTTAAATTATTTTGCTTTTTTTAAGGTAAATTTTATATTTTACAGTTTTTCCAAAACCAACAGTTGGCCACTTTTCTACTTATTTAATATTATTTTTTCATGTTTTTGGAAAGAGCTAGTCCGTTCACTAAATGACACAATCTGACCATGGGAACGACACTACAGCTTTGTATTCCTAACACTCTAGTTTTCCTCCAATGCACTGGGTAACTCGTTTAGGATAATTGTTTATCGCAGAAATGCTGTGGGGCTTTGCTGCTTGGCATCAGGATGAGCCCATGACAGATTAGGCCATTGTAGTGCATACACCTTGTTTGGGCCATGAAACATTGCACAGGCCAGGTATATGGTCAGACCAATGACAAACTAAATAAAGTTGCATCTAAAAGAATGCAAAACGAGAACTAAAATGAGTCAAAAAAGTGGAACAGAGATGGAATGGGCTAGTGCTGAGAAGGAACCTCAAATGGGACAGATGAAAAATGAGCTGGGCAATCAAGGCCTGGAGCTGGAATATGGTGGGACTCAAAACTGAAATGAGACAATCAGGTTGAACAGAAGAAAAGGTGGAAGGTGTGACTTGAAGTGTGTTGGTGAGAAGGAGAAAAGACAGTAGATGGAGATAGAGAGGACCTACAGATAGGATGGGACCAGACTCTCAACATTCTGATGGAGTTTTTGAATAACGACCTGGAGGAAAGAGAAGGATCGCATGGCGGTCCAAAGTATTCTCTATTGCAATTAGGGTGAAATATAGAAATGTCTTAAAAGCTGCTGAATAATTTCAATACAACATACAGACCATTATTTTTCTTTCTACGGTTTGACATAAAATTTTGGCGACAGGTCCATTTTAAGGAAAGAACTGAAAAACCATCTATGACTGTGAGAATTAGGGCACTTGTGGTCTTGTACAGTGTGTTGAAAATGAAGACACAACAAAGTGGGACGTATTATTGGTTCATCCGTCTGGTACTGGCAGGTGTTAATATGTCCAAACTTCATAAAGTGAGAGGTGTGCTTACTGAGTGCAGCCTACGCACTGCACTATTTCTTCAGGATTCCGGAATGTTCCTGTTTATTAAACTGACACACAGTCTAAGTTACATACTTAACGACAATAGATGTACACAGGAGGCAGCAATTTGGATGTGCCATTGCTTTGAAGAGTTATAGTGCTCTGCACGACGTGAGTGACCTTGTCAAAGCGAGAAGTCTCCTTCGCTCAATCATTCAATTTATCAGATGTGACAGTCCCCTTTTGTTTTGTTTGTTTTTTTCTAAAAATAATCTTCTTCAGCTGGAAATATTGCTTACAAACAGAATTAGAAAGCACTTCCTGCTGACTGTCCTATTTTTTCCTTGACAAAGCAGAACAACTTAAAAGAATTGAACGATAGTCCACCTTCAGACCTCCTTCAGTCATCAACGTCAGAATTTACTCGCCTGAGTCGTGTCTGTTGCGAGCTTTTACCTGGTTGTTATCTTCATCCACCGTTAGGCACAGGACTTTATTCTGAAAGAGAAAGGAAAAACATCATAAACTGATCATTGATGGCCCCTCAGAAAGTTCTATATTTACCTACAAGGTTATCACCCTGAGAGCAGATGTAGGTCATCGAAAGACAATTTATCAATATGAGGAAGTAGGACCATTGCTAATGTGTAATCACTGTGACACTGTGTTTCTTTTTGAACCTTGTTGGGATATAGAAGTATTTAATAAACTGAGTACAGTAAGACTTTTATACAGTTGGTGACCGTCAGAAATAATTTGATATGTATGCGTAACGATGCAGGAGCAAGCAATTAAAACGATGCTTCGCTGGTACACAACCCCGGTAAAGATATACCAAATGAAAAAAAATCCCCACTGATTTCTGCTGGAGGGGATGCGGACAGAAAGGGACGTATATCCACATGTGGTGGGAATGCCCCCTGATGCAAAGATTCTGGCAACAAATTAGAGATATCCTAACCCAAGTGCTAAATAGGACCCCCCCTCTAGACCCGTGGTTATACTTACTCAGCAGAACAATCGACGGGTGGACTAGATGCGAACAAAAACTCATCCACAAGGTAACCCTAGCAGCCAGGAGGGCGGTGGCAGCAGACTGGCTCAAACAGACCACTCCACCTCTCACAGGGATCATTAATAGAATAAGGGAGGTACATATGATGGATGACCTGACAGCAAGAGTCAGGGGGACGCAAAAACAATTCCAGAAAGTATGGGCACCATGGGAGGATAGTCCCCTGAGCTAACATTATTCAGTAAACCCGAGGCACACAGGGCAGATAATACAATCCAAAAGAGCAAAGTACATCGATTCTGGGCCTTCCTCCCCCCCCCTCCCTCCCCGCCCCGATATCCCTTCTTGACACCAAATACTCTTTTCTCTCACTCCTCTCCTTTACCTCTTCGGTTCTCTGCTCTCTTTACCTATCTCTCCTCTTATGATTTTATAACCCATAAATCTTAAGTAGACTAATACTAACTCGTTGTACCAGATAAGCTCCTAGGTAACTGACACATGGGCTTTAAGGGGACAATAGTGAGGAATGGCCGACTATCATCTACTACAAAGTACGAAACAGATGGGCTATCAAACTATACACAAGTTGCTCCTGTCACTATTTGTCAAGGCTGATGACTTCGTTCGATACATGCACACGTTCTCTACCAAAGTAATCAGGGAACCTAAAACAATAGGGCACTGTGTTTAGCAGGATACACTCTATCCAAAGAGGTGCACGATGTTTAACATGGTACATGTCATATCTCAATGCACAAGCTGCCAAAACGCGTTGTATGCCACCTTAATAATGTATAAGATGTCTTACATGAGGTACTCCATAGTAAACATATGCACGACATCTCCAGGTTATATCTCTAGTATAGACTATGACACCATACTGGTACATAATATGACCCTATCCTATATTTCTTGAAAAACCAGTGCAGGATGTCTGACAAGGTACCCTAGTTTTTTAAAAAAAAGTATAAAGCAACCTGACATGATACACAACACTTTGCAAGAATACCAGTTGCCTAGCACGACATATGCTACATTGGAAGTGGGCGAGTTACTTTACATGGTATGTTTATCCATTGTCTACTTTTCTCTCTCAACAAATTGTAAAAATTGAAAAATTGTGCTGTATTGTACTTGGTCATGTGTTGTATGTTATGCCTATTACCGCTTACAACGGCTATCGTGGCTGAGTAAGCATGTTGTTTATTTCATGCACAATAGAAAATAAATAATAATAAAAAAAAAATAATAATAAATAATTTGATATATGTCACACATATGCACGCATGAGCGCAGTTTAAAGGGACACCATAGGCATCAAAACAACTTTAGGTTAATGAAGCAGTTTTGATGTATAGATCATGCCCCTGAAATCTCACTGCTCAATTCTCTGCTATTTAAAAGTTAAATCACTTTTGTTTCTGTTTATGCAGCCCTAGCCACACCTCCCCTGGCTGTGACTGACAGCCTGCATGAAAATATGGTTTCATTTTCAATCAGATGTTAATTTGCGTCAGAAGTTTTTATCTCCTGCTCTGCAAAATGAACTTTAATCACACACAGGAGGCTCCTGCAGGGTTTAGCAAGCTGTTAAGAGTGCAGGAGGTAATACATTATAAATTAAACAGAGTTTACAATAAAGGCAGTGTAAACATTCGATGACTCTTTACAGGAAGTGTTTAGGAAGGCTGTGCAAGTCACATGCAGGGAGGTGTGACTAGGGTTCATAATCAAAGGGATTTATCTTCTAAATGGCAGAGAACTGAGCATTTAGACTGCAGGGGCATGAACTATACACAATAACTACTCAATTAAGCTAAAGTTGTTTTGGTGCCTATAGTGTCTCTTTAAGCTTCAGTGGAGCGATTAGGATCTGAGATGTATAAACAAAGGAACATACAGAACATTACCAACCAATCTCTACATGAACCCTAAAATCCTGTCTGTTGCTCTCTGCTAGAATGTAACCTCATGGGTAGTGGCTAGCGCTGGGGGGGGAAGGAGGGTGAGTGAGCTGCACTTTTGTAAAATAGGAATATTTAGCAAACTAAATTAATTACCATTAAATAAATTTTGTTTGCTTGGGTGACAATTTTGTATACATAATGCTTGGGCTGTATACAGTTTATGGCAAGCTTCCCCAAACTCTGGCCCTCCAGATGTTGCTGAACTACAACTCCCATGATTTTATGAATAAAATTGATAGGCTGAGAATCATGGGAGTTGTAGTTCAGCAACATCTGGATGGCCGGAGTTTGGGGAAGCCTGCTTTATGGCAATGAAGGGTTTAAAATACCACATTCAAACATAGGCGTGCGCACGGGGTGTGCCGGGTGTGCCTAGCCACCCTAATTGCTGCGGCCCACGCTATGTGCCTCCACGGGCAGGGAGGGAGGCAGAAGAGGACTCGGGGAGCACTAGCCAGCAGCTCCGCCGGGTTCCTCTTGCGAGGTCGAAGTGTTGCCACGGCAACGCTCAGATCTCGCGAGAGTGAATTCTAGCCCCGCAGGCTAGAGTTCACTCACCACTGGACCACCAGGGATGGCAGCACAGCCCCCATCCTTACAAAAGGTAAGAAGGGAGGGGGGCTATTAACTAAACAGTTCCCCCATCCCCACACAATACACACACACAATACCCTTACACAGCACACACACACTAACAGCACCCTCACTCTAACAGCATCCACCCACACACATACATCACCCTTACAAACACAGCACCCTTACACATACACAGCACACACACTAACAGCACCCTCACACATACAGCACCCACACACATACATCACCCTTACACACACATCACCCTTACACTAACAGCACCCTCACACTAACAGCACTCTTACACACACAGCACCCTTACACATACACACACTAACAGCACACACACAGCACCCTTACACATACACACACACTAACAGCACCCTCACACACAAACAGCACCCTTACACACAGACACACACACCACCCTCAAAAACACACACACACAGCACCCTTACACACACACACACACACACACACACACACACATACATTAACAGCACCCTCACACACACACAGCACCCTTACACACACACACCACCCTCACAAATACTCACACAGCATGTGTGTTTGTGGTTTAGGGTGCACACCCTTATGCAATAGGCTGCGCATGCCTATGCATTCAAATTATAAGAAACATATTTTAGAGATCTTGTTGCTAGTACAAGATGTATATACGCTGCTTTTACTTTTTAGTTCTGGATTACTCAATAGTCAAAATTAGGTCTAGCTACGTGTTTTTTTGTTGGTTTGTTCTGTATCTTGAGAAGTTGTTGGTTTTTTCACACCGTTTAAAAAACTCTTTAAAGGAACATGGTAGGGTCAGGAACACAAATCCTATTTAGCCCCCCTGCCCTCACTAAATTCCCTTAAATATAGTAAAAACTCACCTTATCTCCAGCCCAACATAGGTCCACCAGCGCTGGCTCTATCCGCCTCTATCAGAATTGATGATCTCAGCCAATCACAATGTTTTCCCAAGGAGGCGGATTAGACGCCGCCCTGGCCAATCAGCCTCTCCTCATAGAGATACATTGAATCAATTCATCTCTATGAGGAAAATTCAATGTCTCCATTCAGAGTGTGGAGACACTGAATGTCAGTCACACTGTGCAGCACTGCCCCAGGAAGCACCTCTAGTAGCCATCTGAGGAATGGCCAGAGGCGGTATCACTAGGCTGTAATGTAAACACTGTATGTATACATGGAAATGCCTGAAGAGACTAACTATAATCACCAGAACGACTACATTAAAGGACCACTATAGTGCCAGGAAAACATACTCTGGAGAGAGGAAAGCGGTTAAACTTACCTTTTTTCCAGCGCCGGGCGGGGAGCTCTCCTCCTCCTCTCCTCCTCTTCGGCTGAATGCGCATGCGCGGCAGGAGCTGCGCGCGCATTCAGCCCGGTTTCATAGGAAAGTATTTACAATGCTTTCCTATGGACGCACAGTGATTTTCACAGTGAGAAGCACGCAAACGCCTCTAGTGGCTGTCAATGAGACAGCCACTAGAGGATTTGGAGGCTGGATTAACCCTATTATAAACATAGCAGTTTCTCTGAAACTGCTATGTTTATAAAAAAAAGGGTTAATGCTAGAGGGACCTGGCACCCAGACCACTTCATTAAGCTGAAGGTTTTAAGTTTGCAGTAAAACCTTCAGTACCTGGAATCCAGTGGCAGATGCTGACTTGCCCGCTCTCTCCGATGTCACTGGAGCCTTGCGCAGCCCAAGTACAGGCTTCTCAAACAGATATTGGTCCATTTTGCCAACTCAGAGCACATGAGTGCACGCTCCATGCTAGAAAGGGGAGAGGGCGTAGAAGGGGACGGAGGGTGTAGAGAGATAGGTTTTATAAATACAGAGGGCAACGGAGGAACGAGCGCACAGTGGGTGGGATGGACGGATGTCCGCAAGGGAGAAGATTTCTATGATTATTGTCAGCGTGCTGACGACAGATGCTAAATATTATATAGAATTGACATTTGCAACCCATAACGGCTCTGTGCACTCTGCATGCACAACTTGAACTGCACTCTCTGTCTTTGGTGCCACAACTGTGTGGATAGCATCTCCACCAGAATCTTAAACAGACTGTGCAATAAACATTAGATGACTCTTTACAGGAAGTGTTCAGGAAGGCTGTGTAAGTCACATGCAGTGAGATGTGACTAGGGCTGTATAAACAAAGTAAATTAACTCCTAAATGACAAAAAATTGAGCAGTAAAAATGCATGGGGCATAATCTATATGCCCAAACTGCTTCAAAAAGCTAGGGTTGTTTTGGTGATTAGAGTACCCCTTTAATTGTGTGTTTTATATATATATATATATATATATATATATATATATATATATATCAGAAGAAAGGCCTATCTGTCCTTTAAAACACAGTATATATTATTATTATTATTATTTTTATTATTTATATAGAGCCAGCAAATTCTGTAGCGCTGTACAATGGTGTATGGGTACACATTAAAACGTTAAATTATGTGGGAATAAACACAGCAAAAACAACAATAAGCTGTTGGTCCCACTTCCCGTGAATTCTTTGAAAACTCTCAGCCGCCAATTGGTTAACATTGCTTGGTTTATTATTATTTTATTATTTATATAGTGCCAGCAAGTTCTGTAGCGCGGTACAATGTATTAAGCAGTGAACCAAGCAATATGTAAGCTGAGGGCAGAGGTGGCATGGTGATTATCAGATTACGCATCTGAGGTAATTAGTTCCCCCCTAAATCTCTGCTATCCCTTTACTTAACAAGAATTTGTTGAAGTCTGATAAAATAAATGTAAACGGAGAAATACATCTGCTGTTTTTACCTCTATCCTGGACCAGAGAGCGTCCGCCTGCCGTTTTCTGTCACTGAACACAGTTAATTGAGAAGCAGACACAGAAACAACGTTTCTACTTCACCTTTTCAAATGCACAGTGTGCCCTGACTGTGCCAGGACTGAGCTGGTGTGTGATATCATCTACCAAATATTTTACATACATTTAAAAGAAAATGGTGCATCCCATGGAAAAGGGTTAACACAGGCTAAAGAGGATTTTCTTTTTTTTATTTAACTGTGTAAATTCCATTGAAATTACAGTTTCCTTTTAAATACTAAAGATTTGCTAAGTGACATGAGCATTATCAAATAGTGTGTTGCACTCCATAATTTGTTTAGCTTGTTAATAATATCATTAAACCAATAGAAATGTAGTAACTATCACCAGTGGGTCTCTGCCACTCGATTCTCAATGTGTCCTGGATCGATTTCTTTTCTCCGAATATAATTTTACAGCTGTATACAGATACCACTATACAACGGGAGATAATCGGAATGAATGGCGATAGCATGAAAAACAAAAGCAAAGGCTCATGGGACATCTGTCCCCAATTTAGGTACAAAATGGGTCCTCCACCCCTCACCAACAAAGCACCAAATGCACGTCTCAATTTGGGCCATAAATTGAGATGATTCCTGTGCTGATAATGGCTTATGTCGGCACTTGCTAATTTCAAATTACACATGACATATGAAGATAAGATAAAAACATCCAATCTTAATTTCTTAATTATATGCTGCTCTACGTGTACCAGTGTTGCTTTGCTACATCAATTAGCTCCCTAATTAATTATCTTTTGTCATCTGGTATTGTCCCTGAGGCCAAGAAAATGGCTGCATTTCCTTAAAAGAACCGACATGTTCAGATCTTTGCTTGATGATATGAAAATGTTCCTTTTTCCCTTTCAGAGCTTGGATACATTTCCTTCACAATTTGAGTAATCTCTCCTGACTGTTATTGATATTTACTTATAGCTTTAAATGTTTTATCTGCATTAGATTATATGCTGGGCCGCACTGGGGAAAAATGGAGACATTACACTGAAAACCCTGATGGACCGGTGCTATTTACTAACTTAGGGCTTGATAAATTTGCTTGGAATCTAGGAGCCAGCTAAAAATCTTAGCAGCCAGGTTTTTCAACATCAAAAATACAATCCTTAAAGCTTAATGTAGTTGTTCTGGTGTCTATAGCCTGTCCCTGCAGGCTTTTCAATGTAAATACTGCCGTTTCAGAAAAAAGTCAGTGTTTACATTGTTGTCTAGTAACACCTCTAGTGACAGTCACTCAGATGGCCTCTAGAGGTGCTTCCTGGGTCAGTCCTCTGTCAGAAGCGTAATGCTCCCCATAGAGATGCACTTATTTAATGCATCTCTACGAGGAGATGCCAATTGGCGCGGCATAGCACTACGTTTTGCATTGGATTGGCAGAGATCATCAAGATTAATGATCTCCAGCCAGCGGCGGTGAGCCCGGAACAGCGTGGGAAAAAAGGTTTTATTTTAGTGTTTTAGTGTGCCCACCCAGCCTCCCTACCTTTGGGAGAACTGGAGTGGATCTGCTTTCCCTGTGATCTAGTGGTTTATTGATGCCTGGCCCGGAGTGAGGTTATATTCTAGGCATCACTGGATGGCGCAAGGGAGCAGAGCAGGAGGATTTCAGCTCCCTCACTGCCTCTGCTCTACCTTAGCCGGCCTCCGCCCTTCCATGCCCTCCCCTAGCTTCCATGCCCACCCTCAGCCACTTTCCCTCATCAGGACATACCAGGTGCCTGGGATTTGTCAAGCCCTGTTCTAACTAGAAGGAGGCTGAGTGCACTATTATCAGGAGTTCCAGCAAAGTGATGTATTGGAGCATTTCTGGGGTAGCCCATGACAACACTCTGAACAGCCTAAGCTCGAGGGAGGAATGTTAGGACTGCACTGTGCGGAGGTGCAGACTAAAGCCTCCCCTCTCCTGCTATAAGTTGCTGTGGACAAGTGAGGCAGATCTTTGATCTCTCCAGCAGTCTGTGAAGGCACACAATATGGCTGTTGCATGGATAATGCCGACCTCATATAGGCCGGCAGGACAAAACCTTTGATCTCCCCTGTTGGCCTCGGCTCAGCGTGCCTGAAAACATGTCCTGGCCCGATTACATGAAGTCTGTAAAAACTGTCATAGATTAGTGAAGAAACAAACAACATAGTGAGGCAATGGCTTGGTGAGGTCTAGTTAAGCGCTACAGAATTTGTTGGCGCTATATAAATGGCAATAATAATAATAAATAATAATAGTCACATATCAGGACATGCAGGCTGCAATAACAGCCTGTACGGTTTATTAATGGTCAGTTGCTGTATTTACCATAAACAGCAATATAGCCACAAACACAGACATGTTTTTAGTACGCTGCCTGTAGCCTTAGAATCTACACTGATTAAGAAGACATGCTTTTAGGAGCTCTCTAAAGGGATTGCACACACTTTGAAAGGAAATTGAGTTCAAAAACAAACTGCAAGCTTTTTAGACCAGGATCAAAAACAGAATACAACATTGTTTCTAGGATACCTGTCTGTCTCAAACAGATTGCAAGCTCTTTAGACAAAACATGGATTTAAATCAGACTGCAAGCTTTTCAGAGGTAATTGGAATATAAATGATTGGAAACTCCATAAGAACAACAGATTACGCATGATGTAAGACAGTCTGAGATTTAAACCAGATTGCAAGATTTTCAGAAGAGGCTGGGTCCTTTATGTGACCACCGACTGGCTTCATGTTCCGTACAATACGCCTACGCTGTACCTCTATTATTCTTTGGCTGTATTTACATTTTTGGGGGAAACAAAAGCATCGAATAAGCTGCATTTTTCCTGAGAAATCATTAAATATTCTGTTTCATGCTGTGTGAGCGGTATGGGTTAGACTCTCTGAAAACGGAAACAAAAATGTCAGAATACTTAAGATTACATGAAACACTCCAATCCTGGTGAAAAAATATTAACTCTTTGATGATTACAAATTGCAGTGTGCCTTTTATATTGTTTCACAATGAAATGCTTTTGAAGCATAATGTCAAATCGAGCGGTTGCAAAAGGTTTTACTGAATTAATAAAACAATTATATTGTGTTCTTGCACTTTGCGCTCTACGTGATTCTAGGCAGTAAATAATAAAATATAAAAAATGAAACCAAATCTGCACTCATCATCCTTGTTAGTTTGGGCATCAAGTGTATAAAAAATGAAAGTACTAAGAGGTTTTGGCTTATTGACCACAAGATAGTACACTCTCTCGAAGGATAAGTACTAACTGTCTTATGCGCACAAATCAATACTGTATCTGTCTCTGCCAAGTGTTACAGTGGGGTCAGTGTCCCCTTAATATCCTCATATATAAACAAAGTAAAAGGTTGGGGTATTAAGTGTGTAACTAATACCACTTACATACACCATAAAGCATACATACTACATATTACATACCACCCAAACAGTGCACCGCAGATAGATTAGAACTGTGACCTCTAACACGCTTTGACAACAGTAAGAACGATACAGTAACATGGGAGTTATACAACATTTGGGTCCTGCCACAGTGCGTCCCGAATAATGTAGGTGTCAGTGGGTTAGGAGAAATGAACGTGATGTGGTGCCAAAAAGGGAACTTTTATCTCATATTGAAAGCTTAAAAAAATGACAAAACCAAAAACACTTAAACTAAATGTAACATTTTAATTAATGATGTATTTTAAAAATATCTTGTTACCTTTGGAGATACTTTTAGATCTAATTATCTGTCATTTTCTGAATTTATCCAGTATGTTCTAGACATTGCCATCTCAGAGCCTGAAGCAGCTCAAGCTTGTTTGATAACCTTAGAGGAGCACGCTGTAGTGGTTATGGTACCATTAGTGCCCTGGCGCCCTCCCTGCTAGCCACAGTTTGACTTTGAATCTGACTGGATCCTTTCAGTGCTCTGGTTGGGATTTTACATGCATATAATTCAGTGTTAGTACATAGTTAGCAAGATTGAAATATTAATGGCTGTTAATTGCATTAGACTCCCTGCCTCCCCAGTTACTAAGTCCCTTGTGTAGAAATGGGAATCCTAACTAGTATAAATCTGTATCTACTTTACCCAAACCCTGTTGGTTTATTAAAATCAAGCTTTATAGTGCATTCGTAACACATTCACGCAAAACAAAATGAGTAAAAAAAACAAAAAGTCAAAAACATACTTTTGTTTGTTTTTATTAATATTGTCACAAAATGTTATTCAGAAATCTGAAAATACTAATAATAAAACGTATGTAATATGAAAATATAATGTGTACAATATTAAAGCACAGAACAGAGCTAATATTATGTAACACGATATGTGGTCGCGTACATCCTTTACCCCAAATGTTTAAAGGAATCATATCTTTCTCTCTCTCTCTCTCTCTCTTTTTTTCTCTCTCTCTCTCTCTCTCTCTCTCTCTCTCTCTCTTTTTTTTTTTTTTAATGAGAATAATAACGTGTCGTAGATGTTTCCTTGGTAACTCCCTAGACTTCTCTCCAAGTGTAATTATTATGGCAGATCAAATAAGTTTGTTCCCTTGAAATTTCCTTTTAGACGAATTCTTGAATATATTCCATTATTCACAAAAAATTAGCCATTAACGTCTTCGTCATATCCCCAGACCTTTAACTGGAAATGAATATATGCAAATACTGCAAAGCATGATTAAACAAAATCCCCCGCAGGTTATCATAGGACAAAGGATAGAAAGGTTTTCTTATTTTAATATAAAATAATTTTTCAAGGATTTTTAAAAAAGTGTTTCATACTTCAGCTATATAGCAAATTATACTTTTCACTTTATTTATTTTTTTAATCAGAGAGTTTATAAGTATTTAAAAGGATACTATAGGCAGTAAAACAACTTTAGTTTAACGAAGTAGTTTTGGTGTATAGATTAGGCCCCTGTAGTCTCTCTGCTTAATTCTCTGCCATTTAGGAGTTTACTGCACAGTGTGTTTACTTTAGATATTTTTATCTCCTACTATGTTAATTGAGGGGAGAGTGCTGTAGTCATTATCAAGCTATTAACAGTGCAGGAGATAAGAAATTCTAAATTAAACACACTGCGCAATAAAGCAGGTTTAATATTTAGACTTTTTTTCAGGAAGGTGCATGGAGGCTGTGTGAGTCATGGGTAGGGGAGGTGTGGCCATGGCTGCATAAACAAAGTGATTTATCACCTAAATGACAGAGAATTGAGCAGTGAGACTCCAGTGACATGCTAAACACATCAACACTTTTTATTAAGCTAAAGTTGTTTTAGTGCTTACAGCAAGCATGTCAAACTCTCAGCCCGCGGGCCACACAGGGACCATCTTTGCGGCCGGGCGAGCTGCGAGTACATGCTCAATGTTATAGCAGAGTAGGCACCTGCTTTCCCCACATTGCAGGTGCCTAGTCTGCTAACACTTACCCAGTCGGGGATGAGGGCCAGCAAGGGAGCTCAGTGTTTCAGCTCCTCACTGCTCCCTCGCGTGCGCCGTCTGTAGTGAAGTCAGGCACCGGAATATGATGTCATATTCCTGCACCCGGCATCACTAAACTGCATGAGGGAGCAGTGAGGAGCAGATAGAAGGACCCCAGGGAGATGCCCCACATCAGGTCCAAAAGGTAGGGAGCAATACAGTAAAGTATGTGTGTGCAAGAATGTGTAAGTGTGTGTGTCAGTGAGTGTGTGTGTGTCTGTCAGTGAGTGTGTCTGTCAGCGAGTGTGTGTGTGTCTGTGAGTGTCTGTCAGTTTGTGTGTCTTTCAGTGAGTGTGTCTGTCAGTGTGTGTGTGTGTCTGTGAGTGTGTCTGTCAGTGTGTGTGTCTGTCAGTGTGTATGCGTGTGTGTGTGTGTGTCTGTCAGTGGTGCATTGGCTGCAACTGGACAGTGGAGTACTTGGACGTGCATGGAGGCACGCAACGCCACGTCACATTCCGACGTGACATCAACGTGCTCCACCTTCACAGGGTTTCAAGAAGTAGCGGGAGGATCAGATTTGGCACAGGGTGCGGACGGCATCATTTGGGGTAAACAGGAGGCCGGACTCCGGAGTCGAATACTGGCAGCGGCAATGTGAGTGGAGTCTGCTTGTTGGCTAGAGGGGGGTGCTGGGATTTAGTAGAGGGGGAGGACTGGGATTTAGTATATGGGAGGAGGACAGGGATTTACACTTACAAGATATGAAACCATTCAAACATTGAAATAATCTCATAATGATGACCTAACCCATGCAAGTGCGTGGGGTAAACTATCTATTTACACCATGATTAGACATTAAGGACATTTGGTGCTAACTGGATGATTTAAATGACACTGGAGGGATGATTTACTTCATACCGGTACACGGAGA
The DNA here is from genome assembly GCA_933207985.1 of Pelobates cultripes. Lineage (NCBI taxonomy): Eukaryota > Metazoa > Chordata > Amphibia > Anura > Pelobatidae > Pelobates > Pelobates cultripes. Next base: position 351,745,838 of record OW240914.1, on the reverse strand, counting down.
GATTTTACTGCTGCAGCGTAAAACAGATGAAACGCGTAGGGATTGTGCAATCTAAGCTTTGAATCTGGTGTTTTATGTGTTTATATCGGTGTACATTAAAAGTGCAGGATTCTTAACACTGCGGGAAGTGAGGTCCGGGTGAGGGTGTTGTTATAGCAACAAATTATTCCAAGGTGTGAATTGTTTATATGTTTTAAGTGCTGCACTTTTTGAAGGTTTTTACTCTTATCAATTGTCTTCACTGCATATTTTCCTTCTGTTTACATCCTTATACACACTGGATGAAAGGCTGAATATCTTACAAGATCACTGATAACTATTGCAACAAAACCAGGGAATATGAGAACTCCGAGAACGGACAAAAGCTTAGAGAAACTTAATAGCTTGTCTTTGGTTAGTGCCCGCTCTTACTGCCCACTTGTGCCATTACAGGGAGAACCTATACCATTTGCATGTGAGACTGATCACCACCCACAGGGCATTCCTGAACCAAAATGCCAGCAATTTCTGTCTGCATGAGTGATACAGCAACCCCAGACAATCACTTTGGCCTTAATTGAGCCTCGTCAGCAAGGTGAAGCCAATTCTCCACTAGGCACATTGAGCACGGGTTTACCCTTTTAGCTTAGGGAGAGCTAAGTTAATGCATTGCAACACAAACAGAGGATATGAGAAGCTTAGAAAAACTATTAAAAGTCATGCGTATTGATGTGTCTGTACCTCGCCGTGTTAAAATATCATATTGTGAAATCTATGAAATATAGAAGTTAGTATCTTTTTTATTTTAAATCACTGTGCTAAAAAATATATACATACAGAACTAAGAATGTGTAGTCCAATGCTACCAGCCAGCTTTACACGTTACCCGCCAGTGTACTCTATAACATATTTGTTCAGTATCGCATGTTTTGGGTTGTCCATAATTTGAGTACATTTCTATATCTTATTTATTATGTTTAATTTCAACACATATTTGTTATAATTTTTACTTCTCTAATCCATGAAAAAAATAAAGAGTTTACATAGAAATAAGTTCTGTATACACCCATGGAAACCATAACTGTTTGATTAAAAAGGATCTCTCACAAAAGTGTTTTCCCACAAAACCTATGTTCTTTCTCTTCTCAGATTCAAAACAACCCTTATGGGGCATTCTGAACAGTACATACTGATCCATTCAATAGCACAGAACTTCAGAAACGTAACAAGAGAATTGGACTTACCAGGCTCTCGAAGTCTGATATGGCATCCCGGTTGGACTGAGATTATCTCCTTTTAAAGTGTGCACAGAGTGCGCGGTTTGACACTGAGCCGACGTTTGAGAAGAATCCTGTGTCGATTTGTCCCACTGCCTCTGTCCTTGTCTCATCCATTTGGCATGAATACCCCATCTTGTCAGGTGCAACTTGCAAAATTCAAAGTTCATTGCGGAATAATACAACATGTCCAATACAAGCAGGACAACCACAAAAAATCCATAAATCCAGACTCCAACCAGTGCACTGTAGTTGCTGAATAAAAAAAAAATATATACAATTACTACAAGTTAAAACACATGGTAAACTATGGGGACACGTAAAAAGCAGACGCAATCAAAACAATTATTGTCAAAAATGAACAGTGTGAAAAAAGGGCTAATTTTCTTTAATGGTGTCTTCATCAATCAAAATCAATATAGCGAATATTATTGTGATAGTCAGAGAATTAAAAGTGCATGATAAATATAACTGACACAAAACAGGAGGCGCTATACAGTGTGCTGGCAGAATGTTTACTAATCAAACATTAATTACATTTTCCTTTAACGCTGTCCTCAGAGCTGTCCATTTTCCTTTTTTTCGTTGTTATTCCCCCAAACATTTAAGATTTATTGAAATGGTTTTTGTTGCAGTCTGAATGAGCATCCGTCATATCTGGAACTCTCCTGATATAACCACCAAAGCATTGTGTTAGTCTAAATTGGCTAATCTTTTTACACTTGGCATGTGGAGTTGTAAAGTTTCAGATTTTACAAATAATGGGCGCCCTACACCCATGTGGGCTGCATGACGAGGAGAAGCCCCAGAACCAACCTCACTCAGGTCGAAGCACCACAAATCCTCGGACAACCAGAACACCGAACTGAACTAAGAGGGAGATGCAAAGGAGGCTTGGAACTCCAAGTCCTGCTCCGGCCCTCCTAAAAGCCCTGGTACCCCTGACCAATAAGACTGTTGAAAAGCCTGCAATATAGTAAGCAAAGCCTAATTGGAAATGTTGTCAGCCATAATTAACACAAAAAGCTCCAACGAGAACTAAGAAGAATCAATGCCAGACTCCCTCAGCAGGGTTCCTCAGCAGACCAACAGGAATTCCCAGAATCCCCTGGTCCATATGACTTCACCAACAAAGTATACATTTTGTTGCAATGGCTACTGTCTGTAGTAATAGTCGTGTTCCCCCATTCCTTAAAAAAGTATAGATTTTATTAAACTGCTATGTAAAGATATGGTTCCTTCCTCACCTGTTAATCAATTTTTGGCACAAAAGGCTGTGCTCTCAGCAATGAAACCAGTGTGACGGCTGTGTCATTGGCTCACAGGGCTATTAATTTAAGAAATGACATACATTATTCATCTTTATGATAAATGATAAATGTATTGCTTAAGGAGATGTTAGACTATATATTTTAGGTTTCCAAGCCGGCCCAGAGGTGGTGGCGAGAGTGTACCTCTAGAAACAATAAGTGACTACCCCGTTGTGTTTCAGACCAACATCAATCCAAATTGAAACTTTTCATTTTATTTCCTCTTTTGTGCCACAGAAATAAAAATTGCATGTATGATTTTGTTGCAATTTTTCTATTCCATAAATATGTCAGACTTCCTCCTTATGACCTAATACAATGGACTTCACAATTCCTTCCAAACAGCTTGAGCTACACTAACCATGTTTATACTCTTTTTGTAGTTTGTGCTTTGCCCAGTCTAAATAGGCACAAAAGGAGGCTCTATTTTTCATCTGTGGGTTATGATCAATGTTTATTTTGGATAGACCCTGGTCTTTTTATTGCTATCGGCCACTTAGCATTTCAAAAGTACACACGATCTAAGTGGGGATATAGGCATATGACAGATTATCAAGTTAGTTTACATTGAAGCTAGACTTAGAGGCAACTCATGTGTAACATTTCACACCTTGCTGACATCTATCACATTTCTATATCATTTAAATTCACCTCTTTTGAAATCTATCCTCTGCAATCAAACTGGTCCTACCACCTCTACCAAGTGGACATTCCATGTATGCACTACACAAATTACATTAAATAGCAATATTCTATAGTGCAACAATGAATTATGCACCCTTGTTGTGACAGGCACCATTATCAGAAATTTTTGAGAAAATACAGAGCTGACCCCATGTTCTTGTCTAAGCTGAAACTGTTGGTCTCTATAGTAAAAGCTTGGATAAGACATCGACCAGTTCTATAATAGGGGTCTTTTTATCTGTCTACAGTTTAATCCATTGTAACCTTATCAAACAAGTGACAAGTGGCAGATGCCTTAGGAGGTTTTTACTGAACCATGCCCGTAGTAAATACCCACAGCTGGATATGTGATTCTACAAGTGTTTTGCGAGCAGGTTGTTCATTTAAGGACCCCTTGCTGTTAAATGAGGCAATAAGTGTTTTAATGAGGTACCGGAGTCTCCAGAGTTATTTTATTTATGTTTTTTACTTTAGTTCCTTTTACTTACATTTCAAGTTAAATAGAACTTCAGCTTATATACAAAGGGCAAAACGTCTTCATTATTAAAGGGAAATTCTATTTCCAAAAATTGATCATTGCAAAAAACCCATCAATTTTCCCCCTGCAAATCTCGAAGTAGTTTTATTTTTAACGTACACACCATCAACAACAAAACTAGAATAGTGCTATTTCTTCTTCTTACCATAATGCTATAGATGAACAAAAGGAACTCTGTAGTTTGATAAAAACCTTTCCTATGGACTTCCACATGACGTGAGAGCGCATTGTAAACCATATAACAGAGATAACACGACTATTCGGGGGCAAGAATACCCAAGATGCTTTATTGAAAACAAAGCCTCCAACAACCCAACAGTTAACTGTTACAGGGCTATATACTAAATTGAAAATTCAAAGTACATTTCACATCGAAGGCCAAAGTAGCCGAAATGCAAGCAGAGCTGATTTTTTTCCCAGTTAGACTATTTTTACCTTACATTTGGAATTCCCTTTGAATTCTCACTTTTGTGAATATTGAATACCTCTGTGACGCAACCAAATCAATAGATGCTAATATATATATCCCCTAGTACAAGCATTTTCACAGCAATGGAAATAGAGAAGGATTTCAATGGGACATGTCCATTTCCTCTGTGGCTTTTATGTAATGTGCTCAAGTTACAATTAATTCCCCAAATGAGGAATCTGATATTATCAGAAGCCACTCGCCCTAACCCAATTCAGTTGTCCCACCCAGCATCGGAATGAATAAACAAAGGGCCTTGGTGCGGGGATTTCTTTTTTGGAGCCCCCGCAACTCCAGAGAATTCATGTCTAAGTCCCTAAACATGTCCCAACTTGACACAGCTAAATAACCAACTTAAGAGTCACAATGCCCTATATCTCAAGGCCAGTTCACCACCTCCTTCCCAATTTAGATTATTACTATTAGCTCTCTCACCGCACCTGCAGAAGCTCCGCTCCCACCTGATTCTTCCACCATAAATTCCTAAGGATGTCCATTGGCACTGCCCCTCGGTTCTGATTGTATATTAGTCTGTCCGCCATACTGACACATAGAAACCATCCCCTGGAAGTTGGCTAATCTCCTCTTACTGGTCCAATATACAGATTTGAACTGCTTATTATATTTAGACCTCCCCCGATGTTAACTTTTTTGAGCAAGGGGTACAATGTTTTCAATTGCTCTTTCAAACAGCTAATAATAGGTTTATAAATTCAATTAAAACGTCTTATTGAGAATAAAAACATGATATATAAGATAATACACAAAACAACAAACTGAAATATGTGTTGGGGGATTTAAAAAGCCAAGGCAGCTGGTAATAATTATGAAGTGTATTATTCTGCTCGTAGTACGGGCTGATCTAAATTGCCAATTTGTCTATTCAAATGTCTAATAAAACTAGATTTATAGCGCATCGAACAAGTTTTAGATTTTTGTATTTTTGCATGCTATCCAGGACTTGTAGAAACAGTCATTTATTAAAATGATCCTATTCAGTGAGGAACTGCCAGTTAAAAAAATTACAGATAAAACAAACAGTGTTCTATTCAATAAATACATTGTACAACAATTTATTAATCACTGCGCCCGTGGGATCCCCATCTGCTTCTTGTAAATAACATCTGTTTCTTATAGAGATTTAATTAAGGCTCTGCGAGGCTTTGTCACAGCAAACAGAACGCTATAGACACGTTAAAATGGCATAACGTTGTTTATTCTTTGTTTAATATACTCCTGTAGATGAAGGCAAACACATAGAGAAAAAGGGGTAATGAAGAAAGGAGGATGTAATAACACAAGATAAGTACTTTTGTTTTATCGCTGAGTGGCTATATCTGTGTATATGATGTGCACGGGTTGGATTTTCCAGTAAGATGTTAGGCGGCTGCCTATTGGTAATATTCTGAGCAGTGTCTGCCGTGATATCACGAAGGTGCATGTTTTTATATCAGTACATAGAACAGTATAGAAGCCACTGTATTACTAGGAAGTAAGGTGGGTCAGTTGGGGTCTCCTATAATGCACGTGTCTGACGCAGGACCCTTGATGGGTGTGCTGGAGGCAAAAATGAAAACAGGCAGCGGCAGTGGTGTAAAATTGCAATAATAGCAGAACAAATTGAAAAATCAGGCACTAATATATCAACCTTAAAATTTGCACAGCAGCCTTCCAGAAAAAATACTCTATCCCAGGGACCCCCGACCACACATATCTGCCACTGCTTAAAAAATGATTTGCCGTCCAGCTGCACAGCTTCAGGGTCTCGTTCTCCGTTTCCAAAACACAAACTCTTGGGGAAGCGGCTAGATCGCTTTCTGATACAAAATGAAAAAAAAAGAAAATACGAAAAGGGAAACGTAATACGCAGTTAGGCATGTTCTAATAGGGAGGGGATGTGGCATGCCGTTATTTGGGCTTAGCATCGTTGCCATGGCAATGTACTAATGGACGGATTATGGATTTATTTATAAATGGTATTAATTGGATTCAGGAATTTAAATGGAAATCTGCTTTTATGAAATGCCTGTTACTGTGTCTGAAACAGGCGTAATCTGTACACAGCACCCTGGCTGCGTGCGTCTCCATCCGGGGCTGGGAGCAATTCGAAAAGCATTTTAACCCAGTAGGTACTATCGAGCCATTTCATGCACATTTAAAATCTGTTTATGGGTCCTTTAACCCCTTAAGGACCAAACTTCTGGAATAAAAGGGAATCATGACATGTCACACGTGTCATGTGTCTTTAAGGGGTTAAACTTAATATAAAATGTTATTTTGTATTATGATGTCTTATATATTTTAACCAACAGAATATCAGGAAATAAATGTCAAGGAGTAAAAAGACATCTGGCTAATTGCGTTTGGTCAAATAAAACTGTTACTTTTTGTTTATCTTCATTACTTTGTTTCAGAATGAAGGCATGGATTTAAGGCCAAAATTTAACCCCAAATAAAGGGTTTCCTATTACTATTATTGTTGAATAGACTTTAGTGGAAGAGTTGATATTCAGTAAGCTGAGAGTAAACTGTTACCCTGCTAAGAGAATCCTGCTCAAAATTTGAGTTACCTTCTCAAAATACTCCCCCTGCTGTGACGGCAAACACAAACTGGCTAAAAACACACAATCCGCCACAAACAGCTGGTCTTTCATTATAGCAGAGATAATGTTTTAATATTTGAGATCACCCATGAAAGAAATTTCTGTAATTTGACAAATATAGAATACAGTGTTTCCCAAACCAGTCCCCAAGGACTACGGATCTAATAAATCCACCCTGTAATCATTCACTCACTCACTCACGCACTCATTCACTGACTCACTCACTCACTCACTCACGCAATCACTCACTCACTCAATCAATCATTTACTCACGCAATAATTCACTCACTCACAACACTGATTCAATGAAATAAACCTACAGGGAATACTTAAAGTCCAAATTTTAAAAGGTGCGTGAGTCAGAAGGTTTTGTATCTATCCATCGAAACTCTACACTTGAGTAAAGCTAGTCTAAATGGTGGGACCACTAACTACTTAACCTACACTCAAACAGGGCTATAATCTTATGAGTTCAAGGGGTTAAACCTCCCTTGTGATCTTATAATAAAATTATTATTTTTCTACGTGTTTAATATAAAACATGCTTCAAGTGAATAACAGCTGTTTCTAGGAGTCTTTCCTTTGGTCTCTGACAGTCAGGAAATCTCCCTCAGAATCAATTCAGCCAGGGATATTCATAGAGAATTATACAAACAGCATCTGCGGGAACATTCGATTTTATTATTTTACTCTAAAGTGATATTTCAAGCGTTTTAATCCAGGACTGCATCTAAATCCCATCAAACAGCTGGAGAGCGTTGACTCCTGACCGGTTCTCAGTGTTTTCACTAGTTTTTATCCCAAAAGATTAAATGAGGAAGATTTCAAATGCTCGATGAAAATAAAAATAAAATTGCAGAATCGTTGTCTATAGTAAGGCTCGCACATTGGTTACTTATAGAATATCCCATTCCCAAGGCCATCTCTTATACTGTAACAGGTCACATATTTTACCGACTGGCAAAGCATCATGGTAGATGTAGTTCGACGTTTGTGATGGGCCACACTGTATTAAACTCTGCTGTAAAAAGGCTAAATCTTACAGAACATATTGGAAAATAAAATAATAATAATATGAGTTTAATTATATTGGACAGTCCAACTAAAAGATGTTTTTTTCCACTGGATTGATAAATATATCTACATTTTCTGTTTACAAAACAAACCTATTTTTAAAATGGTGTATGCAGATGACAGAGGGAATGTCTATTACACAGGGAAACTGTACATTTTCCAACTTCGGTGAACATGAGATTGGGATCAGGAGATATGGAGGTTTACTGTGATGCAATTTGGGTCATCGGTGACATGCCTGGCAGATAAGGGTGAATGACCTGTCCCCATCAAGGTGGCCAGCCATACTGAAGTTATAAAAATCCCCTAAACTTACCTGGAATTACCTGGTACAGTGCTGAGTAGCTTAGAACCCGCTGCATTTTCCTCCCCAGAAGTAGGATGCCCCCCCCCCCAATGAAATGGCAGGCAAAGGGCCCTAAACTGGGACTGTCCTATGACATGTGGGGGCAAGTATGGGCAGGAGGAGTGTCTGCTGAGGGCCATCCAGTTTTAGTGCACATCATCCGATCCTTATGTTGTGTTATTATAAAAGGCAGACGGAGTGTAGAATATTACGTATTCGAATCACACATTCACATTAGATATGGGTAGTAGTAATGGGCTTTCAATCCGCTAAGTGGGGGGCTCTCCGTTACACTTGCCTGGGGGCCCATCCAGCATGCAACTGGCATTGATCTTATTAGAAATATTTAGGGTGTGTGTAATAATATATTTTTATAAAAAATTCATTAATTTTCAACTCAGATAGTGAATTATTAGTCAATTTCCTAACTCCACAAATATACTCATATCATAGAATTGTTTTAGCACGTTAGCTGATCTCAATCTGATAATATACCCTGATACCTTGTTTTAACTCATTATTTGACGTGATGGATACTTTCCTTGCACATTGTAATTCTCTGTATTTATAGTAGTTCTATTATGTTTGCCATTTTCATTGTTGCCACAAATAACAAACTTAACACAGACTAAATATCTTTAAATTTAATTGCCCCATGTTTTTCAAACACCATTCCCACTGACAGTCTGTTTCCATTGTGGCCAGTGGCCATGTGGCACCCTTAATATTACACACCGTTACTTATCATATCACAATAATCACTTACTTATGCATATATCCATCGGAACCCATGGTGAGGTTCATCTGCATGACGTTCTGGAACTCTGTCTCGTTACAGCAGTATTTAAACATGGAGTTATTGTGGTAGCAGCACAGGATGTAGGATTTATTATCAGACAGACGCGGACAGTGGAAACCAAAATGGTACCGGCCTTTGTGGTCAGTGTACGGCTCGCAAACCCGATAATGGGCAGAAGAGGCTGTGAAAAAAAAAGTAGTTTTATTTAACAAGCATTATAAATTGTCATCATTTCACACCGTGTGAAAAAGCCACAACTGGCAACACCTATAGTTGACGCCTGTGAAAGGAACGTCCGGAAGTGGGTGTTTAAAGGACCACTCTAGGTACCCAGACCACTTCAGCTTAATGAAGTGGTCTGGGTGCCTGGTCCAGCTAGGGTTAACCCCAGAGAAAACTGCTATGTTTATAAATGGGTTAATCCAGCCCTCAAATCCTCTAGTGGCTGTCTCATTGACAGCCGCTAGAGGCGATTGCGTGATTCTCACTGTGAAAATCACAGTGAGAGCACGCAAGCGTCCATAAGAAAGCATGATGAATGCTTTCCTATGAGACCGGCTGAATGCGCGCGCAGCTCTTGCCGCGCATACGCATTCAGCCGAATGGGAGGAGAGAAGGAGGATCGGAGGAGAAGAGCTCCCTCAGGGCACTATAGTGCCAGGAAAACGAGTATGTTTTCCTGGCACTATAGTGGTCCTTTAACATGAGAAGGGATATGTAATGGCATACCTCCTCAGTGTCCCTATTTAGGAGAGGCAGTCCCTATTTCTGACCAAAATCCCTTTGTCCCGCTATTCTTTCCTAATGTCCTTCTTTTCTAGGAGCTCCATATTGTTGGTGTGTCTGAGTGTATAACAGAGCTCCACAGCAAGAATACTCCCAGTAACGTGTCTGAGTGTATAACAGAGCTCCACAGTAATAATACTCCTAGTAATGTGTCTGAGTGTATAACAGAGCTCCACAGCAATAATACTCTCAGTAATGTGTCTGAGTGTATAACAGAGCTCCACAGCAATAATACTCCCAGTAATGTGTCTGAGTGTATAACAGAGCTCCACAGCAATAATACTCCAGTAATGTGTCTGAGTGTATAACAGAGCTCCACAGCAATAATACTCCCAGTAATGTGTCTGAGTGTATAACAGAGCTCCACAGCAATAATACTCCCAGTAATGTGTCTGAGTGTATAACAGAGCTCCACAGCAATAATACTCCCAGTAATGTGTCTGAGTGTATAACAGAGCTCCACAGCAATAATACTCCCAGTAATGTGTCTGAGTGTATAACAGAGCTCCACGGCAATAATACTCCCAGTAATGTGTCTGAGTGTATAACAGAGCTCCACAGCAATAATACTCCCAGTAACGTGTCTGAGTGTATAACAGAGCAATAATATTCCCAGTAATGTGTCTGTAAACTACAATAAAGGTGTTTGGAAATCAGTCTGTGTAAATAAGATACATTGTTCTTGTTCTAAATTACATTTTAATTGTATACATTGTTATTAGTAAATCACCTAAATTTTGGCTACAACCCTCAGAACAGAGCTGCCCCTGGCCACACACACACACTCACACTCAGAACAGTCCCGTCCCTGGCCACACCTCATCCACCCCTAAAATGACACTGTCCTTCTTTGTTCATATGAAATGTTGAGATATGTAATGGAGAGGGAGGGAAGGAATAGAAAGGGGTGTTTATACAAACACACACAGACATACAAACACACATACAAACACAGACATACAAACTAACACACAAACACACACATATACATAAAATAAATATGTGGTAAGTAAAAGCAGCCTAGTCTCTTTGCACCACGGCCACTGCATTGAACTGTACACTGAGTGTTAGTGGTTATGGTGCCCAGAGTGTCACTTTATTAAATGTATATTGCAAGTCATTTTATGACAGCTGTCCTTTAAATAGAGACTGGCAAATATTTCTGAGACAGTCAGAGTTTAGTGAATAACCTTTTGTTGATTCTGCCCAGCTACAGACAGGGCAGAGAGTGGTCTGAATGGTGCCCTCCACATCGTGAATACAAACTCATTAAGGGACGAGATGTGATGTATCTGTGTTGTTTGAATTCCAATCTCCTCTTACAAAGTGTATCAGGGGAATTACAAAGACAAGTGGCTCGCTGGTGCAACAAATGGCATTTTCTGTAAAGATTTATAGATTTATCTTTATAACCCATTAAGTACGATACATAAATGTTTTATACGAGGTAGCTATCTCTTCTGTCATTTAGCAGCTGCCATCTGAGGCGAATACAGCAGCAAGGTCATTATAATAAATAATGAGGAAATGGGCAATTTATTTACGGAAGCAGAAAGGGTGACTTTACAGGAAGCGAATGTACTGGGATAATATGTTCACGTTTGGGATCTTAAAGAGGAATCGTATATTCAGAAATAGATCAAAGTAGAGTTGTGAACTTGTTTCCATGATGAATGCATCAAGTAGGAAGCTATTTACGTACAGCGCATCAGTCGTAATGTCACATATCTGCTACCAATCTGTGCTGTCCGGACGGTTCAAACCAGAAGAGAGTTACAAAGATATTTGATTTCATACACAAGTATTAAGGATAATATTGCAAAGCGCTACGGAATCTGTTGGCGCTATATAAATGGCAATAATAATAATAATAAGTATAGAAGCTCAATTATCGAAAACTGTATGAGTTTGACTCCAGTGAGAACCAAGCCTTGTTGACATGAGCCCACATCAAAACATAGGGAGGGTAGTGGACAACTATACAGAGTGTCTTCCAGACAAAAGCTACATCAATGGGCACAATAACATCAAAATGATAACATCTGGATTAGAACCATAGAAGCCTCATGGCTAAAGGATCGTGAAGTAGCCACCAACCGAGAGAAGCTTGTTGGTCAAGGCATTAGCCTTCCAAGCCATGAACATGAGCCAATTCGACAAGAGAGTGATGGTTGGAGTCGTGTGGCCCCAATGGGGCTCAGAAAAATGAAGAAACAAGGAAGAAAACTTCCTAAAAGGCCTAGTGGCATAAAAATAATAATACTTGAGATGATGGTGGAGGAGACTAGAAGCACCAGAGAGGTAAATTGTGAAGAATCCTGGCCATCGGCCACTGGAAGGAACAAATAGATCAAGTGGAAGATTTAATAGATTGTCAGTGCATCTACCAGGGCCTTACACGGCCTCTGATACGGAATGCTAAAATGGCAGGTTGTAAGAGGCCATGTGTATCGGGATATTGTCCAGGTAAAGAACAAAACGAGGTAGCTCATGAACCTTGGTGAACACCTCGTGAGCCGTGGCCACAGTAGAGGGTAGGGAGACAAAATGGCAGTGCTTTAGAAACTAATGGCAGTGTGCAGTAATAATATTCATAATGACAGATTAATTAGAAAATGTTGGACATTACTGACTTTAAACAAAGTACTGAGCTGCGATGCCTACATCTGTGGCACCATTTTGTTTATTTAAGATTCATCCTTTCCTTGATGGCTGTATCACACCTTAGTGTCAATCTGTACAAAGACTGAAACATGCAGGATTGAAAACGTTACACGCAACTACCAGATAAAGGAAAATGAAAAGCCGTTTTTTGCCTTGTTCTCTTTAAAAAAATAGTACAAACAGAACACCATTTTCCTAGTGCTTTTGGAACGCAGGGCTTTGAAAGTACATTGTTTCTAAAAATCTCAGACAAGACACTTTGTTTTTTATCTACTGTGCTTTTATTATACCCAAATGGGAAATACGTGACGCCTGGCAGACGAGCTGCTGAATTAATGTGAGCAGAAAGAAAGGCGACCATTTATTTTATTTTAATTACACTGTAGTAAATTACACACCCAGTTCAAGAAAAGTGAAAGCTTTTCTTCATGATGACTAAATAAGACATTAATCTATATACTGGGCCTGCCCCACATTTTTTGGCTGTGGATAATAACACTGCTCCAGGATCAATTCATTTATTGATCACGTTTTTATTGCAACATGTCATTATTTCACAGGAGCCGTTTATATAAAACCAATACATCTAGTATTGTGTCCTTTGTAAATGTATTCTGCATTAGTTAGGTAAATGGTGTCATTTCTGACAGATAATAAAACACGTTTGGGGGGGGGGGGAGTCTATTTATAAGTCCTTGGGTTTATTTACCAAACTGGAACATTCTAGAATAGAGAATTTGAAGAACAATTTTAAAATATTAGGCCAAAACGAGCCTCAGTTGAATTAATGGGTACATAGAGCTTGGGTGCAATCATTATTGCTGCTCTCCTCCAATCAAATGCTTCCTATCCAGATGCGTTGAATCCATTACCTGTAGTGGTTATGGTGCCAGGTGGGCCACTTTAGTACAGTTTGACAATTTACCTGGTCCCGAGCCACCTGTGCTGCATCTGATCTTATCCTTATTTATAGAATAAAGCACAGCTGATTTAGGACTGTGCTCGTTGACATTCTCAGCCAATGACGGGGACCCTGAAAGGTCCTACCTTGATCTATAGAGCAATCTGGATACCACTGTAGGGAATGGGGTCGCTGGCATTTGGTGGAACCCGGGTTAGTTATCAAACCATAGTCAAACTGTTTGAATACTTACTGGTGGGCATTGCTGGCACTATATTCTCGGTAGAAGGCTGTAGTGGTTATGGTGCTTGGAGTGTGCCTTTAACGTGTTTTCTTGTTTTAAACAAATGCTGATTGTGTCTTTGTGTGGTCAATATGTCGGTGAAATTATAGATTACCTTTTGAAGACATCACCAAGAACAGCAATACCAGCAAACTGAGTAATCGGATAGTCCAGCCAGTCATCCTTTTGGTCTCATCCGTCCATTAGAGAATTATCTACGGAATCCAGATAAAACAAATGCAACAGTCACCACTTTATACACAACAACATTACCGAGAGAGCGAGGGATTGAGAGAGACAGAGAGAGAGAGAGGGAGAGAGACAGAGAGAGAGAGCGAGGGAGGGAGACAGAGAGAGAGGGAGAGAGACAGAGACAGAGTGCGAGGGAGAGAGACAGAGAGAGAGCGAGGGAGGGAGAGAGACAGAGAGAGCAAGGGAGACAGAGAGAGCGAGGGAGTGAGAGAGACAGAGAGAGCGAAGGAGGACGAGAGACAGAGAGAGAGCAAGAGGGAGAGAGACAGAGAGCGAGGGAGAGACAGAGAGAGAGTGAGGGAGAGAGACAGAGAGAGAGCGAGGGAGGGAGACAGAGAGAGAGAGCGAGGGAGGGAGACAGAGAGAGAGTGAGGGAGAGACAGAGAGAGAGCAAGGGAGACAGAGAGAGAGGGAGGGAGACAGAGAGAGAGCGAGGGAGGGAGAGTGTGAGAGGGAGGGAGAGAGAAACAAAGAGAGAGCGAGGGAGAGAGAGCGAGGGAGGGAGAGAGACAGAGAGAGCGAAGGAGAGAGAGACAGAGAGAGAGTGAGGGAGGGAGACAGAGTGAGGGAGGAAAACAGAGAGAGAGTGAGGGAGGGAGACAGAGAGAGAGCGAGGGAGGGAGAGAGACAGAGAGAGCGAGGGAGACAGAGAGAGCGAGGGAGTGAGACAGAGAGAGCCGAAGGAGGACTCAGAGACAGAGAGAGAGCGAGAGGGAGAGAGACAGAGAGTGAGGGAGAGACAGAGAGAGAGTGAGGGGAGAGAGACAGAGAGAGAGCCGAGGGAGGAGAGAGAGAGAGAGAGCGAGGGAGGGAGACAGAGAGAGAGTGAGGGAGAGACAGAGAGAGAGCAAGGGAGACAGAGAGAGAGGGAGGGAGACAGAGAGAGAGCGAGGGAGGGAGAGAGTGTGAGAGGGAGGGAGAGAGAAACAAAGAGAGAGCGAGGGAGAGAGAGTGAGGAAGGGAGAGAGACAGAGAGAGCGCGAGGGAGGGAGACAGACAGAGAGAGAGCAAGAGAAACAAGACAGAGACGGAGGAAGTAAGACAGAGAGCGAGGGAGAGAGACAGAGAGAGAGCGAGAGAGAGAGACAGAGAGAGAGGGAGACAGAGAGAAAGCGAGGGAGAGAGAGAGAGCAAGGGAGGGAGACAGAGATTGAGGGAGAGAGAGAGAGAGAGAGAGAGGGAAGGAGACAGAGAGCGAGCGAGAGAAACAAGACATAAAAGAAGAGAGAAATACAGACTAAGATACATGGTGAGAATGTCTTTTATCTATAGGTAGTGCTTGTTACTATGTGTAGTGTTACTACAAATCCAAACACACACACTTACAGACCGACTTTCAGTCATTCATGAACGCACACATATACACACTATAAACAGACACACATACATACACACACATACAGGCACACACTCACATATACACACACATATAATCAGACACACATACATACATACACACACATACAGGCACACACTCACACATACACACACATATAAGCAGACACACATACAGGCATACACTCACAGATACATAGTTCATGGTTTCCTGTAATGACCACAGTTCTAAGCACCCTTATACTGTGCTGGCACAGGGGCAATACATGTTACGATAGTGCAGAAGCTGTCAGCTGTCCTCTCCTGCCCAATGTTACTCCCCAATGCCCTCTATAACACTACAACTTCCTGTAAAGAGAATAACAGTTCCCTGCCTGCTTTGAAGTCTCACTCCCGTGCAGTCCTGCCTGGTGCGCTGTGTTGCTTCCACGTCCTTCCAGGAATTACTAAATGGTCTCAGACTTGAGTCCTATAGTGGAATCCTCCATTGGTAATGCAGGCCAGCCTCCTTCCCACCAAACTATGGGCCCTTGCCTGTGGGGTTTGCAAGGTTTGGTAATCCTTGTTTTAAAAGAGAGTTCTGTCAGGCTCTCCATTGCCCTCTGTTGGCGGAAACCTTGTTGGCATAATTACCATATGCAAATTAGGATATTGCAAAAACTGACTAGTTGTATCTACATAACTCTGTTTTCCCATAGTTTGGAAAGTTGTAATTTTGTTATATACTTGAGGCATTATTATCTTGCATGTTCTTCACGTTATGTATGTTTATATTTTTATAGACATATGCTTAAGGACTAGGTGGCAAAGGCTAGTCCTAGTTCAAAAATAAAATATTGCATGTTAGCTCCTTTTTTGAACTGTGTCCCCTGTGTGGATTTGTTCAGGGATCCGAGTAAAAGATCCTTTGGACCTGTTGGCTAGCTGCTTGATCCCTGTAGCCTGGGACAAGTCAAAAAGAGAGCTAGGTCTGAGAGCCACAAGTGCCTTCATAAAGGCAGAAGCTAATCACATTACAGGCAGAGGTGTGGATACCGACCTAGAAGGAGAGCTGCAGAGGAATAGGTAGAGGGGATGATGCCTGTCTGGAAGGAGAGAGCTGCAGCATGATCGGGAGGAAGAGCTCCTAAGAGGCCCAACCTTCAGCGACTGCCTGTAGCAGCGAGGAAGTGGACTTGGTGGAGGTACTCGATTGGAGTACGTGAGCTCCATCGCAAGTTCATTTTACACATTTTGAGGCAGTGGCAGTCCATTAATTGTTGGAAGCCTCTCTCTCTATTGCAAGCACAGAGGGAGAGGAGATAGGGCAATAAGCTACCAGGCCTGCAGCTTAATGTGCGGTTCCTCCATCACCTGCTTTCACTTCATTCTACAGCTTGAAGCCACGTCCACATAAAGGCCATTGGTCCACCGAGTATTTGTCCAGCAAGCTCTATGGCCAGACAGGTCTTGGGCATGAGAATCGGCTGACTGGTGAGGGAAATCTTTGATCTCCCCATCGACTATGCTGCTCCTCTCCTGCCTGCTGCAGTGAGACAATGGCCTCGGTGGCCTTCTGGCAAATCTTGCCCTGTGCAACCTCTGGAAAAAACAAACAAATACCATGTTTCTTTGTCAGGTACTTACAAGGCTAAATAATTACTCCAAACAGCACAACTTCAGCGATTTGAAGTGGTTATGGTGCCTTGAATCTGTATGTGCAGCACTTTGCTTAGGATTGCTGCACATACAGAGTTTACCCCCTTGATGCCAAATGTGTAACTCCACCTCTTGTAGCGTCATTGGGGCATCATTTTCCAGGTCAGAACAAGGGTTTTGAGAGGCTAATGTATGGGAAGGGGACAGCACAGCAAGGGTTACTCTAACAAAAACAGTGTTTTATGAAATCACTAGGAATTAAAAAAAGTATAAAAACCTCCAAAACAACAACATCCTAGAATGCAAATCTCAAGTAAATCATGCTAATCGCAAGGCTGTAAAATTCCAGTAGCCAATTAAATCATGTATGTCCTGTTCACCGATCTCTGCCTTGCGTTTTGGGAGAATTTGGGGGTTATGGCAGCTCTGAGTATATTAAAGGGACACTATAGTCACCTGAACAACTTTAGCTTAATGAAGCAGTTTTGGTGTATAGAACATGCCCCTGCAGCCTCACTGCTCAATCCTCTGCCATTTAGGAGTTAAATCCCTTTGTTTATGAACCCTAGTCACACCTCCCTGCATGTGACTTGCACAGCCTTCCATAAACACTTCCTGTAAAGAGAGCCCTATTTAGGCTTTCTTTATTGCAAGTTCTGTTTAATTAAGATTTTCTTATCCCCTGCTATGTTAATAGCTTGCTAGACCCTGCAAGAGCCTCCTGTATGTGATTAAAGTTCAATTTAGAGATTGAGATACAATTATTTAAGGTAAATTACATCTGTTTGAAAGTGAAACCAGTTTTTTTTTCATGCAGGCTCTGTCAATCATAGCCAGGGGAGGTGTGGCTAGGGCTGCATAAACAGAAACAAAGTGATTTAACTCCTAAATGACAGTGAATTGAGCAGTGAAATTGCAGGGGAATGATCTATACACTAAAACTGCTTTATTTAGCTAAAGTAATTTAGGTGACTATAGTGTTCCTTTAACTGTTGCTGCACTGAGCACAATGCGTGGCTGTGCCTGTAATCCCACTGCTCGCATCGTGAGGTCTCTGCCAAACTTTATAAATCATGTCCTGTCCCTTCCCATCTGGAAGTTCCCTTGGGGTGATCACTGAGTCAGCGGCAAAAACAGCAAATGTCAGATGGAATCGCTTCCTGAGCATTGAAAGGACACGGAGGACAAGGCGAGGACTCGGCAACTTGGAAACAATATAAGATGTGACGCGTATACCACAACCTCCATGGCAGGTTTACGGTGCTTGCCAGCTGGATTTTACATAAGAATGGTTTTATTTATTTTTATGTGATTAAAGAGAGCTATATACTCTCTTTTCTACAGTCTGCCCAGAAGCTGTTAATCTAGTCACTTAACTGAAGACGTTCCACAGCGAACTTCCATGATGGCTTAAGCTGTCTGTCTGAGTGTCTGCCTATCTGTCTTTGTGTCTGCCTTCCTGTCTAACTGCTTGCTTGTCTGTCTGTTTGCGTGTGTCACGGTCTTCCTAAAAGTCTGAGTGCCTATCTGTCAGTCCTACCTGCATGTCTGCTTGTCTGTCTGAGTGGCTATACGTGTGTCTGTCTGTCTGCCGATCAGTCTATCTTTCTGTATGTCTGCCTGCATGTTTGTCTGTCTCCCTGACTATCTGTCTGCCTGTCTATCAGAAAAGGACCTCGCAGTAGAGTAACAATCAAATTTATAAGCTAAACAAGAATTATAGAATAAAATCAATTTCTCCAGTTACCGGTTGCAATGTTGTTGAAGGCCTGGAAGCTCACAGTAGCTAAATCTTTTATAAAGATTTATAAACATTTACTAGATTTGACAAAATACCCTCTGTGGGCACAACATCCCATATTTTGTTTCATTGTTTTTATTGTAATCAATAATAAATGAGATCTTGTTTCTTCAAATCTTAGAATATGACCAATTGACCTTTGTACAATCCTGTTACTGAACAGGTCACAAGAGAGGTTCTTGTCTATCCACTTACTAATCATTAAAACTTCACAGGCTAATTCAAGGAATATGTTCAAAAGTATAGTTTAGGAT
This sequence comes from Pelobates cultripes, assembly GCA_933207985.1. Lineage (NCBI taxonomy): Eukaryota > Metazoa > Chordata > Amphibia > Anura > Pelobatidae > Pelobates > Pelobates cultripes. The sequence continues at coordinate 351,726,845 of OW240914.1, read as the reverse complement.
TTAGTTGAAACAGTGGTGGAATATCTGTCTAAACAGAAACATGCAGGTTAACGCATTTACAAGCCTTTCGTGCAGTCAATCATTCTGTATAGTTTAAATGTTCCCAGTTAAAATATTGTTACAATATCGGTTATCTTATCACAGTAAATGGACTTTGAACAATATTGCCACATGGTTTGACCAAATGCAAGCGATTTGTTATAACTAGTGCTGAAATAGTTGTCGTATATCTCTGCATATTTAAGAAAAATATTGAAGACTGGTCTAACAATGGGTGGAACAAAAGTATCTTACATTAACTGTAAAACTATGTCCATTAGTTTAAACCTATACAATGTTAACTTGTCAACCTAAATGATTTATATCGCTCAAAACGTGATGTTTGCACCTGTCTTTAGCAAGGTAAATTAGCCAATTGTAAAAAACGGTTGAAACTAATTTTATTCACTTTAGATTTTGAAATCATTTGCTTGGAACTTTTCAGATACATTATGCTACATACTCAGTGGCCATCAATCTCAGTAGGATGAAAGGCCGAGTGGTTTCATTAATACGTTAGAATCTACAGTTGGTGCATTAACCACACAAGCTCTCATCCCACCACCGCTGACCAGGCTGGATTTAAAATATAGAAGAATCAACATAAAACTGGGGGAAGGGAGACATCAAGTAATGACTCCTGGTCACGTAACTATTGACTACAAATTTGGGGGTTTAAACTGTGAGTATACGGCCATTTCAGCCAATTCGCAGTTTGTTTTAGCCTCTTGGCTGTTTTATTATAGACTTTTGAAGGCGCCATAAATCACATGTTAGTAAATAGCCTAAAGTTCAGATCTAATATTAAGACTTCAAACTGCTTTTTAAAAATCACAGCGCAGGTCCTAAATTTACAGACATCATAGCCGGCTGTCCCTCTAGGGCAATGAGCTCACACTCTGCTAACCGGGATGCTTTCTATCACATTAAGTGCGTTTAAGTGGCTCTCTCCGTCTCTATCACAGTGATTTCTTGTCTCCTCTTCCCATATTGTTCGGCTGCCTGTCATATGGCTGTTTTCCCAGAGATCCGGGAGAGACATTTTATTAGACACATTAAACTGCACGATGTATCCAGGACTCGGTTTATGAGCCCGCACTTAAAAATAGCTCTACGGTTTAACAGACACAGAAAGGAGATGGAATTATTACAAAACATAAACATAACTAAGGATAAACAGAGCATAAAGAAGGCTTGTTTCCTGATTCAGGGATAAGACGTTTATTCACTGAAATTTTAACCTACATTTTACAAATGTTCTGTAGACAAGAAGCTCACACAAATACAGGCCTTCCAACAGTTCTGATTTTGGGGTCCTGTCCCGCCATCCTCAGGGGACCCGTCCCGATTCCTTGGCCCCACCCGTCCTGATTCCCTGGCCCCATCTGTACCGATTCCTTGGACCCACCCATCTCGATTCCTTGGCCCCACCTGTCCCGATTCTCTTGCCCCACCCGTCCCGATTCCTTGGCCATGATTGTTCGGAGGTATTTATATGAGTTCTTCCAGGGTTATTTTTTTCTAAAGTCAGGAATTCACAGTGATTTTAAAAATCAAAGCCTAAATAGATTTGGAACGTTTCTCCAAGTCAGCCACACTTCCAGTTCAACTATTCAGATCTGAATTTTGAATTCAATTTTAATTCTCAACAATTCTCACCTTAGTAAATAACCCAGAGAATGAAGTCAATCATGCAACAATATTTACCTTTTTGTTCGGCTGGTGGGCAGTGCCACTTCAAATTAAACAAATCAGAACAAGCCAACCATACTAATTTTCATGCAGGTTATTTGGACACACATATTTTTGCATCTGAAACTGATTTATCAGAATTTATAGGGTAGTGAAAATAATATATGAGTGATGACATTTTTGTGCTACTAGGGATTGTAAAGAATTTTCTTAGAAAGCATTTTATCATCTGATTTTAATATCACAGCTGGATGGTTTTGGCCCATTATACATTCTGAGTGTTTCATTTACCTGATTTCGGTGCCAAACATATGTCTCTGCTAGAAAAGAAGAAAAATAAACGGCAAGATTTCATTATAAGGGATTTAAATTGAGTTTATGTTGGGCGGCAGCTGAACGATCAATATTCTCTGCTTTATATTCTGCCAAGTCTATTCCTTCAAAAATATATACTAAGCGGCTATTGGAAGGGACCTAAATAGTCTCAGAAATCAACAGTGTGACAAAGACATAATAATAAGGAATATCAGACAATTGGAAAGCGATGGTCGGAGTCAGAGGGCTCGAAATGATATATTGCTGGGGAGCTCTGTTATACACTCAGACACATTACTGGGAGTATTATTGCTGTGGAGCTCTGTTATACACTCAGACACATTACTGGGAGTATTATTGCTGTGGAGCTCTGTTATACACTCAGACACATTACTGGGAGTATTATTGCAGTGGAGCTCTGTTATACACTCAGACACATTACTGGGAGTATTATTGCTGTGGAGCTCTGTTATACACTCAGACACATTACTGGGAGTATTATTACTGTGGGGCTCTGTTATACACTCAGACACATTACTGGGAGTATTATTGCTGTGGAGCTCTGTTATACACTCAGACACATTACTGGGAGTATTATTGCTGTGGAGCTCTGTTATACACTCAGACACATTACTGGGAGTATTATTGCTGTGGAGCTCTGTTATACACTCAGACACATTACTGGGAGTATTATTGCTGTGGAGCTCTGTTATACACTCAGACACATTACTGGGAGTATTATTGCTGTGGAGCTCTGTTATACACTCAGACACATTACTGGGAGTATTATTGCTGTGGAGCCCTGTTATACACTCAGACACATTACTGGGAGTATTATTGCTGTGGAGCTCTGTTATACACTCAGACACATTACTGGGAGTATTATTGCTGGGGAGCTCTGTTATATACCCAGACACATTACTGGGAGTATTATTGCTGCGGAGCTCTGTTATACAGTCAGACACATTACTGGGAGTATTATTGCTGTGGAGCTCTGTTATACACTCAGACACATTACTGGGAGTATTATAGCTGTGGAGCTCTGTTATACACTCAGACACATTACTGGGAGTATTATTGCTGTGGAGCTCTGTTATACACTCAGACACATTACTGGGAGTATTATTGCTGTGGAGCTCTGTTGTACACTCAGACACATTACTGGGAGTATTATTGCTGTGGAGCTCTGTTATACACTCAGACACATTACTGGGAGTATTATTGCTGTGGAGCTCTGTTATACACTCAGACACATTACTGGGAGTATTATTGCTGTGGAGCTCTGTTATACACTCAGACACATTACTGGGAGTATTATTGCTGTGGAGCTCTGTTATACACTTAGACACACCAATAACGTGGAGCTCCTAGAATAGAGGGACAGAGAGATTTTGGCTTAAAATACAGACTGTCCCTCTTAAATAGGGACTCTTGGCAGGTATGTTGTTGCTATATTGCTAGTTTACAAATCATCGTACTAAGTTAATAAACAAGATGTCACCATTTATTTTTCCTTATTAGATAGAGTTGTAATACAAGATACAATCATGGAGATTTAAAACAAGGCCAGTTCTGTGCACTCTACAGGTTGCCATGGTGATTGCAATCTATTAAGCTTTTTGTCTCAGAATAGCCCCTGTTTTTGCCTGGATAAATTCCCCCCATTTATCCCATGTTATGTTATACTCGGACATGTTTTCCTTCCCTTAGTTCTGCCAGATCAACTGTTATTGATTTTTTACGAAGAGGCTTATTGATGTGTATATTCTCCGAGATCTCAATTGCTGTGAGCTGAGATTGAACTTGAAAGCCAATCTGTGTAGTTAAAATCCGGGCCCTGTCGCAGACTGTAGCCGGTATGCCAGGCTAAAGTGCTTGCTGCAATTCAATGCCACTTTCATCTCTCTTAGATCCGTGTTCTAATATTACTAAATATTTATAGTGCAGGTTCACACTACAAAGTATGCACCCATACCGTGTGTTTCCTGATCATTTATTGTGGTTTATTGGGCTTTGCATTCTTTTTAAATACTAAAGATGAAAGACTACAGAATGACCCCATAGAGGGGAGGACACCAACAGGACTGGCACCACTCCAAGCCTGCACAGGGGGTGCCTTAGAGGGTGCACTAAATGCAAATAGTGACCCATTGCAGAGGCTGGTGTGTCCCATCATGGACCAGGAAGGGAGATCAACACTGCACGGCAGCTCAAAGACCTTCTGGTGTATACAAGAATGTACAAGGTCTGCACTCTTCAAAGGTGCAGACCAGAAGAGCTAACCACTGGACCACCGGACATCTCATATGGTTTGGTACTGAAACATTTCTGATGTTGTAGGTGAATTCTCATTTCATCTTCTTTAAAGCAATTCCCTGTATTTTAGTCAGGCTAATTACTGTTCACATAAAAAGTAGCAAGAAATAAGAAAATTTCCCTTCGCTAGCTCAGTGTTTTATTATACTCTGTGCATTAACCTTGCGCTTTGTCCTCACTTTGCTGAGTTGGCGTCTGTCATGACGCTAGTAGAAGCATTTAATTGAACCAGGCATGACAATAGGCCGCATACCTACAGATTATTATAGATCGATTGTCACACTTTATGAGAAAGCAATTTAACCGTTTTTGAAATCTATTCAATACAGTGAAAAAAGTCAGTAAGATTTTATTATAAAGCATTAAAGGGACAGTAGAGTGACAGGTGAGTCTCCAGACATTCGAGCCCTACATTAAATGTTTAAGAAATCCATAAATCAAGTCGCACATTCTAAAAATAAATCTAATCTGCCTCTCCGCCAGGACAGTTCAAACAGCATCACCAGCTGGAAAATGGGCAAGGTTCTCAAAGTAGGGCAGTCACCACTGTAACCAGTGGCTAATTATGGACATTGTATTCTGTGTGAGAGCTGCACTCCACTTTTCTGTAAGCGGCACTTTAATAAATGTTCCTAACCTTATCTCTAACCTGTGGACAGGGACCTGTGTTACTCAGAGGTGAGATAAAATGGGAACAGGTTTTCAGGATTCCTGTGAGGTCCAAACCTACTCGCACTTCAATTCTCAGCATGCTCTGCCTATATCTACCAGCATGCTCTGACTACAACTCTCAGCATTCTTTGAATAGATCTCCCAGCATGCTCTGACTACAACTCTCAGCATGCTCTGCCTATATCTACCAGCATGCTTTGACTACAACTCTCAGCATTCTTTGAATAGATCTCCCAGCATGCTCTGACTACAACTCTCAGCATGCTCTGTCAATATCTCCATCATGCTCTCACTACAACTCTCAGCATACTCTGCTAATATCTCCCAGCATGCTCTGACTACAACTCTCAACATGCTCTACCTTTATCTCCATCATGCTCTAACTACAATTCTCAGAATGCTCTGCTTATATCTCCCAGCATGCTCTAACTACAATGCTCAGAATGCCCTGCCTACAACTCCCAACATACCGGTACTGCAGTAGCCACTAACAAATTCCAGGAGCAAGTTAACAAACAGAAACCCCCAAAACAATATGTGATTAAAATATCCGTTATATTAGAAGGAAAAACCCACAAAACCTTGTGTGAGATTAACAAGAATCAGTTTAAATGACAATAAATGCTTATTTTCGCATGTTGCATGTGCGACAAGTTCCCACTGAACGTGGCCTAACGTTAACAGGCGTCCCATGTTCTGATAATCCCCTATAGACTGGGATGGATTTATAGGGGAATGTATAAATATAGAATGGCTCACACTGCCGGGGCGGCAATGTTAGATTCCCATATCATTCTCAGCCTTGTGCAACTGGAAAAAAGTTTAATCAATGCCTTTAAAAAGACTTTGACGGAAAATTAATTTTCTAAAACGCTAACGCATTGTGGGTAAACAATCAGCGATCTAATAATTCTGTAATTACGTTCTAAATTAAACAGAAATTATCTAATAAAACGGTGTGTTCTAACCCACACGCACATTCTTTATTCATTATTTTCTCATTATTGCAGGAGAATATTCCTTGACACCCACCGCTTCCCGCAAGAACATGTTTGAATCGCATCATTCTTAAAATTTAAAGACTTTCCCTGTTTTTTTATTTTACTGTTTCAATGGGCTTTATTCACTAAATTGTGAAATGCGGTAAAACAAATAAATAAAAAGCGCTATGTTTAGAAGACAACAATAACAAACAAAAAAGAGAAAAAGTTTGTTAGAATGAAGGGAATAGAAATAACAGAAAATTAATGATGGTTGAGAAAGAATAGGCATTGATTTTGGGGGCAGAATAAAATTAGAATTATTTGTTACTTCTATAATCACCGTGGAGTAAGGGGAAGATACCTCCAGCCCCTGAAACACAGGCAGTGTCTGAAGACTGAAAGCCAACATCACTGAGCCATTGAGTGGCTCTGACTCATGTGAGTGAGCATTTCTCATTGTTATAGAATGTTTTTCTATGGGAGTATGAGATTTATTAGCTCAAATCAGCTGAATACACATTATTGCAGCAAAGAGATATACAAGTGATATGTAAAACAATTTTTTATTTTTAAATTGTGTAATTTTGTGTATTTTCGAATTTCATGTTGCTCACAGCTATTATTATATATATATATTTTTTTTTTTAAACTCAAGATCAGATATGAGAAACTATACGGCAGTATGAGAGCTGCAGAGGAAGGCACCACATGTTCTGCATATGTTGACATTTGTTTAAGAGCCTGTGCTGTAAGTGAAATGATTTATGGGGAATTTCTCTAACACAAGTTACAGATATAATTTGACACAAAGGAATGAAGGCAGCATGGTGAGAGGAGATAGGTTCATGTGTGTTGCAGTATGTCAAACATTGCTACACTCTCCAAGGTCCCCCAACTGCACTGCCGGATGGGCCCATAGACTAACCGGCATCTGAAACAGTTACTTAAACCACTTAAAAATGGTTGTATTCATGAAACTGTCAGATAACAGAATTTAGGGTAAAGTAACTATTTTGGGAAAAATATCTAGTTCTGCAGAGTTTTGCTCGTAAGTAAAAAAAAATTAACTACATTTTACAACTGTGTTGTCAAGCTTGCCACAATTCACTCTAAACCATTGACCACATCCCCCAAAACCTCAACTATTCTAAACACCAAAACAGGAATAAGTGCTTGCTCTCTGATCCAAGCTGCAATTCACCAACAAGGTGTTCCCCCAACCTTGTGAAAGACAAATATGAGTGGATAAAATAATGAGGTGAACAGCCCTAATGATAAAAATTACATACGTAATCGGAACGAAATCCAGAAAATGTATATCTTAAAATGAAAGAACACAATAATAGTGGTGTATATAATGATAATAGTGGAAATAATTGTATAGTGCCAAAGGAACACTCACACTTTGTTTAGCTATATAAACTCTATTTTAGGAACCTCGATGGAATAATCCCCGTCTATGAATTTGTTGGTGTGTAACGGCACTGCTAGGCTCTAAGGTAGATAAAAGGGAGAAAAGAAACCCAATGGTGTAGTACGTAGATACACAATAAAAGGAAAAGGGTAAACCTACTTACATCTACTAGAGCAACGACCTGCTCTAGTGTAGTGGACTTCAGGTGGAGCAATCTCCACCTCGGGATATACTGGACCCAGAATCAGCAGCAAAAAAAACCGGATGTGAGGTGAGTATAAAAATGACTGGATGTATTAAGAATTATACAAAGTACTTTATTACAAATAAACAATATTAAAATAAAGTGATATATAAGAATCAAAAACAGTCTTTGGGTATAGTCCTCACTCATCCTCACTTAACGTGTTTCGCCAAAGCTTTAGCAAAAGTGGATGCTGGCAGGTCGGGTCTCTGTGGTGTTATGAAGACTCTAATGGTGTAAATCGATTCCGTTGTGGATTGCAAGTTTCTTCTGGTTTCCGTCAATTGCATTTCCGGTATTCAGGTATAGTCGTAGTAAGGCGCATGACACTTAATAGTAACGTGAGCGGAAGTTCCCTCAACGCCATTTTAAGTCCAGGTGGTGGTCCAATATGGAAATACAAGGGGTGAAGTGAGGCCTACACAAACCAGCTTACAGTCTAGGAGACATACCAACCAAGTGCCTGTGTTTATGAGGGACAGTCACTATTTCTCTGCATACATCATTACAGATGATAAGAATAATGATCCAATAAGCTACTAGTTTTTATTAAGAAATCATTTTATAGGGGCCGCCTTAGGCGTTGCTAGGTGGGGACTTTTGGGGCTGAAGCAGAAAGAGGAGGTGGAGAATATTGTAGGTTGTTTTTGGTTTTTATTTTACATCAGGCAGTGATGTAAGTTTTTCAGTATAGTGACTCTGCCAGACACCACCCCCTCCCCAGATAAATTTAGGCAGGGGGTAACATTAGTTAGGTAACATGGCGGGTCACATTTAGTACTTGGCTGGGCTTCATGTGCTTGTATCTATCTAGGCTTCTATTGAGATTCCGGATAGTATCTGCAGCACACGATTTATGGGTAGAAAGGTCTGCGTGGGATTTACAATGTATCGCCCACTCTACGTGGGATTTACAAAGTATTGCACACTCTGCGTGGGCTTTACAATGTATCGCACACTCTGCGTGGGATTTACAATGTATCGCACACTCTGCGTGGAATTTACAATGTATCGCACACTCTGCGTGGGATTTACAATGTATCGCCCACTCTGCGTGGGATTTGCAATGTATCGCCCACTCTGCGTGGGATTTGCAATGTATCGCACACTCTGCGTGGAATTTACAATGTATCGCACACTCTGCGAGGGATTTACAAAGTTTTTTACACTCCCTCGTGGGATTTACAATGTATCGCATATGCTGCATGGGATTTACAATGTATCGCATACTCTGCATGGGATTTACAATATATTGCCCGCTCTGCATTGGCAAACTTTATATGTGGACCGAAACCAAGATACAGCCGATACTTTTAGCAGCTTTCGATGCATCACATGAGAGAACGCACAAAGAGCAATAAAAGATGATGAAAACCTCAGCGTGAAAAAATTAATTATACCGGCTCCACGGGAGAAAATAGCAGATCAGAAAATAGCAGATCAGAAAAGGGCTCAGAACTCGGCTACAAGAAACGTATAAGCCGTGTCTCTTCCGCTGTGAAGATGGCAGAGAGGAATCGTGTATATTACGTGCAAATAACAAGCTTTCCAAGCGTCAGTAGAATGTGAGTGTCGTAACTTATATCACGCTACCTAGAACATGGCTGTATTAAAGGTATTAGAAGTTAGATTTGTTCCTAGCTCACATATCAATGTCCTGATATCTGGGTCAGTCCAGGCTGGTATTGCCTGATCTGGAATTATATATATTCTCCAGCTCCCCCCTCTTCACCGAGCTCCCAGCTATTATATCTGAGATGTGAAGGAACTTTCTTTAGCTTAACATTTCAAAAATAATTAGAAATATTTAGATAGATAGACAAACAGACGGATGGACAGACAGACAAATATATAATAGAGATAGACCGACAGATAGACAGACAGACATACAGATAGATTGATAGATAGTCAAACCACCTAATGAGGCTTGATCCTCTGAGAGCTGAGACAAGGCCCTTCATTACACCATTATAGTCGGACGGACAGACGGCTATATTATTGTGATTCACTATATGTGACCTGTGCCTTAACGGGGGCCTTGTACCTATATGGAGAGAACTCCTGGAGTAAATGAAATAAATGAGGTGAGACAAGCACTGACCTTATTTCTTAAAAGGTTTCCATATGAGGAGGTCTGTCTGGCCCTGCGTATAGCAACATATCTCCTTACAGCTCACAGCTCAGCCAAGCAGCCCTGGGTACTCGGCCAGCTAGGATTTCATGGGATTTACTTAATGGGAGCAATGCTTTCTGTGTGCCGAGGGGTTAATAATTATTCCAATCTTTTCAGATCTCACAGAAAGCACAGTATTTCTTGATGCGGCCAATAATTAGGATACAGCGCGCAGAGCGATACGAAGATCCCATATGGTTTACTGTCAAGTGCAGCGTGTAAAGTGGACTAGGGGTAGGAAAGGCAGTCATTAACCCATATATTCCCACAAACCCTGCCTTTATTACACTATTGGGCTGGGAATTAAAGGCCAATATAGTGGAATGTATTAAACTCAGGATTTGGCTAAGATGGACCCAGTTTGATTGGGTGTCAGGGTGATATATGGGGCTCGTCTCCCATTCCTAGAGATTTGCTGGCAGTACTGGGCACAGAGATCCTCAAACTCATTCATTAGCTTTTTATGGAGAAGTGTGAAGGAATTCCAACACGCCAACACCTAAAACAGCGATAGTGCCAACATATACTGCAGCGATTTACACTTATACACAGTAAATCATTAACTGGCAAAATGATATCGGCAAATACAAGGGGTGACGTGCGTCCTACCCAAACCAGCTTACAGTCTAGGAGACATACCAACCAAGTGCCTGTGTTTATGAGGGACAGTCACTATTTCTCTGCACACATCATTACAGATGATAAGAATAATGATCCAATAAGCTACTAGTTTTTATTAAGAAATCATTTCATAGGGGCCGCCTTAGGGGTTGCTAGGTGGGGACTTTTGGGGCTGAAGCAGTAAGAGGAGGTGGAGAATATTGTGGGTCGTTTTTTGTTTTTATTTTACATCAGGCAGTAGTTTTTCAGTATAGTGACTCTGCCAGACACCACCCCCTCCCCAGATAAATTTAGGCAGGGGGTAACATTAGTTAGGTAACATGGCGGGTCACATTTAGTACTTGGCTGGGCTTCATGTGCTTGTGTCTATCTAGGCTTCTATTGAGATCCCGGATAGTATCTGCAGCACACGATTTATGGGTAGAAAGGACGGCACACCTCTCTGTTAGACTAAGGGTCACTGAATTTGCCTCAAGGCTCTAGCTTTGGGTGTTTCTGGAACCTGTAAATGTCCCAGGGGTGTGCAGCACTATATATCTATGTCTGCCATTAAATATAAAACAATAAATACAATATAACTCACTTCATCCTCGACTTTTGTTTCTCACTGAAATGAAACCATGAAACTCAAAATGTAGAGAGCAATCTCACAGCTCATTGAAAATTCCACCCAAAGGGGAGAAAGTTCCATTAAAAAAAGGTAAGTTTGTCAGATTTACAGGACACGAGCAAATTTAATACGATGCGTGCTGAACAGCAATGAATTCGAGATTGTTAATCTTTAATTAATTGGATTCTGCCTCATGCAAGGGGAACAATATTTTGGTTTTACGCAGGATTGATTATAAAATATTATGATCCCGATAATAAGTCTAACCTAGCCCAGGACTGTAAGCTTGTTTGAGCAGGCTCCTCAACTACCTAATATTCCTGTTATATTTTGTGATTGTCTCATTTGGTAAATTCCCCCTTTTATTGTAAAGCGCTATGGAATAAGCTGGCGCTATATAAATACCAATACCAATAATAATAATAATAATAAATGTCAATGTTTAAGGGAAATATGCAGCCAGTATAACTGTATAGAATTATTGTAGCACAGTAAAATGGTAATGCCTTATTTAATACAATACTTACTACACTCTACCTCAGCATGGATGTCTTGGCAATATTTACCTGTGCGATTAGTTACAAGGTACAAACATATTGTTACATTGCCTACCAAATGATATGTTAAAAGATAAAGCGCTGTGGGTGTGGTGTAGTCATTGTGGGCGGGGCTAGTCCCAAGTCACATCCTTCTACTAGCTGTAATCTTTGAATGCAATGTGGTGATCAATGTCTGTTAAGAAATACTAAAAGTGTGTTTTAAAAAAAAGTTAAATAAAATGTTGCGGTAAGCAGTTAAGCCTGGATTTGTCAAACAGAGTTTTTTTTTGTTTTGTTTTTTAAATGGGGATTTCAAGAAAAAAAGTACATTTTACGGATACAGCTTCATGATCAGTTTTAACTAAACACTGTAACAGCAGCAGGTGAGAAAACTTTAGAAAAGACTTAAGCGACAGAAGGTAAAGTAGCAATGAACGTAGCAGCTGCTGGTAACAGAGCAGCTTATTAAATAACAGCATGTTGGTTGTAGAACATGGACTGCTGCCAGATACCACTGCATCGTGTGAGTGTAATGTGCAGTTAATTTATACATGTATGCAGCAAGAATTAGCCCCATACATCTCATAGACAAAGCAGCATCACCCATCATTTAACATAATACTATATCTGTATATATATATATAGAAAGAGAGAGATGTAATTAGATATCTATATATATAGCATGGGCGGCTGGGACTCTTAACCTATTTTCCTTCCCTGGAGGATTCTGGGTAATAGATTTGCCGTACTTAACATTTTTAAAGTATAGTCACACAACTCCCAACATTTCGAATGGACAAAGAGGGACACTTTAATATTAGGAGTGTGAGAGGGTGTGGCCAGGGATGGGGGTGTTCTTAAACATTTTAGGTGATTTACTAATAACAAATTATAAAACTAAAATATAATATATAACAACAATGTATCTTTTTGACACAGACTGATTTCTAAACATGTTTATTGTAGTTAAATACACATTACTGGGAGTATTATTGCTGTGGAGCTCTGTTATACACTCAGACACATTACTGGGAGTATTATTGCTGTGGAGCTCTGTTATACACTCAGACACATTACTGGGAGTATTATTGCTGTGGAGCTCTGTTATACACTCAGATACTGGGAGTATTATTGCTGTGGAGCTCTGTTATACACTCAGACACATTACTGGGAGTATTATTGCTGTGGAGCACTGTTATACACTCAGACACATTACTGGGAGTATTATTGCTGTGGAGCTCTGTTATACACTCAGACACATTACTGGGAGTATTATTACTGTGGAGCTCTGTTATACACTCAGACACATTACTGGGAGTATTATTGCTGCAGAGCTCTGTTATACACTCAGACACATTAATGGGAGTATTATTACTGTGGAGCTCTGTTATACACTCAGACACATTACTGGGAGTATTATTGCTGTGGAGCACTGTTATACACTCAGACACATTACTGGGAGTATTATTGCTGTGGAGCTCTGTTATACACTCAGACACATTACTGGGATTATTATTACTGTGGAGCTCTGTTATACACTCAGACACATTACTGGGAGTATTATTGCTGTGGAGCTCTGTTATACACTCAGACACATTACTGGGAGTATTATTGCTGTGGAGCTCTGTTATACACTCAGACACATTACTGGGAGTATTATTGCTGTGGAGCTCTGTTATACACTCAGACACATTACTGGGAGTATTATTGCTGTGGAGCTCTGTTATACACTCAGACACATTACTGGGAGTATTATTGCTGTGGAGCTCTGTCATACACTCAGACACATTACTGGGAGTATTATTGCTGTGGAGCTCTGTTATACACTCAGACACATTACTGGGAGTATTATTGCTGTGTAGCTCTGTTATACACTCAGACACATTACTGGGAGTATTATTGCTATGGAGCTCTGTCATACACACAGACACATTACTGGGAGTATTATTGCTGTGGAGCTCTGTCATACACTCAGACACATTACTGGGAGTATTATTGCTGTGGAGCTCTGTTATACACTCAGACACATTACTGGGAGTATTATTGCTGTGGAGCTCTGTTATACACTCAGACACATTACTGGGAGTATTATTGCTGTGGAGCTCTGTTATACACTCAGACACATTACTGGGAGTATTATTGCTGTGGAGCTCTGTTATACACTCAGACACATTACTGGGAGTATTATTGCTGTGGAGCTCTGTCATACACTCAGACACATTACTGGGAGTATTATTGCTGTGGAGCTCTGTTATACACTCAGACACATTACTGGGAGTATTATTGCTGTGGTGCTCTGTTATACACACAGACACATTACTGGGAGTATTATTGCTGTGGAGCTCTGTTATACACTCAGACACTTTACTGGGAGTATTATTGCTGTGGAGCTCTGTGAGAAAAGAAGGACATTAGGCTAGAAAGGTGGGGCAGGTGAATTTGGGCCCAAAATAGGGACTGTCCCTCGTAAATAGGGACACTTGGGAGATATGGAGCCATATGTGAAAAACACCTTTGCCTTGGTCAGTGGCCGTTTTTAAATGTGTTCGTAATTTTTTATTTTATTTTAAAACGCTTTTAACGGACCGTTGTTTTTCTCTGGGTATCCTGGGCCCATGGGGAAAGCATTGGATTGGCTAAAATCAGCAAGGGGGCGGAACCAAACACAATTTTGGCCAATCAGCACCTCCTCATAGAGATGTATTGAATCAATGCACCTCTATGTGTAAAATTCTGCTTCCCCATGCAGAGCGTGGAGACGCTGAACGGCAGTGCTGCCTACTGTGCAGCACTGAGCCAAGAAGCACATCCAATGGCCATCTAAGGAGTGGCCATTTGGAGGTGTCCCTAGGGGCAATGTAAACACTGTCTTTTCTCTGAAAGCTATTATACTCACCAGAACATACTCACCAGAACAACTACGTTAAAAGCAACGTTTCTAACTGTTCTAAACTTAACGTTCATTAAAGACAAAGTAAGCTCCATGTACCTTTCACTCTGATATTAAAGAAAGATTAGAGCTTATTCGTCATCATGATCAGTTTGGTTATAAATAATTAGCTGTAAAATATTTATTTTGGGTTCCATTATGACTAATTAGGAGACTTTCATTTGGAGCTCATGTTTTTTTCCTCCTATCCCATAAATACCTGTCGAGCAGTGATTTATGGAACATGTAGTTTAACGGAAGCTGCAGTTCCACTCATCACAACTTGATAGTGCGAGCAGTGACTCTAATAGTCGTTAGTTTAAATACAGTGTGGATCACAGTTTGTGCACAGCGATAGTGGTCTCGTACAAAAATGATAAAAATCCCAATATCTTAATTAATGATTCCATTTGCATAGTTCCCAACACTGGCCGGCCCCCAACCTCCAGGACCATCAGAATGGCCGTTCACAGCATGAGCATGTGTTATGATGCACTCACACTGTGCTGCCTAAGGACAGGTGCAGGGAATAAAATCTGGGACTATTGGGGGGGCTGTGTTTATTGACACAAAATAAATGTTTTACCAAAGTCCAGACATCCAGTCCCTGTCACAATTCCACTGGGACAAAAAAAAACAGACACCAAGAAAGAGGAATTATGGAAACATACTTAATGGGCTTCATACCAAACAGTACGAACCATAAACCCATATGGCTTTTATCACACTGATTTATGGGATATGTAGTTTAACCCAAGCTAGAGTTCTACTCATGGTAAACATGAAATTAGTAAAAAATGATATTCTTATTAATTCATTTACATTTCTAACTGGCCATGTTATTAAGTGGAATGAAACTGCAGGAATTAATGCTAAACTGAGAATTGTGAAGAAGTGAACAAGAATTGCTGGGTCCAATCCGAAGTTATTTTACCGAGGGCACCGTTAGCAAATCCGAGCTAGTTAGATTTCCACCATTTCATCCGGAAAAATGACCATATGGTACATAGACAGGTAGGTGCACATCTTATATTAATGTACTTTATGCACATGTGTAGCTATATATTAGTGTGCTTTCTTCCCACATGTCAGAGTTTATTGTAGTTTCTGCACATGTATGTATATATATAAAATAACGTAATGTTTTATAACTTTGCTTTCTACAGGGGACAAAGTCAATCCAAACCTTCTCAGTATAAAGAAGGAAGGTTTCTCTCATCCGGCTATGAATCTCATTCTGCTCTGCTTAATAAATGTCACCATTGATTCTGGGATGAGAACTAAGGCTTTCAGCGCTCTGCAAATGATAATGTAAAAAAACCAAAAAACACCTGTCTTTTAATTAAAACACTCCGCAGGTCTACGTAAAACCTGGCATTTGATGCTCGACGAGAAGATTCACTTCTATCTTCGACAGCTTTTTAGTAAAAATTCTCCCTGTAAGATAACCACTACCATTAACCAATAAACCATTGACAGCCGCCTGATCCCTCTTTGATACAAATTAGCGGTTGTATATATTAATGGCCTGGTCCTCCATATATCATAAGCCCAGTTTACTTCTAGGAAATGTTGAATATTCAGTGGCCAGCTGATTTGTGCAGCAGCGATGGTAGATTGGAATCCCAGCACAGCGCACACTGTATTTTGCTTGTCAGAAAGTGGGTCATGTGAATGACTAGGAGGCATTTTGTACAGACAGAACAAAGTATCCAGAATATAACGAGAAGCTTAGAAAAACAGAACAGTCGTCATGCAAAACCCAACTTCAACTACGTTTTCAAAGGGACCATAGGATGTTTGGAAACACCTCAATGATGCCGGGGATCCAGACTATTTAAATTCATTCACTTTACTCACTGTTAAAGACTAGTTATTAAATAAGAAAAGTAAAAGCATGGTGTAATCTGATATAAATCTGTGCGGCTGTGTGATATTAGACTGCCAAGCTTGACCAGGAAGCAGAACTGACGGATTCATATATTTGCTGCTACGGCAGGCTGTGGGCGCAAGTCATACAATGCAGTTTATGGAAACATTATGTTTTGTGCCCTTAATACGTTGGTCACTTGGAGGAGATCTGCCAACACTTGTATGAATTTACAGAGACACTCAGAGCACCAAAACAACTTTAGCTAAATGAAACAGTTTTGGTGTATAGATCATGTTCTGCAGTCATTCTATCATTCTGTAAATGTTATCTTTTGTCATTGATATGTATCCTTTCCTACTGCCATTCGTTTGATTAATAGGACGGCATAAAATCTGCATTACAGCCAAAAACAATGAAATTGTACTAAAGCAACAGGATTTTTTCTGAATCCTGTGTGACCAATGAAAGCCAGTATATGTCACATCCAAACATATTTTCCCAGACAAGATCATATTTCGAATGTGGACCAGTTTAATGGAGTACAGACTCCATACTGGATATTGGTGATATCTTACTCTTTGCTCTATAAAAGGAACAATATCACAGAATGATTTAATCTGATCATTTATTAACACTTTCCTTCTCTAGGGCATTAACACAGGCTCACTACTTTCTCGATGGAAAAACTTGCGTGGGTCTTTGGTGAAAGATGAAACATAAGCAATTTGTATACTTGTTATTAACATGCAATCAAACTTAGCTCGATATAAAAGTTCATGAGATTCTAACGAATTTTGGACATGTTTTGGAATTCAGTGTAAAATGCGTTGGAACCTTCTCTGAGTAACTGGAGAAGCACATAGCTGTATTGAGTTTCCCTGTGTCACTATTACATCAGTTGAACTTTCAATGTTCTTTTTGTTTACAAATTATACAGATTTTAAGATCACCTTTACATTAGTAGCAATTTTTGTCCAAATAAACAGCCGTTGTATTTGTCAGTTTATTGCTTATTCACCGCCATAACACAAAGTCTGAATGACATTTTCTCTGTCGAAACCATTTGCGGGAACACTGCAATGACTTCACAGGTAAAATGTTAAAATATTTCCATCAAGGAAGGCCACAATCACTATACTTTTATAGGAAATCATTTAATATTGATTTAGTCTTACTATTCGTAAATTCATGTCAGTCCTTAATAAACCTTACCTTGTCTAATACTTAAAATCTCAATGATCAATTACATTATTGAGTCATTGTGAGGTCACAACAAAGGATTATTAAAGGGACACTATAGCATGAGGACTTTCAGCGTCACCGGAATCCTCATACAAATGCATTAAATAATTGCAGAGCATGCGCATTAGGTCTCCCAGGCCGGCTGACCTCGGCAGGGGCGGAGTGCATCACTGGGGGGCGGGGGAGTGGGGGAAAGGGAGAAGAGGGGGTCCTTGACAGAAGGGGAAGCTATTTCCTGGCACTATAGTTTCCCTTTAATACCAACTGGACATTATAAAATAATGCTTGCTGGTAGTTAATACAATAAGAAAGTCAAACAATAATTTGGTCCGATACCCCGACCCAGTTCCAACACGCCGCCTACAACACATTCACAGTAGCGATAAAGTTGGGGAGGGGATTTGAAATATCGTATTATTAATATATTGTATTTATATAGCATGATCATTTACAGCAGCACAGTTAAATACATTTACATGTTTAACCTCTGCAGCTCTTAGCAATTGGTAAAATTATCACTAATATTGCTAAACACTTCTCTCTGTGAAAATAAACATTAAGAAGAAAAATATTAGATTAACCTGGATCAAAACAAATAATGTGTTTGCATAAAACTAGCAAATGCTTGCGTTCAGACAAAGTGACATGTCATTTGGAAACATAAGACGGGGACCGGGGGAGCAGGAATAGTCTGCGCTTGGCTCTTGTCAACAGCAGCTGAAAAATAGACGGATTTGGCTGTTTTAGAAAATCTTTCAGTGGGTATAAAGGGAAGATAAGTGTGCGCTGCTGTTTTGTATTGTAAATAAAAGCAAAAGGAGAAGACGGGAGCAGTAAATGCGTCTAGATAATGAGTTACAATACAGAGGGAGGAGAGGAAAAGGAGGCATCACTATATACACATCAGGCCAAGAGATACAATATTGACACCGCGGTGAAGATTGGCACTTTGCACGAGATAAAAATCTGGTGGAAAGCTCATTTTCTTAATAAAAGGCACAGGAGTAAACAAGCACTTGCTAGCCACCATCACCGATAAAAGCTAAAAACTGCTGTCGCACATATACAAAAATCTTAGAATAAAAAGAAATACTGAAAATATGTTATTGTGTGACTACACCCCCAGGAGCCAGACAATAGCTGAAATATAAACTAATCCGACAAAAGGGTTCTTTTCCAGGTGTAATATCATTTATGGCCAAATGGGGGCGTCTAGTGTAATATAATTAGGTCTCTGCAGCAATGCTACACTTCACCCTTATTAGATCAAGGCTAACATTACCCCTTAACCCTAAGCCAGAATAACCATAAACACTACTGTGGCAATGTACCAATGTCAGTATATTAATGCTGGCAATAACAATGCGCCATAACTATGTATTACATATTATTATTATTTATATAGCGCCAACAGATTCCGTAGCGCTTTACAATATTATGAGAGGGGGGATTTAACTACAAATAGGACAATTACAAGAAAACTTAAAGGAACGATAGGTATCACTAGAGCCGTAACCATTACTGTAAATGACAGTGAGTGATCACATTATATGGCGAGATGTAGCGTACTTCTGCAATAAATAATCTCCATGACGGCGCAGCTTAATAAGGGGGACAGGATATTAGTGTTTTACTATTACATCCTGAAGCAACAATCAAATGGTTATAATTAAACAAAATATGGAATTCATATGTTAAAAAAAAAGGAGGGAGCTCTTTTCTAGCAGATTACAAAGTCTCCTGAAAGCAAAGTAATAATTCTTAATAGTTCGCCATTAAATGGGGGAAAAATGGAAGTCACTCTGTACGCTGCGCTATTTTTTATTCTGAAATGCCTAATGGAAGCCGAGGATCGATAAAATATGTCTGCCACGTACAGGCTTATTAGAAAGATCTGACAACTGTCAAAATGTAAATTCCTGCTTCCAAGTAATTAGTCCTCCCAGCAGTAATGACTTATTTAAGTGATGTGTGGGTAATGGACGTAGTGTTTCCTGAAAATGAAATCATTCAGAAGCAAAAGAAGTGCTGTTGGCTACCGTCCCTTTCGATATTGAGGGTAATATCGGGAATAAATGTGAATCAGACCTGATACATTGTAATGTGTTTGTACATTCAGATCAGCAATCTGTAACTACTGGCAGGCTTCCCAACTGTCCCGATTTTCATGGGGCAGTCCTGTTTTCTGGCCTCCTGTCACACCATATAACTGTCCTGGGACTCTAAATAAAAAAAATAAAATAAAAAAAAGAATCTATGCATGCGCAAAGTGCCCTTTAATGGAATTGTAGCACTAAGACAGCACTAATACACGGCTTGCTTGGTCTGGAGGTGTAAGTTCGAGTAAGATTGGGTTTCTTTGCCGTGTGCTTGTGCTGTACAGGTAGTCCTTGTGGATACGTGGATGTGCTCATACTGGAAGTTTGATGATATAATCAATTGGAAGGCCTACTTACATTAATATGTATTGCACTGGTTATAAATGAAATGACTGGAGTCATATGGTGAACGTATAGTGTGCTGGGCTATTGAAACTGGTTGCCACGGCCAACACTTGTGTAAACTGCTTACTGATTGCTGTGCTGCAAAGTGTCACTGTATATATTTTTCAAAGTCTTGCATTTCTCCTGGATAGCAAAATGACTGTTGTGCCTATTTCAAGCAGGGATAAGGGCACCGAAACTGGAGAAATCATATTTCACAAGTATCCCAGAATTCCCAGGTTGATATGCAAATGAGCACACACAGGGAACTGTTGACAGGTGGATGTTCTATCCATAGCACACTGTCAGAGGGTTAATACATATGGCAGGATCCTCTGTATGAACCCAGAAAAATGACTCCTCCATGACCCATAAAACAATTGTCCCAAAAATGGGTTCATGTCACAGCAATCTAACACAACTCCAACCCGTATATCATTGGTTAAAATTACATTACCAGCCATTACCTTTATGCAGCGTCACATCCAGGGATCGCGGTCTGGTGTTCCCATTTAAGGAAATGTCTGGCAGAATGTTACAGTTCGGGGGAGCAGAGAGATGGAGGGATTCAACCACTAAACACTGAATTGAAATCCTAATTCAAATCTTCAGCAAAAAAGTTCTGTTTTTTCACATTAGTAAATAACTCTGCTAGTCATTGCTTTAAATATTCTCAGGAAAATGGCATTGCATTGTTACTTTCTTTTATTTTTGTTTTATATTTTCCCCTTTCTTTTTAACTGGTCCCTTCGTGTCTCCTTATTTTGCATAGTCTAAAATGTGATATAGTGATGCATTACGTGCCTTCAATACCGTGTTATAAATCCTTGGTTTCGATATAAAACCTGGACAGTGTGAACAATTACCTATCACGTTCTTGCATGTATCACCAAAAGTAATTTAATTATCAAATAGCGAGTTGTAAATCTTGTAACTGCGCAAATATATTAGCAAATTAGTACTATTTTAGCACGCTGACTGATCTCACATTAAAAGTGATATTTACTGGTTAATTTTTATTCGCTGTTTCTCACAGCAGCACAATTTAATATGATTATTGATTTATGTAATGAAATTTACACATAATATTAAAAGGAAAATTGGACAAAGTTTTTTAAGCACACTGTTTTCTTTAATTATCTTATCAGTTCTGGTCAGTTAGAACATGACCCCAATATATCTGATGTGAAAGATATGCAGCAGTTGGTAATGATGCACTAGTGACATCAGAGAGCTATTACCACAC
Source organism: Pelobates cultripes (assembly GCA_933207985.1). Classification (NCBI taxonomy): domain Eukaryota; kingdom Metazoa; phylum Chordata; class Amphibia; order Anura; family Pelobatidae; genus Pelobates; species Pelobates cultripes. The sequence goes on along the minus strand of OW240914.1, from coordinate 351,705,454 downwards.
AGTAGTGATGTCACAGTCGGCCTGTAATAAATATTTTGGTTTATTTCACTCAGACTATATTACAGAGTTATTGCACACTAACTGTGACATCACTACTGTGACGTTTTAAAGAATGTGAACACACTGTTGAAACTCACTCTGAGTTCAACATCCGATTCCAGAAATGCTAAGCGGTATCGGAATGTCCCCCGATGCATAGTTTATAACTTTATGGGACAAAAGAGCAAAACATAATCTTGAAAATTGTTAGAAATGAAATGTCCCAGAATCCAGCCGTGTTTAATATATTTTTAGTAATAAAGTGTTTCCATGCAGGGTGATGCCACTAATTGTGCGAGAGGAATAAATGGGTGGAACATACAATTTCCAAACAGAAGGACTACAAAACATGCTTACATTCAAACACATAAATACTGCTTACAACAGCCATGTGAGGATGAACAAATGGTAGAGCCACAGCTGACAAATCGAGGGTGTTGTACGACAGTTGAGGATGTCCCATTTGGCCACTTTACAGGGAGGGACCCAACAATTCCTTGCACCAGGGTTCACCCTGTGTTAGTTCGGCCACTGATAGAAGATCACATGATACGTTGACTATTTCTGGTATGGTAACATTTAAGGAATAAGCTAGGGAATAAGTATGGGTTATTGTAGAGTAATCTTATTCCTGACAACTAACTCCAAAATTCATTGTGTAATTCTCCCGGACCTCACTGCTGCTTTTTACTCTGCTGATGTCACTCCCATTCTCCAAACCGTGTGAAGCCTCATCCTCAGTCTTGGTGACACTATTCCTCTCTTGTCCTATCCATCTTCAGGATATCCTGTTCTGGTGACACCTCCTCCCCTTGGCCTGTCTGACATGGAGTTCCACCATTTTTGTCTTCCATCTTTTTTCTCTGTATACTTCCTCAATAGACAACTTCATCAGCTCATATGGAGTTTAGAACCAATTATATGTCAGTTTGGGCAGTATTGGGCAGACTAGATGGGCCGAATAGTTCTTATCTGCCGTCACATTCTATGTTTCTATGTTTCAGTGGCACCCAGATATAACTCTCCTTCCTGACCTCTTTCCAATCATTCTAGAACGTATCACCAGCTGCTTCTCTTTCATCTTAAAACGGACGTCTTCCTGCTTTCTAAAGCCCAATCTTTTTAAAACGGAGCTTCTAATTGACCAGAACACTTACATATAATGCATTAATTACATTGAGTGTCTCGTCATTAGGTATCACTGCAGCCACTCTGCTCTGCCAGTGACTGTTGTTTTTGGTTATACCTCAATAAAATTATAAAAGGCTGTGGAATACTCGAGTTATAGAAATGTAAATAATCATAATAATAAAAAATATCTGTGAGTTTTATTGCTGTAGAGCTCTGTGATACATTCATTCACACTGCATGTTACCGGGAGTTCTTCAAATAGATAATGTAAATTATTTTATTGTAAGGAAATAAAAAACGGTTAGAGAGAGAGGACTTTGTGTTACTACAAATGATATGCTTAAGGGGCTCGCGGACCTGCAGCGCAGGAGATTTATTCCTTCTCTAATCTGCTGGTCTTCTTACCGTTCCGTGCTGCAGATTATAATTAGGGATGATTGTTAAAGCCCCTCCTGCCTACATTTGGAAGGATTTGGGATTTCCAGCCACACACCTGTTCTCAGTGTTTTACCAATTGTAACGGGGAAAACTGCAGGGGCATCTTCTGTTTCCCCAAAACAAAAAAAGCTAAATTTCAGACTGAGTCGTCTGAATTAAATGGTTTTATTGCAGGAAGACTCCGGGGACATCTCTGAACTGTCAATTCTATAACTCGGCAGAGTTTGATCAATGGAGTAAGGAGTTAATTAGTGTATGTTCAGAGATGGGAGAATTTAAGATTTTTTAAAAGTGATTGGTGATGGTGACTGTTAATAAATACTGTCAAACAGGTCATTAAACAGCACCCTGTGGCCACCGGGCACATCTGAAGGGCACAGGGTGGTTAAGTACCAGCCGATGAGCTGAGGGTGGTATAGTCACAACTAATGGACACTGGTTGGTACAGAAACCGCTGATATGGCAGGGTACTATAGGCACTATTGATGGTGCAGGGTGGTATAGGCACCATTGATGGACTCAGGAGGGTAAGGTACAGTTGGTGGGTGCAAGGGGGTACAGGCACAGTTGGTGGGTGAAGTGGTGTACGGGTACAGTTGGGGGGTACAGGTACAGTTGATGGACTCACGGGGTAGAGGCACAGTTGGTGGGTGTAGTGGGGTAAAGATACAGTTGGTGGACTATTGGGGTACAGGTACAGTTGATGGACTCAGGGGGTACAGGTACAGTTGGTGGGTGAAGTGGGGTACAGGTACAGTTGATGGACTCAGGGGGTACAGGTACAGTTGGTGGGTGTAGTAGGGTACAGGTACAGTTGATGGACTCAGGGGGTACAGGTACCGTTGGTGGATGTAGTGCGGTACAGGTACAGTTGATGGACTCAGGGGTACAGGTACCATTGGTGGGTGCAGGGGGTACAGGCACAGTTGGTGGGTTCTAGGGGGTACAGACACAGTTGGTGTTTGTGGTGGGATACAGACACAGTTGATGGACTCTGGGGGTACAGGCACAGTTGGTGGGTGCAGTGGGGTACACACAGAGTTGGTGGGTGCAGTGGGGTACACACACAGTTGGTGGGTGCAGTGGGGTACAGGTACAGTTGATGGACTCAGGGGGTACAGGTACAGTTGGTGGGTGTAGTGGGGTACAGGTACAGTTGATGGACTCAGGGGGTACAGGTACAGTTGCTGGGTGTAGTGGGGTACAGGTACAGTTGATGGACTCAGGGGGTACAGGTACAGTTGGTGGGTGTAGTGGGGTACAGGTACAGCTGATGGACTCAGGGGGTACAGGTACCGTTGGTGGGTGTAGTGGGGTACAGTTGATGGACTCAGGGGGTACAGGTACAGTTGATGGACTCTGGGGGTACAGGCATAACTTATCTCGTTTTTTCAGAATGCTTATATGAGTTTTTCCTTGTGTCAGTCAGGTGCCCAGCACCTTATTATATTCATATCCTCCCAATATAAAATAAATGAGCTGCAGATCCTAAATCAGCTGCCATAACGAGCTGATTTCACCCTAGAAGCACATGAATTCCACAAACAGTTGTCATCTTTTTCTAACTTTGCCCAACAGAACACAGAGCTCATGATATTCTGAAACGGGCAATCTGGCAATCCTCATGTTTAATCATAGGCCGCATCTCTCATTACATCATGGTCACTACAAGGGTTATTTAAAGATAACAGAGAACAATGGCATTTATTGGGGACACAGGACATGCTATGTTAATCCATAGCAGGAATATCATTAATATTAACTTATTATTATTATAATTATTACAAAGTTTCTGCTATAACCTGTGACCTCTAAACACCGGCAATATGAATGCCGCTATGGAAGTGTACGCTTAGTATCACTCTCCTATTTTATAATATTTAAAATATTATAAAACACGAGAAGAAATGCTTCCAATCCATTCAGTAAGTTAAGCTAAACAGGCAGCTAGAAGGTTCACATTGTTGCTTAAATGAAAAGATATTTAAAATTTAGATTTTTTTAAAGCATATCAGCGAAGAATAAGATGTTAACCGTACATGGCACCCGCATCACATAATACATTACTAAATGGGTGGCGGGTATGTAAACGCAGCAGCAGAGGTGCAGGTTAATAATAAGGGGATAGATGTGGACAGGGTAGTGACAGAATAGTGATGGGATAGTGACGAGATAGGATTGTACTAGGCACAAGACAAAGAATTGGACTTGTTCCACTCAGCGTATTAGATGGATCTGGAGTAGAATTATAGTATTTATTTCCACGTCTACAAAGTGTTATTTTCTGAACCCCCGCTTCTCTTGGCGTCAGAGAGCTCATGAAAATGTCAGCAGGGAACCCAAGTGTTATGTCCCGTGAAAATATATGTTTGTTTGACATCTGTTTATCTGTCTCCCTCTCACATGCTCCAATTATTTTCTTTTCTGCATTTCAAAGCATTTCTAAAAGTTTTAGAGGTTTTTTTTGTTTTTTGTTTTTTAAACTAATTTCACCAAAGACACTGGTGGCTTTCTGTATTTACAGATCTGAAATAGAAATTATACAAAGGAACAAAGAGAGAATAATGGCTATTTTTTTACTTTCTCTCTCTCTCTCTCTCTCTCTCTCTCTCTTTTCTTTCACTCTGCCTTTTATCCTTTGCCTCTTTCTACATCTTTCTGCTTTCATCTGCTGTCTTTAATTTCTGTATTTCCAACCATTTTTATTGGTCGTTTCCCATCTTTATCTTGGGTATTATCTCCCTCTTTAGATACCCCCCACCCTCCTTTTACCTCTGCCCCAGTCTCCATTATTGGGTGTAAGGACACACAGACATATAATATGCCAGCCAAGAACTTCTCTGAGTAACAAGGAGTAATGTTGTGATTTCTATTTTATAGCCCAATAGTTAGTTTATTAAAAACATAATTTCAAAGTGAAGGTCAACATAGCTGAGATGGTAGAAATGGAAAAAAAATCACTATAATTTGCTGTTTAGTGAATAAACCCCATGTCGGCTATGGCAAAGGATTTCCTGGTAGAAGTGTCTGATTTAGCCCTGGGATAGTCACAGAGGCCGTCCACTGAATGGTCGGTTAAGTCGCAAAGTACTTCACGCAAAGTAATGTGATTGTTTCCTGACGTTCTTCCATGGAGCGTCTGACTCCTCTGTATATTCAGATTTTCTTGATTTCAGCGTCATTTGAAGGACAAAACCAGCATAATTCAGACACAGCCCTGGCCAATCAGCATCTCCTCATAGAGATACATTGAATCAATGAATCTCTATGAGGAAGGTTCAGTGTCTGCATGCAGTCATCTGAGGAGTGGCCAGTCAAGTTATCACTAGGCTGCAATGTATTATTATTATCGCGCCAACAGATTCCGTAGCGCTTTACAATATTATGAGAGGAGGTATTTACAAAAAAACTTACAGGAACGATAGGTGGGACAATTACAAAAAAACTTACAGGAACGATAGGTTGAAGAGGACCTATAGCAGGTGGGGTATAAAACCCATTAGGACAGGAAATAGCAATCAAATAAGGTGGGAGTGAAGAAGAGCTGGAGGAGAGAGTAGAGTGTTGCCCTTAGGAGAGAGCAAGAGACAGGTATGTGAGGTAGAGGTTACTCTGGGAGGCCATAAACTTTCCTAAATAGATGGGTTTTAAGGCACTTTTTAAATGATTGAAGACTAGGAGTCTGATTGGGGTAGGCAGGCTATTCCATAGGAAGGGAGCCACCCGCGAGAAGTCCTGCAAGCTTGAGTTGGCCGTACGGGTGCGAGCAGCATTTTCTCTGAAAAGACAGTGTTTACAGCAAAAAAGCCTGAAGGTAATGATTCTACTCACCAGAACAAATTCAATCAGCTGTAGTTGTTCTGGTGACTATAGTGTCCCTTTAACTGATAACCTGGTTACGATAGACAGTCTGTCCTTATCAATTCCCTGCATTCATCTGAATCCTTCTAAAGTTATTCCTGTACGTCTTACAAACAGTAACTTAATTTAACAGTAGATTAACACAACCTATAACCTGGAAATTAGACATGTCTGGCCAGAGTTATTGAAACTAAGTAAACCCTGAAGGCCAGAAATATTTGTAACTCTTGTAGTTCACACAAAAAAATTGAAAAATAAATGAATAATATTTAGACAATTGATTGAAATATAAGGGTTATATGTTCGAAGAATTTGCCAGCAGTTGGTTCTAATTTTAGCAGAAAAAGTGCAATCTTTCAGATGACCTTCCGGACGTCCCCGTGCTTTGTACTGATAATAGATCGCTATGGCAACCGGAGTATCTAGTCACATAAATAAGTGGGTGGTTTTAGCTGTGATTTTCTCATTATATGTGTCTGCTTTCTCTATGTAACAATCAATATTTAGCTCCAGAACATTTGTTTTTCAATCTCATATTATTTTATTTTCTATTAAAGGTGACGACCCGTTTACAATGAAATAGAAGTGAGATCGCGGTGGAGTCTATTCAGCGGCGCAATACTTTATCTAGCGTAATGGTTTCCATTTGTTTGTTATTGATGTATGTTTACATTATCTGATGCGCTAACAAAAAGAAAAGTTGTGTCTATAAGAAGTTTAGTATTTTATTACTATGCAAAAATTAAATTTAAAAAAATGGCAAAATGGCCAAAACATGTTAGCTTTTACAGTTATAGTTAAAAGTTGGGATTTTTAAAGAAATAACTCTTGTTTTGTTATATGATGTTACAAGCAATGTGCAATGAAGACAGCAGGATTGTTTAACAAGAAAAAGAGAGGTTTGATTGAAGCTTCATCTCTGTGACATATGCAAATCAACAGCTACACATTTGCATAAGAGTGCAATGCATGCTGGGTCCTAATGCTGGTTTGGTCCCAAGGTGAGAAGAACCAGTCAAAAAGGTGTCTCTCTAAAGGTGTGAATAGACACCGGGCATACTGTAGAACAGCTCCATGTTCTCTCCTATTACATTACAGATTATCAGGGTTACTTATTAAACTTAGAATTTAAAGTGAATTTATAATGTAAGGCCAGAGTAGTTAAAATGAAAGTATAGCTAAATTAGAGGACTGTTCCAGTTAGATTATTTTGACTTAAAAACTGTCAGTTTCAATTCACTTTCAATTCAGTAAATGCCACTGCATATTATAGATTTAAAGGGACACTATAGGCACAGAGACCAACTAGCTCATCGAAGTGGTCTAGGTGCAGTGTCCTAGGTTCCTTAACACTGGAAAACACTTTTAATAAACTGCAATAATTACTATCCACAGTTAACTCCACCTCTAGTGGCTGTCTACCATACAGCCACTTGAGGGACTCCTGGGTCACTAGGCAACTAAAAGTCGCTATGCATGAGGACATCGAGCGACACCCGAAACCCCTTAGGAAAGCATTGTATAATGTGAGCGCGGCCATTGCCATGCATGCGCATTAGGTCTCCCCTGCCAGCTGTTGGCGGCAGGGAAGGAGTAAAGGCAGACCCGAGCCAGCGCCGTGGGACATCAGTTCTGGACTCAGGTAATTGGCAAAAGAGGGGCACTATAGGGAACTATAGTGCCAGGAAAACAGCTTTTATTTTCCTGGCACTATAGTGTTCCTTTAATGGTTCAAACAAGCAACCTGTGCTTCTCAATCCTATATACAGCTATGTAGTAACTTTGAAAATACACCTCAAGCTACCCACTTTTTACAAATAATGAAAGCAACTGTGCTCAAACTGCATCATTTTTTAGAAAGCTCCCTCTCTTGCGCAACATATATCATAGGTGTAAAAAAAATTTCAAATATATTTTAAAATATGAAATCATTGAAAAAGTTTATCGAAACATATTTAATCGAGGCATGTTGCGAGTTATGTAATGTGTGTTAAAATTAATTAGTTATATACACCTTGAAAAACGACACCCTCCTGTCCCAGTGTGCCCATTTGGCTACAATTACAGAAGGCGGAGCTGACATGTAGCCCCCAAAAGGGGGCCGTATTACATGAAATTGCTGATGGTGGTCACCGTTAAGTGAACAGGGGTTGTGTTATGGCCATTTAACCTGGAAACACCGTTTGTAAATGCCATTCCGAATGTGTTACACATTTGCCACGATTGCTGAAAGGGTTAAACCAATATTAGTCAATCTTGGCACCCCTGGTGGCTGCTAACTACACTTCCCACGATTCATAGTGCTGAGGTTAGCGATCATCGCAGGGTTATGTACTGTGTCTGAGGACCTGACCCACAGGTGGAATATTTTACAATGAGAATAAAACTCTGTGGCTGGCGGTGACTATTCCGTGCAGGTGCAGCCAAATTTGTGTTTTAATTAGATTTAGAAATTAGACGTGCCAGAGACTGAGAGACTTGTATATAGGAGAGAAAGTGACGAGACAAGCAATAAACCCATCAAGGTGTCGTCATGGAAACAGCATTAATTAGCTAATCAAAGCAACATCTAATTAATACATCAATGGTGAATAAATAATTATTTAAAAAGAAGCCGCATGTTTCAGTCTAAGGATTGAAGATTGTTTGTGCTTGGCGAGTTTCCTCTCTCAAATTATTAATTATCCCTCCTTTCTGCTTGTACCCTACATCCCAAAATGACCAAAAAGGCAGAGAGGGAGACTTTCATTTTAGTGGTGTGGGCAGGGGCGGGGCAGAGAAATACTAGGGGACTTACTAATGACAATTTATACAACTAAAATGTACCATAGAACAAGAACAATGTATTTATTTACACAGATTTCTAAACAGTTACTGTAATTTAAAGACACATTACTTAATAGACATATAATCAAATTCTAGGGTTTGTTTTGATTACAATTGTCTCCATCCTTAAGGGGTTAAATACACATTACTGGGAGTATTATTACTGTGGAGCTCTGTTATACACTCAGACACATTACTGGGAGTATTATTGCTGTGGAGCTCTGTTATACACTCAGACACATTACTGGGAGTATTATTGCTGTGGAGCTCTGTTATACACTCAGACACATTACTGGGAGTATTATTGCTGTGGGGCTCTGTTATACACTCAGACACATTACTGGGAGTATTATTGCTGTGGAGCTCTGTTATACACTCAGACACATTACTGGGAGTATTATTGCTGTGGAGCTCTGTTATACACTCAGACACATTACTGGGAGTATTATTGCTGTGGAGCTCTGTTATGCACTCAGACACATTACTGGGAGTATTATTGCTGTGGAGCTCTGTTATACACTCAGACACATTACTGGAAGTATTATTGCTGTGGAGCTCTGTTATACACTCAGACACATTACTGGGAGTATTATTGCTGTGGAGCTCTGTTATACACTCAGACACATTACTGGGAGTATTATTGCTGTGGAGCTCTGTTATACACTCAGACACATTACTGGGAGTATTATTGCTGTGGAGCTCTGTTATACACTCAGACACATTACTGGGAGTATTATTGCTGTGGGCTCTGTTACACACTCAGACACATTACTGGGAGTATTATTGCTGTGGAGCTCTGTTATACACTCAGACACATTACTGGGAGTATTATTGCTGTGGAGCTCTGTTATACACTCAGACACATTACTGGGAGTATTATTGCTGTGGAGCTCTGTTATACACTCAGGCACATTAATGGGAGTATTATTGCTGTGGAGCTCTGTTATACACTCAGACACATTACTGGGAGTATTATTGCTGTGGAGAAAAGAAGGACAGAGGGATTTGGGCCCAAATAGGGACTGTTGTTCTTAAATAGGTACAGTTGGGAGGTGTTTGATCATTGACATAACTCCCCTATCTGTAAAATATGTCCTATACACATGGTAGAATCTCGATCCCTGATCACCTATTTGTGATATAGCTCAGCTGTCTGTACTATAACGCATTTCCACATCACCAATCAGTGATAAATATCTCTCGTCTGATATATATTCCCCCAACTAAAATAGCTCCCCGTCTGTGATATTGCTCTCCTTTGTAAAAGACTTCTGCAACCTGAAAGCATGACGTTGTATTAAAGTGAAAAATAAATCATTGAGACAGATTATTAATGGCGACCATGAATATTTGCATTTATTTGGCACCAACATATTACTTTACATTTACAGAAAGGGTGTATTTAGAGGTGAAGAAGGCCCTGCTAAAATAAGCTTATCCTCTATGAGGATGTCAGATATATATCATTAGGTGTGTTGTCCATGGACACGTACTGGTGAGATGGTCCGACAACGATTCAAACAAGGAATTCTCAGTTCTGAAACAGGGACAGTATCCGGGCTCCAACTGGCTGATATATTCAAACTGCAGTCTTAATCTCATTCTCTGCTGTGTTTTGTCTATTACCTTCCAGGCACAAGCGGAACTGCCAGGGTCGAAATGGTTATGGTTGTAACCGGCCCTGGAGTTCTGCCTGTCAGGGGGAGTCCAGTCTGAGAGGACGGTCACCTTTGGAAAACTGCTATTTAATATATTCTCTATTTGGCAATATATTCAAAATAACAGTAGAATTCTCTTAAGGAGTATGTGGTCTGTACCTTCAGCTGGTGTGGACCACTTTAAATGCTCCCTCTTAAATCCTAGCAATCACAAAATAAGTAAGAGCGCTGCCTCCAGGTTACCATGGAAACACGGTGACCCATTCAATGCCAGCCAACTAGGAGAGCATTCAGTGGTCTGCACCAGCTGAAAGTGAGGTTCACATGTTCCCACACTGGACCAGCAGGAACATTATGGGCCTCCGAGCTGGGCCAACCCACCCACCAGGGATCCATAGATTGAAGGGTATTAATACCGGGAAAGCTAAATTGTTTTCCTGGCACAATAGCACAATAGTACCCCCTCTGTCGCACCCCCCTCCCTCCTCGTGGTGCTGAGTCACTTACTTGGCCGCGCTCGCGTTAGGTATTCCCCCATATTAAAGCATTATGCAATGCTTTCCTATGGGGTTTTGGGTGATGCTGAATAGCATGAGGACGTCCAGTGTGAGTTAGGCGACCAAAAGTTGCCTAACGACACAGAAGTCCCTCTAGACAGCTAAGTTTTTCAATAACTGCAATAATTACTATTGCAGGGTTAAGGGACCCAGGCCACTTTAATGAGTTGAGGTGGTCTGGGTGCCTATAGTGTCCCTTTAACTCACCAGGGATTCATGAATTGTACCCCGCTTCCTGCAGATTTAAAAAAAAATATTTAAGAAAATGTATGGTGGAAGCTTGCTATACATCCTATTACAGACTCCTAACGCATATCCTCCCAGAAAGAGTGTGGTTTTAACTTTTTGTTTTTAAAGCATTGAATTATATTTGGCATTCGCTATTAGTTGTGTTTGCCCATTTATTACACTTTTTATGCTTTTAGTTGCTTTGATTATATTTTAATTTCTTCTGTTCCTGGTTCTAAAAAATGTATATAATAAGGAAAATGTATTTACCAGTTGAGAAGAGATGACTCCAGCAATTGTGGATAAATTGGACTTTATATTTGTGCAACCTATATTTTGTCTATATTATTTTCTCTATATCTTTCAGTAAGCAGTTGAGGGTAACCCTTACTATTAGTGTTTGCTGCTTGCTATCGTATCTACATTCTAGTGCTTATCCTATTCATGTATTTTTTTTATCACCCATGCAGAGGCGTAACTAGAAACCACGGGGCCCCAGTGCAAAAACTTCCCTGGGCCCCCCATACGTCTACCCCCCCGCCAACTCCCATACGTTCCCCCCCACATACATGCAGACAAACAGATACACATACAGACACACACACATATGCAGAGACACACATACACACAGACACACACATACAGGCACAGATACATACAGACACACACACATACAGACACACAGACATACATACACATACACACGGACAGTATATGGGTGCAGTGGCAGAACTACCTATGTTGCAGGAGTCGCAGCTGCAACCGGGCCCGCCACTCCAGGGGGCCTCCAGTCCCCCCAGTGAAATTAGGGGATTTACGGTTAGGCTAGTTAGGGGTTAAAAGTAAAAAAAAAAACAATTAAAAGTAAAAAAAAACCTTTTTGAAGTTTAAACAAAGTTTTAAAATAGAAAAATAAGTTGTTAAAAGCTAAATAAAACTTTTTAAAAGTTAAAAAAACTTTTAAAAAGTTTTTAAAAAGTTTAAAAAGGGGGGAAAATGCGTATTACCTCTACACTTGGTACAGGCTAGCGAAAAAATGATACCACGCTAAGGTTTCAAATATGCCTTATGAAACACCCTGGGGTGTCTTCTTTAGGAAATGTGAAGTAATTGTAAAACACAACCTATTAAAAAATTCCAAAGTGGGGCATGGACACAGTGTAAAATTTCTAACTTAAATGGCTGTGTCTCAAATGTGCCCCTTCAAGGTTGTCATATACCTGGTAAAGGTACATATGGGGGTATTGCTGTACTTAGATGACACAGCGGAGCAACATATGATATATTATAGAAACATAGAATGTGACAGCAGATAAGAACCATTCGGCCCATGTAGTCTGCCCAATTTTCTAAATACTTTCATTAGTCCCTGGCCTTATCTTATAGTTAGGATAGCCTTATGTCTATCCCACGCATGCTTAATCTCCTTTACTGTGTTAACCTCTACCACTTCAGCTGGAAGGCTATTCCATACATCCACTACCCTCTCAGTAAAGTAATACTTTCTGATATTATTTTTAAACCTTTGCCCCTCTAATTTAAGACTATGTCCTCTTGTTGTGGTAGTTTTTCTTCTTTTAAATATAGTCTCCTCCTTTACTGTGTTGATTCCCTTTATATATTTAAATATTTCTATCATATCCCCCCTGTCTCGTCTTTCCTCCAAGCTATACATGTTAAGATCCTTTAACCTTTCCTGGTAAGTTTTATCCCGCAATCCATGAACCAGTTTAGTAGCCCTTCTCTGAACCCTCTCTAAGGTATCAATATCCTTCTGAAGATTTATACTGCTGTAGTAGCACATATAAGGTTTGCAAAATATATATTACAAACTCATTGAATATGTCAAAAAGGCATACACTTGGTATAAGCTAGTGGAAAAATTATTTCACGCTAAGGTTCAAAACACGTCTTTTGAAATACCCTAGGGTGTCTTCTTTAAGAAATGGTATGCCTTTATGGGGTAGTTGGAATAATTAACCTACAAAAAAACGTCAAAAGTGGGGTAACAACACAGCGTAAAAATGTAAAGTTTTAAAAAACTTAAATGGCTGTGTCTCAAATGTGCCCCTTCAATGTCCGCATATACCTGGCAAAGGTACATATTGCTGTGCTCAGACAAGTATTATATAGCCGTAGCACACATAAGGTTTGCAAAATATACTGTACAAACTCACTGTGTGTGTCAAAAAAGCAGAAAAAATGCTTATTACCACTACACTTGGTACAAGCTAGCAGAAAAATGATCCCACGCTAAGGTTCAAAATTTGCCTTTTGAAATACCCTGGGGCTTCTTCTTTAAGAAATAGTATGCCTTTTTGGGGTAGTTGGAAAATCAGCCTGCTAACATATTTAAAAATAGAATACGGACCCATTAAAACTCTCAGTGAAAATTCACACTTAAAAACCTGAACAGTGTTTCACAGCACTGTAACTTCACAAAATAGTGTCTAGGTCATACATTGGGCTTATTGTTTTACTCAGAAGAGGTAACTGAGCATACTTAGGGGGAATTCATGACAGTAGCACTTATCAAATGTAAGAAATACCCAGCGAAAACATGTATGTAAAAAAATGAAAAAAACATTTCTCTCCACAAAATTTGAAATAAATTGGTGAAATAATGATGGCAAGTTAAGGTGTAATATATGCCTAATAACATACCCTGGAGTGTCTGCTTTCTCAAATGGAAGGCCTTTGTGGGGTTATTTGAACAGTCAGATGGCTATAATGCCACAAAATCAGACATATGACGTCTATGAAAATTCCAACTATAGAAATTGAAATAGCCTTGTCTCCTATATGGCATTGTAGCTTCAGAGAATAGGGGCAAAGGTATACAATGGGGGTATCGTTATACTCAGCAGATGTAGCTGAACACAATATGGGGTTCTGTACAGGGATAGCACACACTAGGTTTACAAAATACACATTACAAAAACCTTGCTGTACGTGTATATGCCAAAATAGAGAAAAAATACAATTTTACTCCAATATTTAGCAGAGATTGGCGGTGAAATGACTATGCAAAACGTGTCAAACTAACCTTAGGTAAATAGCCCGTGATGTCTACTTTATATAAATATATACTTTTGTGTGGCAATTTTGTTTCCTGTAATGGGTATTAAACTTCCAAGACAAACATACCAAATTCTAAAATTGTTTCACATTGAAATTTTATGTTAGACCTTGTAGTTTGTGACCTGTAACTTTCAAAATAAACTGAAATCCCGCACATATTATGTACATAAATGAATTGATTACGAATTACTTTTCCTAAGTTGGATATATTATGCACATGTTATTATTGCCAAAACATGGGGAAAAAATATTCTTTTTGTTTTTTTCCACATTATTTTGCATTATTTGGTAATAAATGAGAATTTATATATGTATATGTCACATCAAATTAAAGCCCTTTTTGTTGTCTAAAAAACGGTATATAATATGTGTTGGTACAATAAATGAGAGAGATGCAAATTGCATTTGAACACAAACAGCAAAAAATGCAAAAATTGCCTTAAGGGTATGTTCAGCTTCTGAAGCTGTGCCCTTAAGGGGTTAATATGTGCAGCAAACACTAATTCTAAAGAGGATGGATTTCAAAACCAAACTAGTAAATAGTCAGAGATAATGGGCTGATATAGTGAACGCACACAGCTCCACTTCACAACGGACAGCTCAGTAAACACCAACAGCTAAAGGTGAACGCAACCGCCTGCAGCCAAACACTGCGCGTCTTACACAGACCGAACAACTAACGCTTCTAAACGCCTCTTTTATTATCTCAGTAAAGATCCCCGTGTTTGGCTTTTTTTAAAGAAACGTTTCAGGATGAAATGGCATTAGATTTTTACATTTATTTTACAGATAATGCCTTAAAACTACCCCCACATACACATATAGTTTTCTGATTGATATCCTCTGCAGCCTGTGATCTCAAGGCATGTTTTCCATTTAGATTGCAAGCTCACAGGCCACCTTACTGAAGACTTTGTATAAACGGCTAGTAATGTCAGACTGATGGCCACTGGCAGCTCGCTCTGCTCATTATTTCCCTGCTGTCTGTCTAAATAATGAAATAGCTCTTCCTGATCGTCCAACATGATACGTTGTGATGTAATACATTGAAAGTGTGCTGACTAAATAATCCATGAATGTTAAACTCTGTTTCACTCTATTCCTTTATCATACCTCCCAAGTGTCCCTACTTAGGAGAGGCAGCCCCTATTTTGGGCCCAAATCTTTTCTCTCCAAATGTCCCTCTTTTCTCTGTATTGTTGGTGTGTCTAAGTGTATAACAGAGCTCCACAGCAATAATACTCCCAGTAATGTGTCTGAGTGTATAACAGAGCTCCACAGCAATAATACTCCCAGTAATGTGTCTGAGTGTATAGCAGAGCTCCACAGCAATAATACTCCAAGTAATGTGTCTGAGTGTATCACAGAGCTCCACAGCAATAATACTCCAAGTAATGTGTCTGAGTGTATCACAGACCTCCACAGCAATATCACTCCCAGTAATGTGTCTGAGTGTATCACAGAGCTCCACAGCAATAATACTCCCAGTAATTTGTCTGAGTGTATCACAGAGCTCCACAGCAATAACGCTCCCAGTAATGTGACTGAGTGTATAACAAAGCTCCACAGCAATAATACTCACAGTAATGTGTCTGAGTGTATCACACAGCTCCACAGCAATAACGCTCCCAGTAATGTGTCTGAGTGTATCACAGAGCTTCACGACAATAATGCTCCCAGTAATGTGTCTGAGTGTATCACAGAGCTCCACAGCAATAATACTCCAAGTAATGTGTATAAGTGTATAACAGAACTCCACAGCAATAATACTCCCAGTAATGTGTCTGAGTGTGTAACAGAGATCCACAGCAATAATACTCCCAGTAAAGTGTCTGAGTGTATAACAGAACTCCACAGTAATAATACTCCCAGTAATTTGTCTGAGTGTATCACAGAGCTCCACAGCAATAATGCTCCCAGTAATGTCTCTGAGTGTGTAACAGAGCTCCACAGCAATAATACTCCCAGTAAAGTGTCTGAGTGTATAACAGAGCTCCACAGTAATAATACTCCCAGTAATGTGTCTGGGTATATAACAGAGCTCCACAGCTATAATACTCCTAGTAATGTGTGTGAGTGTATAACAGAGCTCCTCAGTAATAATCAGTAATAATACTCCCAGTAATGTGTCTGAGTGTATAACAAAGCTCCATAACAATAATACTCCCAGTAATGTGTCTGAGTGTATAACAGAGCTCCACAGCAATAATACTCCCAGTAATGTGTCTGAGTGTATAACAGAGCTCCACAGCAATAATACTCCCAGTAATGAGTCTGAGTGTATAACAGAGCTCCACAGCAATAACACTTCCAGTAATGTGTCTGAGTGTATAACACAGCTCCACAGCAATAATACCTCCAGTAATGTGTCTGAGTGTATAACAGAGCTCCACAGCAATAATACTCCCAGTAATGTGTCTGAGTGTATAACAGAGCTCCACAGCAATAATACCTCCAGTAATGTGTCAGAGTGTATAACAGAGCTCCACAGCAATAATACTCCCAGTAATGTGTCTGAGTGTATAACAGAGCCCACAGCAATAATACTCCCAGTAATGTGTCTGAGTGTATAACAGAGCTCCACAGCAATAATACTCCCAGTAATGTGTCTGAGTGTATAACAGAGCTCCACAGCAATAATACCTCCAGTAATGTGTCTGAGTGTATAACAGAGCTCCACAGCAATAATACTCCCAGTAATGTGTGTGAGTGTATAACAGAGCTGCACAGCAATAATATTCCCAGTAATGTGTCTGAGTGTATAACAGAGCCCCACAGCAATAATACTCCCAGTAATGTGTCTGAGTGTATAACAGAGCTCCACAGCAATAATACTCCCAGTAATGTGTCTGAGTGTATAACAGAGCTCCACAGCAATAATACTCCCAGTAATGTGTCTGAGTGTATAACAGAGCTCCACAGCAATAATACTCCCAGTAATGTGTCTGAGTGTATAATAGAGCTCCACAGCAATAATACTCCCAGTAATGTGTCTGAGTGTATAACAGAGCTCCACAGCAATAATACTCCCAGTAATGTGTCTGAGTGTATAACAGAGCTCCACAGCAATAATACTCCCAGTAATGTGTCTGAGTGTATAACAGAGCTCCACAGCAATAATACTCCCAGTAATGTCTGAGTGTATAACAGAGCTCCACAGCAATAATACTCCCAGTAATGTGTCTGAGTGTATAACAGAGCCCCACAGCAATAATACTCCCAGTAATGTGTCTGAGTATATAACAGAGCTCCACAGCAATAATACTCCCAGTAATGTGTCTGAGTGTATAACAGAGCTCCACAGCAATAATACTCCCAGTAATGTGTCTGAGTGTATAACAGAGCTCCACAGCAATAATACTCCCAGTAATGTGTCTGAGTGTATAACAGAGCTCCACAGCAATAATACTCCCAGTAATGTGTCTGAGTGTATAACAGAGCTCCACAGCAATAATACTCCCAGTAATGTGTCTGAGTGTATAACAGAGCTCCACAGCAATAATACACCCAGTAATGTGTCTGAGTGTATAACAGAGCTCCACAGCAATAATACTCCCAGTAATGTGTCTGAGTGTATAACAGAGCTCCACACAGCAATAATACTCCCAGTAATGTGACTGTGTATAACAGAGCTCCACAGCAATAATACTCCCAGTAATGTGTCTGGGTGTATAACAGAGCTCCACAGAAATAATACTCCCAGTAATGTGTCTGAGTGTATAACAGAGCTCCACAGCAATAATACTCCCAGTAATGTGTCTGAGTGTATAGCAGAGCTCCACAGCAATAATACTCCAAGTAATGTGTCTGAGTGTATCACAGAGCTCCACAGCAATAATACTCCAAGTAATGTGTCTGAGTGTATCACAGAGCTCCACAGCAATATCACTCCCAGTAATGTGTCTGAGTGTATCACAGAGCTCCACAGCAATAATACTCCCAGTAATGTGTCTGAGTGTATCACAGAGCTCCACAGCAATAACGCTCCCAGTAATGTGACTGAGTGTATAACAAAGCTCCACAGCAATAATACTCTCAGTAATGTGTCTGAGTGTATCACACAGCTCCACAGCAATAACGCTCCCAGTAATGTGTCTGAGTGTATCACAGAGCTTCACGACAATAATGCTCCCAGTAATGTGTCTGAGTGTATCATAGAGCTCCACAGCAATAATACTCCAAGTAATGTGTATAAGTGTATAACAGAACTCCACAGCAATAATACTCCCAGTAATGTGTCTGAGTGTGTAACAGAGATCCACAGCAATAATACTCCCAGTAAAGTGTCTGAGTGTATAACAGAACTCCACAGTAATAATACTCCCAGTAATTTGTCTGAGTGTATCACAGAGCTCCACAGCAATAATGCTCCCAGTAATGTCTCTGAGTGTGTAACAGAGCTCCACAGCAATAATACTCCCAGTAAAGTGTCTGAGTGTATAACAGAGCTCCACAGTAATAATACTCCCAGTAATGTGTCTGGGTATATAACAGAGCTCCACAGCTATAATACTCCTAGTAATGTGTGTGAGTGTATAACAGAGCTCCACAGTAATAATGCTCCCAGTAATGTGTCTGAGTGTATAACAAAGCTCCATAACAATAATACTCCCAGTAATGTGTCTGGGTGTATAACAGAGCTCCACAGCAATAATACTCCCAGTAATGTGTCTGAGTGTATAACAGAGCTCCACAGCAATAATACTCCCAGTAATGTGTCTGAGTGTATAACAGAGCTCCACAGCAATAATACTCCCAGTAATGTGTCTGAGTATATAACAGAGCTCTACAGCAATAATACTCCCAGTAATGTGTCTGAGTGTATAACAGAGGTCCACAGTAATAATACTCCAAGTAATGTGTCTGAGTGTATAACAGAGCTCCACTGCAATAATACTCCCAGTAATGTGTCTGAGTGTATAACAGAGCTCCAAAGCAATAATACTCCCAGTAATGTGTCTGAGTGTATAACAGAGCTCCACAGTAATAATACTCGCAGTAATGTGTCTGAGTGTATAACAGAGCTCCACAGCAATAACACTCCCAGTAATGTCTGAGTGTGTAACAGAGCTCCACAGCAATAATACTCCCAGTAATGTGTCTGAGTGTATAACAGAGTATAACAGAGCCCCACAGCAATAATACTCCCAGTAATGTGTGTGAGTGTATAACAGAGCTGCACAGCAATAATACTCCCAGTAATGTGTCTGAGTGTATAACAGAGCTCCACAGCAATAATACCTCCAGTAATGTGTCTGAGTGTATAACAGAGCTCCACAGCAATAATACTCCCAGTAATGTGTCTGAGTATATAACAGAGCTCCACAGCAATAATATTCCCAGTAATGTGTCTGAGTGTATATCAGAGCTCCACAGCAATAATACTCCCAGTAATGTGTCTGAGTGTATAACAGAGCTCCACAGCAATAATACTCCCAGTAATGTCTGTGTGTATAACAGAGCCCCACAGCAATGATACTCCCAGTAATGTGTCTGAGTGTATAACAGAGCTCCACAGCAATAATACTCCCAGTAATGTGTCTGAGTGTATAACAGAGCTCCACAGCAATAATACTCCCAGTAATGTGTCTGAGTGTATAACAGAGCTCCACAGCAATAATACTCCCAGTAATGTGTCTGAGTGTATAACAGAGCCCCACAGCAATAATACTCCCAGTAATGTGTCTGAGTGTATAATAGAGCTCCACAGCAATAATACTCCCAGTAATGTGTCTGAGTGTATAATAGAGCTCCACAGCAATAATACTCCCAGTAATGTGTCTGAGTGTATAATAGAGCTCCACGGCAATAATACTCCCAGTAAAGTGTCTGAGTGTATAACAGAGCTCCACAGCAATAATACTCCCAGTAATGTGTCTGAGTGTATAACAGGGCTCCACAGCAATAATACTCCCAGTAATGTGTCTGAGTGTATAACAGAGCTCCACAGCAATAATACTCCCAGTAATGTGTCTGAGTGTTTAACAGAGCTTCACAGCAATAATACTCCCAGTAATGTGTCTGAGTGTATAACAGAGCTCCACAGCAATAATACTCCCAGTAATGTGTCTGAGTGTATAACAGAGCTTCACAGCAATAATACTCCCAGTAATGTCTCTGAGTGTATAACAGAGCTCCACAGTAATAATACTCCCAGTAATGTCTCTGAGTGTATAACAGAGCTCCACAGCAATAATACTCCCAGTAATGTGTCTGAGTGTATAACAGAGCTCCACAGCAATAATATTCCCAGTAATTTGTCTGAGTGTATAACAGAGCTCCACAGCAATAATACTCCCAGTAATGTGTCTGAGTGTATAACAGAGCTCCACAGCAATAATACTCCCAGTAATGTGTCTGAGTGTATAACAGAGCCCCACAGCAATAATATTCCCAGTAATGTGTCTGAGTGTATAACAGAGCCCCACAGCAATAATACTCCCAGTAATGTCTGAGTGTATAACAGAGCTCCACAGCAATAATACTCCCAGTAATGTGTCTGAGTGTATAACAGAGCTCCACTGCAATAATACTCCCAGTAATGTGTCTTCAAACTACAATAAATGTTTGCAAATCAGTCTGTGTAAACATGATACATTGTTTTTGTTATAAATTACTGTTCTTAAATGCAGTGGTCCGACCTAAAAGGTACCTAACTACCAATTAGAAACCATATAGGGGGTTTTACCACCAGTTTAAATAATTTGGAGCCCTCTCAATCTGACCAGAGCTTTCAAATTAACTGATATTCCTTATTATTATTATATTATTATATTATAATTATTATTATTATATTATTATATTATTATTATTATTATTATTATTATATTATATTATTATTATTATTATTATTATATTATTATTATTATGTGTTTTCACATTATTTTTGTTGCAAAGTTGATATTTGCGATTATTAAGGAGAAAGCAAAAGAAGTTCCATATAACTGCTATACACTACTACAATAAATGTGTTTAGAAATCAGTCTGTGTAAATATGATACCTTGTTCTTCTAAATTACATTTTAGTTTTATAAATTGTTATAAATCACATGAAATATCTCAGACTAGCCCCGCCCCTGGCCACACCCCACTAGCACTCAGACTAGCCCCGCCCCTGGCCACACCCACTAACACTCAGACTAGCCCCGCCCCTGGCCACACCCCACTAACACTCAGAATAGCCCGGCCCTGGTCACACCCCACTAACACTCAGACTACACTAACACTCCAGACTAGCCGCCCACAGCCGCACCCCACTAACACTCAGAATAGCGGCCCTGGTCACCCCCTTTAACACTCCAGACCCCAGCCCCCACCTAGCCACACCCCACCTAACCTCAGACCCCAGCCCCACCCCTGCTTACACCCCCACTAACACTCAGACTAAGCCCCGCCCTGGCCCACACCCACTAGCACACTCAGACTAGCCAGTCCCTGGCCACACCCCACTAACACTCAGACTAGCCCCGCCCCTGGTCACACCCCACTGACACTCAGACTAGCCCCGTCCCTGGCCACACCCCACTAACACTCAGAATAGCCCCGCCCCGGTCACACCCCACTAGCACTCAGAATAGCCCCACCCCTGGCCACACCCCACTAACACTCAGACTAGCCCCGCCCCTGGCCACACCCCACTAACACTCAGAATAGCCCCGCCCCTGGCCACACCCCACT